>JARQOD010000007.1:37480039-37586241 GCA_033576555.1 Oophaga sylvatica | reverse complement strand
GGGTCCATTTCAATAACAGATGGGGACAAAATGAATCCCAGAAATGAGATCCTCTGTACGCCAAAAAGACACTTTGATCCCTTCACATACAGAGCATTCTCTCTCAAAATCTGGAATACAGTTCGAACATGTTTCACATGAGAGTCCCAGTCATTAGAAAAAATCAAGATATCATCCAAATAAACAATCAGAAATTTATCCACAAAATCCCTGAAAATGTCATTCATGAAGGACTGGAAGACAGAAGGAGCATTAGTGAGCCCAAAGGGCATCACAAGGTACTCAAAATGCCCCTCCGGGGTATTGAATGCCGTCTTCCATTCATCCCCGTGCTTAATGCGAATAAGGTTATATGCCCCCCTGAGGTCAAGCTTGGTAAACCAAGTAGCGTTTTTCACCCTGGAAAACAGGTCAGAAATCAAGGGTAACGGGTATTGATATTTCACAGTAATATTGTTCAAAAGACGATAATCAATACACGGCCTTAATGAACCATCCTTTTTGGCCACAAAGAAAAAACCGGCACCTAACGGTGAAGAGGATGGTCTGATATGACCCTTCTCCAATGACTCCTTGATATAAGACCGCATAGCGTCATGTTCAGGTACAGACAAGTTAAAAAGGCGACCTTTAGGGAATTTACTACCAGGCACTAATTCAATAGCGCAGTCATAGCTCCTATGGGGAGGCAAGGATGCAGATTTACTTTCGCTAAATACATCAGAAAAATCAATCAAAAAGTCAGGAACATCCTGAGCCTGGGGGGAGGCAGAAAAAACAGGAGTGTTGGTATTAACACATTGGCAGCCCCAACTGGTTACAGACACAGATTTCCAATCCAAAACAGGATTATGAGACTGTAACCAAGGGAAACCCAGTACGATAATATCATGCAGATTATACAGAACCAAAAATTTGCAGCACTCTTGATGATCAGGTTCAACCCTCATTATCACCTGAGTAGAGAACTGAGGTTTATTCTCAGCCAAAGGGTAGAATCGATCCCCAGTAGGGGAATAGACTTCTGTAGGGGTATCAAGGGAAACCCACAACGTTTAGCAAAATCATAATCCATCAGGTTAATAGCTGCTCCAGAATCAACGAAAGCCTGAGCAGAAAATGAGGACAGAGAGCATATCAGAGTGACAGTTAATAAAAACTTAGTCTGAACACTACCCAAGACAACTGAGCGTGCAAAACGTCTTCCCCGCTTAGGGCAGACTGAAATAGCATGAGAGGCATCACCACAGTAGAAACATAACCCATTGCGCTTTGGAAACTCATGACGCTGTGCCCCAGACACCACTCTATCACTCTGCATGGATTCAGAAGCAGGTTCACAAGGCAACACTATTCCACGCATACTTCTCCGCTCACGCAAACATCTGTCAATTTGAATCGCTAATGACATAGAATCATTGAGACCAGAGGGGACAGGGAATCCCACCATAACATCCTTTACATTATCTGACAGAGCCTTCCGAAAAAGGGCTGCCAAAGCGTCGTCATTCCATTTGGTCAGGACTGCCCACCTACGGAATCTCTGACAGTATAACTCAGCGTCATCAAGCCCCTGATTTAATGCCAACAAGGCTTTTTCAGCTTGATCAGTGACATTAGGCTCATCGTACAATAACCCCAAAGCCTGAAAAAATGCATCAACATCACTCAAAACAGGATCCCCAGGTGTCAGGGAAAAAGCCCAATCCTGAGGATCGCCGCACAGGAGAGAGATGACAATTTGAACCTGCTGCGCTGCGTTCCCTGAGGACTTAGATTTTAAGGCAAAAAACAATTTACAATTATTTTTGAAATTCTGAAACTTAGCTCGATCCCCTAAAAACAAATCTGGCATGGGAATCCTAGGTTCCACAACAGGCAACCTAGCAAGATATGCAGCAATACTCTGAACCTCAGTGGCAAGCTGATCCACACGGCCAGACAACTGTGCAAACTCCATTGAGAGAAAAAATCCTCCCCAGCACCCAGAGATACAGAGGGAAAAAAAATGCAACAAACAGAAAAATATCTCTGACAACTCTGACAACCTTTTTCTTTCACAAATTTTTTCCCTTCTGTGAGTACCATACAATTTTAAATTTTGGGCCGGTGATACTGTTATGTTTCGGTAGCTGAGGAGTGCAGGCAAAAAAGGCAATACACCAGAGCAGTTGGAATCTATGAGATTGCAGTACCCTGACTAACCACAACAACTAGAGGCAGCCGTGGAGCGTTCCTACGTTGGTCCTAGACGCCTCGTCACAGCCTGAGAAACTAACTACACCTAAAGATAGATATAGGAAAGCTATCTGCCCCGGAGCAGAACCCAAAGATAATAGAAAGCCCCCAAACATGTAATGGCGGTTAGACAAGAAGAAATACTGACACAGACAGAAAATAGTATGAGCAAACGTTGGGGCCCAAACTAACTAAATAGAAAAGGATAGGAAGGGTACTTACTGCAATCCCAGAAAACCCTGAAAAGCACCAACTCTACTAATTTCAAAAACACCTGAGATCACACGACCTCTACCACTTAAATTAGTTCTCTGGTGTAACAAAATCAAAACAGCAGCCACTGAAAAAACTGGAAAAAGCAAAAGTACAAACATCAGTGGCTGAACTAAACTGAGAGGGCAAAAGCCCCCGGAGGGGACCCTGAAGGCCCCCACAGAAGTACAGGACAAAATGCAAAAATCAAGCACAAAAACAAAAAGAAGAAAATGTCTTATCTGTTAGCAGGAGATGCAGACACAAAACAGCAGGCTACAAGGGAAACAGGAATCAAGGATAGAGACCAGAACAATTGATCACCGGCAACCCTGATGGGAAGGTGACTCCCTTATATAAGACCAGTCAGTAACACCTGATTCCCAATCCTCACAATCTTCACAATCTTCACTGGACAGACCAGCACCGCTTGTAACCACCAGAGGGAGCCTCTGCTCAGAACTCATCCCAAGCCCACTCACAACAGTACACGATCATGTCAGCATAAGCATGTGATTTATATACTTCTGGCCACATTCCGACTAGACGTGCCCGGCCTCGCTCCGTTCATTTTCATTGAGTGAGGCCACAAGTCTAGTCAGCATGTGACCGCTTGTATGTAAATCACCGGCACGAGAGAATCCTAACAGCGTGCAGTGTGCACTGTGAGAATTCTGAAATTGACTAATTCTCATGTTTTTATTTATGTTAGGAGCATTAAAGGGGCTGTCCAGGTTTGTGCTGAGTCTGCAGTCATTCTATGTGACACAGACCTGGAGAACCCCTTAAATGCTCCTAACAAATAAAGACATGAGAATTAGTCAATTTCACAAATAATATTTACATCCAGGTACCTTATAGATGACGCTGTCTCTGGAGTCGTTCTCCTTTTCTTCATCTTGTCCAGATCCCATGATGAGTTTTCTCATCCACAGCAGTCTCTGCAGACCTCCATCTTCTGCACCAACTCTCCACACGATGCCCTTAAAGATAGAAGAGTCATTATAATGCCCCTAAATAAAAATATCTGCAATATACTGTCACCTCACACTATTCCCCTCCCTCCTCACACTGTCTCCTCTCACATCCCCCCTGTTCAGCATACTGTCTCCTCATATATTTACCCCTCACTCTCTATACTGTCTGCTCACACATAACCCTGACTCCCCATACTGTGTCTGCACACATCCCATCACCCTCACTCCCCATACTGTGTCTGCACACATCCCATCACCCTCACTCCCCATACTGTGTCCACATACATTCACCCATTCGCTCCCCATACTGTCTGCACCCATCCCCCATACTGTTTCCTCATATATACTCTTCAGTACCCTCAAATCCCCCCACACATATTAAATGCCCCCATCCTCACTCCAAATCCCCCACACACACATTAAATCCCTCCATCCCCACTCCAAATCCCCCCACACATAAAATAACCCCCTATCGCCACTCCAAATCCCCCCACACATAAAATAACCCCCCATCCCCACTCCAAATCCCCCCACACATACAATAACCCCCATCGCCACTCCAAATCCCCACACACATAAAATAACCCCCCATCCCCACTCCAAATCCCCCCACACATACAATAACCCCCCATTCCCACTCCAAATCCCCCACACATACAATAACCCCCCATCGCCACTCCAAATCCCCCCACACATACAATAACCCCCCATCGCCACTCTAAATCCCCCCACACATAAAAGAACCCACATCCCCACTCTAAATCCCCCCCACACATAATGTATCCCTCCATCCCCACTCCAAATCCCCCCACACATAAAAGAACCCCCATCCCCACTCTAAATCCCCCCCCATACACACACACTCACACAGTATGTCCCCCATTTATCTACTGTGGTATCTTCAGCTCCATAATGGAGCACACTCACCACAAATCTTCACCCTTCTGGGCGCCAACGACGAGTGACGTCAGCAGCGTGATCACATGACCTGATCACGCTGCAGACGTCGCTCTGACCCGGCGGTCAGAGCTTCAATTGTACTGGCGTCTGTATAGACGCCAGTGCAATTGATCCCTGGGAGCCGGCACGCAGCAGCTTCTTTGCGCCGGCTGTCAGCTTGACAGCCGGCACAGGGAACTGCCGACTCCCAGGCCGGGTGCAGCAGAACGCAGCCACAGGGGAGACACTGCAGTCCGCCGCATTAGGCGGCCCGACTGCGCCCCCCTTCCGGCTGCCCCCCCCTAGATACGCCCCTGCTCACACCACCGGCAGCTTGCGGAACTACCGTGGTGGTAGGTGAAGCAGCTGCAGCAGGGACGGGCCCCCTTCTAGCTCGGGCCCTGTGGCAGCTGCTTCCCCTGCTTCCACGATAGTTCTGCCCCTGCTCTGCACCCTATCTTGACTGAAAAAAACAGAAATGTAGAAATTTTTGCAAATGTATTAAAAAAGAAAAACTGAAATATCACATGGTCATAAGTATTCAGACCCTTTGCTCAGACACTCATATTTAAGTCACATGATGTTCATTTCCTTGTGATCCTCCTTGAGATGGTTCTACTCCTTCATTGGAGTCCAGCTGTGTTTAATTAAACTGATAGGACTTGACTTGTAAAGGCACACACCTGTCTATATAAGACCTCACAGCTCACAGTACATGTCAGACCAAATGAGAATCATGAGGTCAAAGGAACTGGCCAAGGAGCTCAAAGACAGAATTGTGGCAAGGCACAGATCTGGCCATGGTTACAAAAAAATTTCTGCGTTACTCAAGGTTCCTTAGAGCACAGTGGCCTCCATTATCCTTAAGTGGAAGAAGTTTGAGACCACCAGAAGTCTTTCTAGAACTGGCCGTCCAGCCAAATTGAGCAATCATGGAAGAATAGCCTTGATGAGAGAGGTAAAGAAGAACCCCAAGATCACTGTGGCTGAGCTCCACAGATGCAGTAGGGAGGTGATAGAAAGTTCCACAAAGTCAACTATCACTGCAGCCCTCCACCAGTCAGGCCTTCATGGTAGAGTGGCAAAACAGAAGCCTCCTCAGTGCAAGACATATGAAAGCTCGTATTGTTTGCTAAAAAACACATGAAGGACTCCCAGACTATAAGAAATAAGATTCTCTGGTCTCATGAGACAAATATAGAACTTTTTGATGATAATTCTAAGCAGTATGTGTGGAGAAAACCAGGCACTGCTCATCACCTGCCCAATACAATCCCAACAATGAAACATGGTGGTGGCAGCATTATGCTGTGGGGGAGTTTTTCAGCTGCAGGGACAGGACGACTGGTTGCAATTGAAGGGAACAGGAATGCGGCCAAGTACAGAGATATCCTGGATGAAAACCTCTTGCAGAGTGCTCTGGACCTCAGACTTGGCCGAAGGTTCACCTTCCAACAAGACAATGACCCTAAGCACACAGCTAAAATAACAAAGGAGTGGCTTCAGAATAACTCTGTGACCATTCTTGACTGGCCCCCCACCCAGAGTCCTGACCTAAACCCAATTGAGCATCTCTGGAGAGTCCTGAAAATGGCTGTCCACCAACGTTCACCATCCAACCTGACGGAACTGGAGAGGATCTGCAAGGAAGAATGTCAGAGGATCCCCAAACCAAGGTGTGAAAAACCCTTTATGACTAAGGGTGCTGCGACACCAGAAACGCGTTGATAACGCATTTTTCTGCTGCTATCTACAGTCATGGCCAAAGTTTTGAGAATGACACAAATATATTTTCACATGATCTGCTGCCCTCTGGTTTTTATGTGTGTGTTGACAGATGTTTTTATCACAGACAGAAATATAATAATTGCAAACAAATGAGTAACAAAAGCTTATATTGACAGTTAGAATGAGTTAATTCAGCAAGTCAATATTTGCAGTGTTGACTAGAGTTGAGCAATACTTTCCGATATCCAAAAGTATCGGATCGGAATGGTATCGCCGATACACAAGAAATATCGGCGATACCCGATACCGATACCGGAAATCCAATGTAAGTCTATGGGAAAAAATATGGGAATTAAAAAAAGCCCATTCTTGCCTTGTTGGTTAATTGTACATGAAGGAAAACAACAAAGAATAATGTAGAATGTATTGGGGAAGTTGAGGAGACATTAAAGGCATAGATATTTAACCCAATCAAATGGAATAGCATTAATATTTTTTTTGTAAAGATGTTCGGATTGACGAACAAATTGACAATGTTGTTAACCTTTTTTCTATTTTGGCAAATATGTATGTTTCACAACTTCCATGCTCTTCACCTTTTTAACTTTTGACACACTTTCTCCTTCATAATCTTCAGCAGCATCATCTTTTTCATCAAATTATTCTTCATCTTCACCTTCTTTATCTTCTTCTTAAACTTCTTGCTATTCATCTTTTTGTTAACATTACTCATATTGTTCTTATTCAACTATTATTCTTCTTCATATTCTACTTCATCTTCTTATTCTTCATCATATTCTTATTTTTGACAGAGATTCCTGTACTTGTAATCTGTAAAAGTATGAATTTTTCATCCTTGCGTTCTTGCTGTCACAAAAGTTTTAAATTACAACAGTATTTGTCCGTGTTGAGTTTAGCCTGCAGCAGCAGGCATTTTCCAGGGGCACCACGAGGAGGAACGGACTCACCCCCATACACTGCTTAGTCTTGTTCTGCTTATAATTTAGAGCATATATTTTGCTCTTCATTTTGGTCTTATACTTCATGTTGTTATGCTTTTTCATCTTCTGCTTATTGTTCTTCTGTCTCTTGTTCTGTATCTTGTAGTTTGTCTTAACCTTCTTTGTCCTGTTGGTGATCTTCTTCTGGGTAATCTTTTATTTCTTCTTTGTGATGGTGTTCAGGCTGGTTGGCTTCATGCTCGTCGTCCTTGTGGTCGTCATCTTCTTCGGGGTGGTCATCAGAGTCGTCGTCTTCATTGTTGGAGATCCAGAGTGATTACCCAAAAAAACATTTAAAAAATCTTCAATTTGTAAATGTAGCTGAAGGTACAAGAAGACTGACTAACTTCCGAGAACCAGCTGACGTTACTGGAACCCGGACGGGTATCAGATGGTACAAGAGACAATGGAAGTAATGAGGACCAGCTGACTGTGCTGGAACCCGGAGGGGCAGCAGAAGGAAAAGAACCAATGGCACAACCGAGGACCAGCTGACGTTACTGGGACAAGGTTACTAAGCAGGAGGTACCTGTGCTCCAAAGCACTACCAAGGACCAGCAGACGTTGCTGGAACTCGGATACCGAGATGGAGGCACCTAGGCCAAAGGCACTGCGGAGAACCAGTTGACGGTACTGGAACCCGGACGGGTAGCAGAAGGCACCCATGAAAATGTAATTTGACAGGCCGCAAGCCGTCCGCAGTTACCGAATCACACTGTCCTACAGTCGGTGCTTGTCCTATTGTCACAACGGAAACAGCCTTTATTTACTTATCACACAGCACACATAGGAATCACCTAAACTGCAGGCACCATACAGTCGGCTAACCAGAAAGCAACACGACAGGACAACTTATTGTAGGCTAATTGACGTTGACACTGCCAGGAAACAGCTGTCGTGCTGTAACCAGGCTAGGCAGGAGTCAGTACCCCTGCCAATTACTTCCGAGCAACAACTGTCGGTGTTGGAGCCCAGGGATGAGAAGAGAACAGGGTGGAGGCAGCAGGACTTTTTGCCGTACACACAGCAGGGGAACAGCTGACATTACTGAACCCCAGTAACACAGGAGCAAGCGTTGACTGTGATAACAGCACTTCCGAGCAACAACTGGCGGTGTTGGAGCACAGGGTCAAGGAGGGTGTAGTGTTATGTTTCGGTAGCTGAGGAGTGCAGGTAAAAAAGGCAATACACCAGAGCAGTTGGAATCTATGAGATTGCAGTACCCTGACTAACCACCACAACTAGAGGCAGCCGTGGAGCGTTCCTACGTTGGTCCTAGATGCCTCGTCACAGCCTGAGAAACTAACTACACCTAAAGATAGAAAGAGGAAAGCTATCTGCCCCGGAGCAGATCCCCAAAGAACATAGAAAGCCCCCAAACATGTAATGGCAGTTAGACAAGAAGAAATACTGACACAGACAGAAAATAGTATGAGTCAAACGTTGGGGCCCAAACTACCTAAATAGAAAAGGATAGGAAGGGCACTTACTGCAATCCCAAAAAACCCTGAAAAGCACCAACTCTACTAATTTCAAAAACACCTGAGATCACACGACCTCTACCACCTAAATTAGTTCTCTGGTGTAACAAAATCAAAACAGCAGCCACTGAAAAAAAACTGGAAAAAGCAAATGTACAAACATCAGTGGCTGAACTAAACTGAGAGGGCAAAAGCCCCCGGAGGGGACCCTGAAGGCCCCCACAGAAGTGCAGAAAAAAATGCAAAAATCAAGCACAAAAACAAAAAGAAGAAAACGTCTTATCTGTTAGCAGGAGATGCAGACACGACACAGCAGGCTACAAAGGAAACAGGAATCAAGGATTGAGTCCAGAACAATTTATCACCGGCAACCCTGATGGGAAGGCGAATCCCTTATATAAGACCAGTCAGTAACACCTGATTCCCAATCCTCACAATCTTCACTGGACAGTCCAGTACCGCTTGTAATCACCAGAGGGAGCCTCTGCTCAGAACTCATTTCAAGCCCATTCACAACAGTACCCCCCTTGAGGAGGGGTCACCGAACCCTCATTTGAGCAACCAGGTCGGTCAGGATGAGTTCTATGATACGCACGGATGAGTCTCCTAGCATGGATGTCCGAAGCAAACACCCAAGAATTGTCTTCCTGACCATAACCTCTCCACTTAACCAAATACTGGAGTTTCCGTCTAGAAAAACGAGAATTCAATATTTTCTCAACCACAAACTCCAGATTGCCCTCAACCAGAACAGGGTCAGGAGGCACAGCAGTAGGAACCACTGGCTCAACAAACCTCTTCAACAAGGACTTGTGGAACACGTTATGGATCTTAAATGTCCCTGGAAGAAGCAAACGAAAAGAAACAGGATTAAGAATCTCCATGATCTTATAAGGTCCAATGAACCTAGGCTTAAATTTAGGAGATGCCACTCTCATAGGAATATTTTTTGAGGACAACCAGACCAAGTCCCCCACTTTAAACCGAGGACCATCAGTCCTATGCCGGTTAGCAAACCGCTGGGCCCTCTCCTGAGAGAGGGACAACCTCTCCACTACCTGGTCCCAAATCTGCTGCATACGCTCCACAACAGAGTCAACACCTGGACAGACAGAAGCCTCCGTCTGTCCTGAAGAAAATCGAGGGTGAAATCCAGAATTATAGAAAAATGGAGACATCAAAGTAGCAGAGCTAGCCCTATTATTAAGAGCAAACTCAGCCAAAGGCAAAAAAGAGACCCAGTCATCCTGATCAGCAGACACAAAGCATCTTAGATAAGTCTCCAATGTCTGGTTTGTTCTCTCAGTTTGACCATTGGTCTGAGGATGAAACGCAGAGGAGAAAGACAATTGAACACCAATTTTAGAACAAAAGGTCCTCCAAAATCTGGAAACAAACTGGACTCCTCTGTCAGACACAATGTTCTCAGGAATGCCGTGTAAACGAACCACGTGCTGAAGGAACAATGGTACCAATTCAGAGGAGGAAGGCAACTTAGGTAATGGCACAAGACGTATCATCTTGGAAAACCTATCACAAATCACCCAGATGACGGTCATTCTCTGAGAAACAGGGAGGTCGGAAATGAAATCCATAGAGATATGGGTCCATGGTCTCTTGGGCACAGGCAATGGCATCAACAAACCACTAGAGCGAGAGCAAGGCTTGGAGCAAGAGCAAGTCCCGCAGGACTGCACAAATTCCCTGACATCACGAGACAAGGTAGGCCACCAAAAGGACCGACTAACCAAGTCTCTGGTACCAAAAATTCCGGGATGACCGGCCAACGCGGAACAATGAATCTCAGACATCACACTCTTTTTCCACTGGTCCGGGACAAACAATTTCCCAACAGGGCAGCGCTCGGGCCTATCCTCCTGACACCCCTCCAGAGCCAGTCTCAAATTGGGCACGATGGCGGAAAGAACTACACCCTCTTTCAAAATAACAGAAGGATCAGATAACTCAGGAGAGTCCGCAAGGAAACTCCTCGAGAGGGCATCCGCCTTAACATTCTTAGTGCCAGGAAGAAAGGAAACCACAAAATTAAAACGTGTGAAAAACAAGGCCCACCTGGCCTGTCTAGGATTAAGTCGCTTGGCAGATTCCAGATAAACCAGATTCTTATGGTCCGTAAGGACCACCACCTGATGTTTGGCTCCCTCCAGCCAATGTCTCCACTCTTCAAAAGCCCACTTCATGGCCAATAACTCCCGATTACCCACGTCATAATTACGTTCAGTAGGAGAAAATTTTCGAGAGAAAAAGGCACAAGGGTTACTTTTAGAGGTTTCTGGATCTCTTTGGGACAAAACGGCACCTGCCCCAATTTCAGAGGCATCCACCTCCACCTGAAATGGCAGAGAAACATCAGGCTGCCGTAGAACAGGAGCAGAAGTGAATCTCTGCTTAAGTTCCTGAAATGCAGAGACTGCCTCAGGAGGCCAATTCACCACATCAGAACCCTTTTTGGTCAAATCAGTTAATGGTTTAACAATAACCGAGAAATTACCAATAAATTTACGATAAAAATTGGCAAAACCCAAAAATCTTTGAAGAGCCTTTAATGAAGTAGGTTGGACCCAATCACAGATGGCCTGAACCTTGACCGGGTCCATTTCAATAACAGATGGGGACAAAATGAATCCCAGAAATGAGATCCTCTGTACGCCAAAAAGACACTTTGATCCCTTCACATACAGAGCATTTTCTCTCAAAATCTGGAATACAGTTCGAACATGTTTCACATGAGAGTCCCAGTCATTGGAAAAAATCAAGATATCATCCAAATAAACAATCAGAAATTTATCCACAAAATCCCTGAAAATGTCATTCATGAAGGACTGGAAGACAGAAGGAGCATTAGTGAGCCCAAAGGGCATCACAAGGTACTCAAAATGCCCCTCAGGGGTATTAAATGCCGTCTTCCATTCATCCCCGTGCTTAATGCGAATAAGGTTATATGCCCCCCTGAGGTCAAGCTTGGTAAACCAAGTAGCGTTTTTCACCCTGGAAAACAGGTCAGAAATCAAGGGTAACGGATATTGATATTTCACAGTAATATTGTTCAAAAGACGCTAATCAATACACGGTCTTAATATACCATCCTTTTTGGCCACAAAGAAAAAACCGGCACCTAAGGGTGAAGAGGATGGTCTGATATGACCCTTCTCCAATGACTACTTGATATAAGACCGCATAGCGTCATGTTCAGGTACAGACAAGTTAAAAAGGCGACCTTTAGGGAATTTACTACCAGGCACTAATTCAATAGCGCAGTCATAGCTCCTATGGGGAGGCAAGGATGCAGATTTACTTTCGCTAAACACATCAGAAAAATCAATCAAAAAGTCAGGAACATCCTGAGCCTGGGGGGAGGCAGAAAAAACAGGAGTGTTGGTATTAACACATTGGCAGCCCCAACTGGTTACAAACACAGATTTCCAATCCAAAACAGGATTATGAGACTGTAACCAAGGGAAACCCAGTACGATAATGTCATGCAGATTATACAGAACCAAAAATTTGCAGCTCTCCTGATGATCAGGTTCAACCCTCATTATCACCTGAGTAGAGAACTGAGGTTTATTCTCAGCCAAAGGGGTAGAATCGATCCCCAGTAGGGGAATAGACTTCCGTAGGGGTATCAAGGGAAACCCACATCGTTTAGCAAAATCAAAATCCATCAGGTTAATAGCTGCTCCCGAATCAACGAAAGCCTGAGCAGAAAATGAGGACAGAGAACACATCAGGGTAACAGTTAATAAAAACTTAGTCTGAACACTACCCAAGACAACTGAGCGTGCAAAACGTCTTCCCCGCTTAGGGCAGACTGAAATAGCATGAGAGGCATCACCACAGTAGAAACATAACCCATTGCGCTTTCGAAACTCATGACGCTGTGCCCCAGAAACCACTCTATCACACTGCATGGATTCAGAAGCAGGTTCACCAGGCAACACTATTCCACGCATACCTCTCCGCTCACGCAAACGTCTGTCAATTTGAATCGCTAATGACATAGAATCATTGAGACCAGAGGGGACAGGGAATCCCACCATAACATCTTTTACTTTATCTGACAGACCCTTCCGAAAAAGGGCTGCCAAAGCGTCGTCATTCCATTTGGTCAGGACTGCCCACCTACGGAATCTCTGACAGTGTAACTCAGCATTATCAAGCCCCTGATTTAATGCCAACAAGGCTTTTTCAGCTTGATCAGTAACATTAGGCTAATCGTACAATAACCCCAAAGCCTGAAAAACTGCATCAACATCACTCAAAACAGGATCCCCAGGTGTCAGGGAAAAAGCCCAATCCTGAGGATCGCCGCGCAGGAGAGAGATGACAATTTGAACCTGCTGCGCTGCGTTCCCTGAGGACTTAGATTTTAAGGCAAAAAACAATTTACAGTTATTTTTGAAATTCAAAAACTTAGCTCGATCCCCTAAAAACAAATCTGGCATGGGAATCCTAGGTTCCACAACAGGCAACCCAGCAAGATAGGCAGCAATACTCCGAACCTCAGTGGCAAGCTGATCCACACGGCCAGAAAACTGTGCAAACTCCATTGAGAGAAAAAATCCTCCCCAGCACCCAGAGATACAGAGGGAAAAAAAAATGCAACAAACAGAAAAATATCTCTGACAACTCTGACAATCTTTTTTCTTTACTGTTGTGAATGGGCTTGAAATGAGTTCTGAGCAGAGGCTCCCTCTGGTGGTTACAAGCGGTACTGGACTGTCCAGTGAAGATTGTGAGGATTGGGAATCAGGTGTTACTGACTGGTCTTATATAAGGGAGTCGCCTTCCCATCAGGGTTGCCGGTGATCAATTGTTCTGGTCTCAATCCTTGATTCCTGTTTCCTTTGTAGCCTGCTGTGTCGTGTCTGCATCTCCTGCTAACAGATAAGACGTTTTCTTCTTTTTGTTTTTGTGCTTGATTTTTGCATTTTTTCCTGCACTTCTGTGGGGGCCTTCAGGGTCCCCTCCGGGGGCTTTTGCCCTCTCAGTTTAGTTCAGCCACTGATGTTTGTACATTTGCTTTTTCCAGTTTTTTTTCAGTGGCTGCTGTTTTGATTTTGTTACACCAGAGAACTAATTTAGGTGGTAGAGGTCGTGTGATCTCAGGTGTTTTTGAAATTAGTAGAGTTGGTACTTTTCAGGGTTTTTTGGGATTGCAATAAGTGCCCTTCCTATCCTTTTCTATTTAGGTAGTTTGGGCCCCAACGTTTGCTCATACTATTTTCTGTCTGTGTCAGTATTTCTTCTTGTCTAACCGCCATTACATGTTTGGGGGCTTTCTATGTTCTTTGGGGATCTGCTCCGGGGCAGATAGCTTTCCTCTTTCTATCTTTAGGTGTAGTTAGTTTCTCAGGCTGTGACGAGGCGTCTAGGACCAACGTAGGAATGCTCCACGGCTGCCTCTAGTTGTGGTGGTTAGTCAGGGTACTGCAATCTCATAGATTCCAACTGCTCTGGTGTATTGCCTTTTTTACCTGCACTCCTCAGCTACCGAAACATAACAGTATCACCGGCCCAAAAATTTAAAATTGTATGGTACTCACAGAAGGGAAAAATATTGTGAAAGAAAAAAGCAAATGTACAAACATCAGTGGCTGAACTAAACTGAGAGGGCAAAAGCCCCCGGAGGGGACCCTGAAGGCCCCCACAGAAGTGCAGGAAAAAATGCAAAAATCAAGCACAAAAACAAAAAGAAGAAAACGTCTTATCTGTTAGCAGGAGATGCAGACACGACACAGCAGGCTACAAAGGAAACAGGAATCAAGGGTTGAGACCAGAACAATTGATCACCGGCAGCCCTGATGGGAAGGCGACTCCCTTATATAAGACCAGTCAGTAACACCTGATTCCCAATCCTCACAATCTTCACTGGACAGTCCAGTACCGCTTGTAACCACCAGAGGGAGCCTCTGCTCAGAACTCATTTCAAGCCCATTCACAACAGTGTAGGCAGAGGCCTAGTATGACAACTTCATGGACACAGGATAAAAATAGATGGAAGCAGGCTAAGGCTGACTTTGACCTATGGGTAGATCGACGCGAGAGAACCAGTAATATGAATTATAGAGCCGATCTATATCGTTATGGTAGCAAATCAGGGATAATATTAGCATGACTAGCGAAAGCAAATCACATTCCTCAACATATTACAGCGTTAATGAGTAAACATGGGATCATGAACGATCATGGTGATATTGAGGAAAGCCTTATATTTTAACATGATCGGAGAAATGAATGTAAAGGTGGCGAGAATTTGAAAAAATCACGCCACAGAAGGGTGACGAGTGAAATAGTTTAATCAGGATCACAGCAAAGTTAGAGAAGGATGATGACGGGAGGAATCCTACAAGTTAGGGGTTTCCTTACAATTATTAACGAGTTTCGTTTTTTTGTTCTCTTGTTACTTTGACTTTTAGAATGTTTATTTTATGACCATATCGGCTGCGACCGAGATGTGTACCGCCTTATATGGCCTTTTTGTTTTTGAAAATCCAAATAAAAAGGAACTTTAAAAAAAAAAAAAAAAAATTCCCTCTTCAACAATCTACAAGACAAACAAGCATCATGGGTGACACTGCCTTTATTGAGGTACAGTATTAGATCGACATTGTCCATGAGTAACTATGCACTGTGATAGTTATATAGCATTATTAATTTAAATCTGTTGTGGTTGTTTCAACAGCACTTGCAGTTCTAACTACCTATTGTTTGTATGCATGATGCACTTTCTTGGTGTAATTATTTATTATTGCGCATTATTACCAGGTTTACATGATGGCCATTTCATATATGGTGTGTGAAGTTACAGTTGTCCTCAGTCTGTGTATTTTATTATGTCTGTCATTAATAAAACTCATGAGGATGATGATGATGATGATGTTTATGATTCGTAATCCATTGACTGCATTATCTTACAGGTACAGATAACGTTCCTTAAGAAGCATTAATTGATAATTATGAAATGTATTTTTATGCATTAATTTAAAAAATTAAACACTATGTTTTATTTTTTGTTACCATTTCTACTAGCCATGTGCAAATATGCGCTGTGATGACAAATTAATATTTGTCCATATTTCTTATTAAAATTTTTCATTTTAGCCCTTGAAAACTTCAATCTTTCCTGTTTTAAGCATAACAATCAGGGTGACGGCTCTTCCCTATTTGGAGCATGTTCGACATGGGTTTTTCTGTGCATGTGTAGGGAACAGGAGACTTCTTGCCGGTGTGGTACACCAAAGGGGATCTTGCTGGATGGGAGATATATTTCTTCTAGCAGACTGAAGTTTGCTCAGGATTTTCCATGATCACAAGGACCTGTGATAAGGTCATAGTCACGTGATCTGGTCATCTGATGTGTACCTCACCTGAGGGTGTGGAGTAGGTCTATAAAACAAGGAGCTGTTGTAGTTGGTGTGTGGAAGGAAGGAGTTTGGCTGGAGTCAGCCTGGAAGATTGTTTTGTTACTGTGTGCCAGTGTGCACCAGGAAGCGAGTACCAGACCACCCGGAATGGGACCTGGCGGTCTCTGCTGACCTGCAGCCGCTTAGTTAAGCCCGTCCCAAGCAAGGGTGAGTCTGGCACCAGTGGTTCTCCAAACTGGGGTGATTTATGTTCTGTTTTTATTTTGTTATCTGGACTTTTTGTTGAACTCATGATTAAAACCACTGAAATTTGAAGTAAAAGGCGGTGTGTTTGCCTCATTACTGCAGCCCAGCCCTGCCTACCAGAGCGGATCCCTACAATTGGTGGCTTCAATGCGGGCAACGCAGTGAGGTCAGGCTGTTTTTTCCTGCATGACAGTAAATGTCCTAGGTAAATAAAGTGACGCAAAACCCGGTGGATAACTGTCCCAAGATGGAGAACACAGTAAAAATGCTGGAGGAGGCCATGCGGCAGCAACAGCAGGCTATGCAGCAGCAGCAGGCTATACAGCAGCAGGCTATGGAGCAGCAGCAGGCTATACAGCAGCAGGCTATGGAGCAGCAGCAGGCTATACAGCAGCAGGCTATGGAGCAGCAGCAGATATTTAATCAACAGCAACAGGAAACCAATAGTCTAGTGATGCAGCACATCACAGCGCCGCAGACAGCAGGAGCTGCCCGGGGATGGCAGGATGTCCGGAAAGCGGTACGTACAGCGATCCGAAAGATGGAGCAATCAGATGACGTCGAGGTGTACCTGGAGATGTTTGAAGGCGTGGCTAAAAGGGAGAGACTGCCCCGGTACCAGTGGGCCGAGATCGTGGCTCCGTTTTTTTAATTCAGGACCCGCAAAAGCCTCTAGGGACCTACCCCCCGAGCAACAGGAGGACTATGAGAGCGTCAAGGGTGAGATACTTGCACGTCTTGGGGTAAATGTTTTGGTCCGGGCACAGCGGGTACACCAGTGGAACTTTTCCCCTTCCGAGCCAGCTCGGTCACAGTATTATGACTTGATACACCTGATAGAAAAGTGGTTGCAGCCGGAGGTGTTGTCACCACGCGCTATGCTGGATCGTATAGTGACTGATAAATTCTTGAGAAATTTGCCACACACCCTTCAAACATGGCTTGGACAGGCAGCCCCTACTGATGGTCTCCAAATGGTAGACCTCATTGAAAGATATGGGGCTACCAAGGAGATACAGGGAGAGACTACCCGGAAGGTACCAAGTAAATTCCACAAACCTTCACCCACAGCTCGTCGAGCAGAGACTCGGAGGGCCGCCCAGGACGGGTCGGGGAACGAAAGGGGCCCCATAATCTGTTGGCGGTGCCAACAACCAGGACATGTGAGAGCTGTTTGCCCCCACCTGACAGAGCCCATGGACAACAACTTTGGCTACTATCAGTCTCACTATGCAGAACACATGTGTGCAGTGGTCAAACCAGAGGGACCCAATATGAACCATTTGTGTAAAGTGCAGGTGGAGGGTAACCCTGCTGTGGCTCTAGTGGACTCAGGGAGTCTCGTGAGTGACCCTAATACGAGCCAGCCACGTCCAAATCAGCGAGTATACTGCTGTGAAAATGGGTGTGTTGTGTATACATGGTGACTTAAAACATTATCCTACCACCCTGGTGATGATAAACACGCCAGCGGGGAGGAGGTGACACGAGGTGGGGGTGGTGGTTAATTAGCATTAATAATGGGGAGAGATTTTCCGTTATTTTCTGTGCTTTGGCCTGTAATTACCCCTCCCACAGAACAGTCGTCGGCACCAGTGGCAAACAGGTTGCATTCTCCAGAAATCGTGCATGAACATGGTGGCCCAGAGGAAGATGTACTGGCGGTAGGAGTACCTTTGCCTTCGGTGGAGGAGGAAAACCCCTCTCCTATAGAAGTGTTAGGTGGGGAGATGGAAGATTTGCCACCGGGACCAGAATTGTCATACTTAAATGTGGCAGGTGACAATTTTGGTACGGCGCAACTACGGGACCCTACGTTGACTCGAGCCCGGGAAAATGTACTGGTTGTCAATGGGGAACCCCAACACCCCAGGGCAGCTAAAGTATTTCCCCGATTTGAGCTGAACCAAGATTTGCTGTATGGGGTTGAAAAAATACATGGGGAAATTGTCGAGCAATTGCTGGTACCGCAGTCATATCGGAGGTTGGTAATGGACTTAGTGCATGCACATGTACTAGGGGGACATTTTGGACCAAAGAAAACCATAGACAGAATTCTACAACGGTTTTACTGGCTATGGGTCTATGAAGAAGTTAAACGGTATTGTTACTCTTGTCCCGTGTGCTAGGTAACCAGTCCGCAGCCTCATTTTCAGAGTCCCTTGGTGCCATTACTAATTATAGAGGTACCGTTTGAGAGAATAGCCTATGGATCTGGTGTGGACGGTTAATAAATCAGCAAGGGGTCATCAACACATCCTCGTAGTTCTATATTACGCTACCAGGTATCCTGAGGCTATTCCCCTGCGACACACCTCGGCAAAACTGATCGCAAAAGAACTCATGGGTATGTTCTCTCGGGTGGGAATCCCTCAAGAAATCTTAACAGATCAGGTGACCCCATTTATGTCAAAAATCATGAAGGAACTCTGCCACGTGTTAAACAGTTGCGCACATCGATCTATCATCCCCAAACAGACAGTTTAGTAGAAAGGTTCAATAAAACCCTGAAGAATATGTTGAAAAAAAAAGTCTCTAAAGATGCTAAGGACTGGGATCTCTTGTTGCCATACCTGATGTTTGCAGTGCGGGAGGTGCCCCAGGCATCTACGGGGTTCTCGCCCTTTGAACTATTATATGGCAGACATCCCCGTGGCTTACTTGATATAGCTAAAGAGGCCTGGAAAAACCATACAACTCCCCACAAAAGTGTGATAGAACATGTGGCCAAAATGCAAGAGAGAATGGAGACAGTCCTACCATTAGTCCGAGAACATATGGAATCAGCACAAAGGTCACAGAGGCAGGTCTATAACCGGGAGGCACGGGTAAGGTCCTTTAACCCTGGGGATCGGGTGTTGGTACTTGTGCCTACAGTGGATAGTAAGTTCCTTGCAAGGTGGCAGGGACCCTACGACATTATAGAGAAGGTGGGACCAGTAAGCTATAAAGTACACCAACCAGGGCGGAGAAAGCCAGAACACGTATACCATGTGAATCTGCTCAAACCATGGAAAGACAGAGACCCGCTTGGTGAGAATTGTCCACGGCCTGCATTTCCAGTACAGATGGCTTCCTTGCCTCAGGAGAAGGCAAGAGAAGTCCTCTCCGCCGTCAAAATATCAGACACTTTGTCGCACAGACAAGTTCAGGAAGTCCGAGAGTTTGTTAGCCGAAATACAGATGTTTTTTCGGAACTTCCTGGTCGTACCTCCCTAATACAACATGACATTGTCACTGAGCCGCAGGGCAAAGTACGATTAAAGCCATATCGGGTGCCTGAGGCCCGGCGACAAGCCATCAAGGAAGAGGTCAAGAAGATGCTGCAGTTAGGGGTCATTGAAGAGTCCCAGAGTGAGTGGGCCAGCCCAATAGTCCTAATACCAAAGCCAGATGGGACACTAAGGTTCTGTAATGACTTCAGAAAACTGAATGAAATTTCTAACTTTGACGCCTACCCCATGCCCCGGGTCGATGAGTTAATAGAGCGGTTTGGGCAGGCACGTTATTTTTCACTCATAGACCTCACAAAAGGGTATTGGCAGGTGCCACTAACAAAAGCAGCGAGAGAGAAAATGGCTTTTGTAACACCCGAGGGACTGTTCCAGTATATAGTCCTACCCTTCGGGTTGCATGGCGCTCCAGCGACATTCCAGAGGTTAATGGACGTTGTTCTTCGTCCTCATCGCCGATATGCCGCGGCCAATCTGGACGATATTGTGGTGTACAGTACAGACTGGGAAAGTCACTTAGCCAAGGTACAGGCAGTGATAGATTCGCTGAGACAAGCAGAGCTAACTGCCAACCCAAAGAAGTGTTCCATAGGGTTGGAGGA
This sequence comes from Oophaga sylvatica, assembly GCA_033576555.1. NCBI lineage: Eukaryota > Metazoa > Chordata > Amphibia > Anura > Dendrobatidae > Oophaga > Oophaga sylvatica. The sequence continues at coordinate 37,566,156 of JARQOD010000007.1, read as the reverse complement.
AGCTCGCTACCTGGGGTATGTGATTGTGAGAGGACTTATCAAAGCCCAAATAAACAAAGTGGAGGCAATCCAAAACTGGCCCCGTCCCCTGACCACAAAACAAGTGAAAGGGTTTTTGGGGTTAGTGGGATACTACCGGCGGTTTATTCACAATTTTGCAACACTGTCAGCGCCGTTATATGACTGCCTAAAAGGCAGGAAGTTAGTAATGGTGCGATGGAATGATCAGCTTGAAGAAGCGTTTCTAAAACTAAAAGGGGCACTGTGTGTGTGTCACCATTTTTGATCACACCCGACTTCAAAAGAGAATTCATTGTCCAGACTGATGCATCAGAGGTAGGTGTGGGTGCCGTTTTGTCTCAGGCGGTTAACGGGGAGGAGCATCACATTACTTTCCAGAGTCGAAAGCTAACTCCAGCTGAAACCAGATACAGCATTGTAGAGAGAGAGAGTGCCTGGCGATCAAGTGGGCACTGGAGTCGTTGCGCTACTATCTGTTGGGGAGAACATTTTGGTTGTTAACTGATCATTCCCCTCAGACTGGAGGTGTTGTAGCCCAGGGAGTAGAGTTCAGGTGGTAGATAGATGAACATAACAGGAGAAATTGATAACGTTGCCAACCAGTTATTTAATCTGAAAACGGACAGGCAAATTCTGGCGAGATCCATGCCTTGTTCATTTTCAGAAAAGTAAGCCGGTCTACATTATCGGAGGATAGTCGCATGCGACGGTCTGTTAGTACACCACCTGCAGCACTAAAGACGCGCTCCGATAATACACTGGCAGCAGGGCAAGCCAGCACCTCCAATGCATACTGGCTAAGCTCTGGCCATGTATCCAGCTTAGAGACCCAAAACTTGAAAGGGGAAGAGCCATCTGGGAGTACACTGAGAGGGCAAGACAAGTAGTCTGTCACCATCTTACAGAAACGTTGCCTCCTGGTGACTGGAGGCGTCTCGGATGGTGTAGACATTGGTGGCGCTGCCACAAAACTTTGCCACATTTGGAACATACTGGTCTTGCCCCCCTGTGCAGAGGCGCTGCTTGTGCTCCCTATTGTTGCAGAGCTGTCTCCACTGCCTCCACGCACAGAGCTGCTTTGTAAAGCAGTATCAGCAGCACTGCTCTCGGCTGGAATGGAGAACATTATGGATTTCACCAGTGTGTCTTGGTACTCCCGCATTTTACGCTCCCGGTTCAACGGTGTGATGAGGCTTTGTAAGTTGTCCCAGGTAGCGAGGGTCTAGGAGGGTGTACACCCAATAATCAGACGTGGTGAGAATGTGGGCGATGCGGCGGTCGTTTCTCAGGCACTGCAGCATGAAATCAACCATGTGCTGCAGACTCCCAACTGGCCAACAAACGCTGTCCTCTGTAAGAGGCGTCATCTGTACCTGCTCTGCATCACCCCACCCTCGCTCTACATACTGACTAGAGCGTTGTGTACCTCCCTCTGTAGCGATTTCTTCCTCCTCCATTGACTCCTCCTCATCCTCCTCACAAAGTGAGCCCTGCAAAGCCCTTTGGGAGGAACCACGTTGCGCTGACTGTCCAGAAGGTGATGGAATTTGTGTCTCCTCATCCTCCACCTCTTCCAAAACCTCATCCCTTAGTGCTTGCAGTGTTTTTTGAAGCAGGCAGATAAGGGGGACAGTCAGGCTGACTAGTGCATCATCTGCACTCGCCATCCGCGTTGACTCATCAAACGCACGCAAAACGTGGCAGATGTCCTTCATAGAGGCCCACTCAGTAGTGGTGAAGTGTGAACGGCGCAAATTGCGTGTTGATTGCGCCTGTTGCAGCTGATACTCCATTACTGCTGTCTGCTGCTCAACAACCGCTCCAACATATGTAACGTGGAATTCCACCTGGTGGGTACGTCACATATGATGCGATGTTCAGGAAGGCGAAATCTGCGTTGCAGAGCTGCAATGCGCGATCTGGCCATGCTGGAACGTCGCAAGTGAGCGCACTCTAGGCGGACCTTGTGCAGCAGTGCATCAACATCCGGATAGTCCCTCAAAAAACTCTGCACGACCAAGTTGAGCACATGTGCCAGACATGGTATGTGAGTGAGGTTGCCAAGGGCCAGAGCTGCCACCAGATTTCGGCCATTGTCACACACTACCAAGCCTGGCTGGAGATTCGCTGGCAAAAACCACACGTCGCTCTCCTGCTTGATGGCATTCCAGACCTCCTGAGCTGTGTGGCTTCGATTCCTCATGGAAATTAATTTCAGGACGGCCTGTTGACGTTTGGCCACGGCTGTGCTCATATCGGTCGCAACAGGTAAGCGTTCACGGGTCCATGTGGAGGTAGACCGTGACGGCTCCTGCAGCGATGATTCGGAGGAACTGGAGTAGGAGGAGGAGTCAATGTGTACAGACTGGATTCCTGCAATCCTTGGAGTTGGCAGAACACGTACAGCGCCACTCGCAAGATCTGTACCCGGCTCCACAACATTGACCCAATGGGCAGTGAGGGAAAGGTATCGTCCCTGGCCATGGGTACTGGTCCACGCATCGGTGGTCAGGTGGACCTTGCTACTGACAGAGTTTAGTAGCGCATGTTTAATTTTTCCCTCAACATGCTTTTGCAGAGCAGGGACGGCTTGCCTGCTGAAATAAAATTGGCTTGGCACATTGTATTGTGGGACTGCCAATGCCATTAAGTTCCGGAAACTGTCAGTCTCCACCAGCCTGAATGACAGCATTTCAAGGGACAGGAGTTTTGCAATGCCAGCATTCAGAGCCTGTGCTCGTGGATGGTTTGCCGAGTATGGCCGTCTTTTATCCCATGCCTGTGCTACCGATGGCTTTTTGTGGCCTGGGAGTGTGAGGATGACAGGGAACTTGCAGCTGTGGGTGAATAACACTTTGTCTCTGGACAACAGTGACCGAGGTTCTTCCATGGCGATCGTGTGAGGAAGACTAACCAGCTGTGTGTGAGCTGGAGGAAGAGGCTCCAACACGAGCTGAAGATGTAGGTGCTGCTGTAGGTTGGCCTACATCTCCAGTGTGTCTTTGTAACTCAACTACGTGCTTTGTCCGCACATGTTTCCACATATTAGTGGTATTGAGGTTACTGACACTTTTACCTCTTTTTACTTTTTGCTTACACAGCTTGCATTTGACATAGCAAATATCATCTGCAAGTGTGTCAAAAAAGGACCACGCAGTGCAAGTCCTGGGAGCGCCCGTTTTGACTTTTGGAAGCGAACTGCTCCCAACAGGTGCCAAACTGGAGGCTACAGGCAACCGAGTCTGCAGCCTACCTCTCCCTCCTGTTTGTACCATTGGGCCAATCTCTTCCTCAGAGCTGCTCCCACCACCTTCCTGTTCCTCACGCCATGTTGGGTCTTGGACCTCATCATCTCCACTACCCTCTTCCAACACCTGCTGCTGTTGGGTGGTCTGGACAGCACCATGCTCAACAGAAACTGGCAACTGAGTCTCATCATCATCAGATGCGTTCTGCGGTGTGCTGACCATCGGCACTGGCTCACCCGCCTCTTCAGATTCAGAGAGACACAGCTGTTGCGCATCACTGCATACTCCATCTTCTTCAAATTCCAGAATGCTGCTTGGCTGGGCCCCTGTTTGCAAGCCAACAGATTCTGAGAACAGAAGCAGAGACTCAGCTGGCTCCAAGTTCAGAACTCTGTGACTGACTGGGCAATTTGACAGGCGGTGAACAGACAGATGGTTGCTCAACAGTGTTGTGGTCCTGAGAGGAGGTGGAAGCAATTGAAGTCGATGCATTGGCTGCCATCCAACCAACAACGGCTTCAATTTGTTCTTCCCGCAGCAGGGGGGTACGCCGAGCTCCTACAAAACTGCACATAAAGGAACGCTCACGGGAAAAACTGGTGGATGCTGTGTCACTGGGGCGGCAGCAGCCACAGAATCCCCACGTCCTCTCCCTGCTGAAACTCCACGGCCACGACCACGTGCCTTACTCCCTGCCTTCTTCATCTTGGTAGATTGTTAAAGAAAGTCAGAAAAGTTATAAGGCCTAAGTGTGGTTATTACGCAGAGACTGCAGTGAACACTGAACACAACTGTTCACTATCTCTGAAAGGCTCCTTTCTGTAATTCTATAGTGTTTGCAACCAATGTGTTGGATACGGATGGAAGCGCGTCACACTAATAGATTTGAGTTATTTGAAATGGAATGGAGCAGCACCAATTAGAGAAAAATGACAAGGATGAGGCAGTGACACACGTTCAGCAGACTACAACCAGCAGTGGTTGAAGAACTAACTGGAGCATGATCTGCACTCAAAAAAAAAAAAAACCTCACAGACTAGAGTGAACACTGAACACAACTGTTCACTATCTCTGAAAGGCTCCTTTCTGTAACTCTATAGTGTTTGCAACCAATGTATTGGATACGGATGGAAGCGCGTCACACTAATAGATTTGAGTTATTTGAAATGGAATGGAGCAGCACCAATTAGAGAAAAATGACAAGGATGAGGCAGTGACACACGTTCAGCAGACTACAACCAGCAGTGGTTGAAGAACTAACTGGAGCGTGATCTGCACTCAAAAAAAAAAACCTCACAGACTAGAGTGAACACTGAACACAACTGTTCACTATCTCTGAAAGGCTCCTTTCTGTAATTCTATAGTGTTTGCAACCAATGTATTGGATACGGATGGAAGGCGTCACACTAATAGATTTGAGTTATTTGAAATGGAATGGAGCAGCACCAATTAGAGAAAAATGACAAGGATGAGGCAGTGACACACGTTCAGCAGACTACAACCAGCAGTGGTTGAAGAACTAACTGGAGCGTGATCTGCACTCAAAAAAAAAAAAAAACCTCACAGACTAGAGTGAACACTGAACACAACTATTCACTATCTCTGAAAGGCTCCTTTCTGTAACTCTATAGTGTTTGCAACCAATGTATTGGATACGGATGGAAGCGCGTCACCCTAATAGATTTGAGTTATTTGAAATGGAATGGAGCAGCACCAATTAGAGAAAAATGACAAGGATGAGGCAGTGACACACGTTCAGCAGACTACAACCAGCAGTGGTTGAAGAACTAACTGGAGCGTGATCTGCACTCAAAAAAAAAAACCTCACAGACTAGAGTGAACACTGAACACAACTGTTCACTATCTCTGAAAGGCTCCTTTCTGTAATTCTATAGTGTTTGCAACCAATGTATTGGATACGGATGGAAGCGCGTCACACTAATAGATTTGAGTTATTTGAAATGGAATGGAGCAGCACCAATTAGAGAAAAATGACAAGGATGAGGCAGTGACAAACGTTCAGCAGACTACAACCAGCAGTGGTTGAAGAACTAACTGGAGCGTGATCTGCACTCAAAAAAAAAAAAACCTCACAGACTAGAATGAACACTGAACACAACTGTTCACTATCTCTGAAAGGCTCCTTTCTGTAATTCTATAGTGTTTGCAACCAATGTATTGGATACGGATGGAAGCGCGTCACACTAATAGATTTGAGTTATTTGAAATGGAATGGAGCAGCACCAATTAGAGAAAAATAACAAGGATGAGGCAGTGACACACGTTCAGCAGATTACAACCAGCAGTGGTTGAAGAACTAACTGGAGCGTGATCTGCACTCAAAAAAAAAAATCCTCACAGACTAGAGTGAACACTGAGCACAACTGTTCACTATCTCTGAAAGACTCCTTTCTGTAATTCTATATTGTTTGCAACCAATGTATTGGATACGGATGGAAGCGCGTCACACTATAATTTCAATTGAATGGAGCAGCAAGAATTACACTAAAGAAAAAAAAAAGAGTCTGTGAGTGACACGTGCAGATGCCTACAAACAGCGTTGGTTGCAGAGCAAACTGCAGCGTCACCTGAACTCTCACACACACACCTTGCACAGAGCTGTTAAAACAACACTGGCAAAAGGAAGCTTTACACAGCGGTTGGTAAACTAGCCTGCCTAGAGCACAGTACACAAAATCGCAATCTCTAACTGTCCCTCAGAGTCAGCACTGAGCAGCGTTCTGTCCCTTACTGAATTCACAGCACAGTGATGCTAAAATGGCGGCGGCGCCTTTTATAGTGCATTCTGACATCATTTCAGCATTCAATCACAGCCATGCCATTAGTTAACATGACCGCAGCAGTACAGGATGTGCCCACACTTCTTAGGATTCCTCATTGGCTGACTAAAATCACATTGCCTCTCAAAGAATTATGGGAACTTCCGATTCCGGTATACGATATATGGAAAATATCGGAACTAAGTATCGGAATTCCGATACAGCGAATATCGGCTGATACCCGATACTTGCGGTATCGGAATGCTCAACTCTAGTGTTGACCATTCTTCTTCAGGACCTCTGCAATTCTCCCTGGCATGCTCTCAATCAACTTCTGGACCAAATCCTGACTGATAGCAGTCCATTCTTGCACAATCAATGCTTTCATTTTGTCAGAATTTTTAGGTTTTTGTTTGTCCACCCGTCTCTTGATGATTGACCACAAGTTCTCAATGGGATTAAGATCTGGGGAGTTTCCAGGCCATGGACCCAAAATCTCTATGTTTTGTTCCCTGAGCCATTTAGTTATCACCTTTGCTTTATGGCAAGGTGCTCCATCATGCTGGAAAAGGCATTGTTGATCGCCAAACTGCTCTTGGAGGGTTGGGAGAAGTTGCTCTTGGAGGACATTCTGGTACCATTCTTTATTCATGGCTGTGTTTTTAGGCAAGACTGTGAGAGAGCCGATTCCCTTGGCTGAGAAGCAACCCCACACATGAATGGTTTCAGGATGCTTAACAGTTGGCATGAGACAAGACTGGTGGTAGCGCTCACCTTGTCTTCACCGAATGAGGCGTTTTCCTGATGTCCCAAAAAAATCAAAAAGGGGATTCATCAGAGAAAATAACTTTACCCCAGTCCTCAGCAGTCCACTGCCTGTACCTTTTGCAGAATATCAGTCTGTCCATGATGTTTTTTCTGGAGAGAAGTGGCTTCTTTGCTGCCCTCCTTGAGACCAGGTCTTGCTCCAAGAGTCTCCGCCTCACAGTGCATGTAGATGCACTCACACCTGCCTGCTGCCATTCCTGAGCAAGCTCTGCACTGCTGGTAGCCCGATCTCGCAGCTGAAACACTTTTAAGAGATGGTCCTGGCGCTTGCTGGTCTTTCTTGGGCGCCCTGGAGCCTTTTGGCAACAATGGAACCTCTCTACTTGAAGTTCTTGATGATGCGATAGATTGTTGACTGAGGTGCAATCTTTCTAGCTACGATACTCTTCCCTGTTAGGCCATTTTTGTGCATTGCAATGATGACTGCACGTGTTTCTTTAGAGATAACCATGGTTAACAGAAGAGAAACAATGATGCCAAGCACCAGCCTCCTTTTAAAGTGTCCAGTGGTGTCATTCTTACTTAATCATGACAGATTGGTCTCCAGCCATGTCCTCATCAACACCCACACCTGTGTTAATGGAGCAATCACTGAAAAGAGGTTAGCTGGTCCTTTTAAGGCAGGGCTGCAATGATGTTGAAATGTGTTTTGGGGGATAAAGTTCATTTTCTAGCCAAATATTGACTTTGCAAGTAATTGCTGTTAAGCTGATCACTCTTCATAAAATTCTGGAGTATATACAAATTGCCATTAGAAAAAGTGAAGCAGTAGACTTTGTAAAAATTAATATTTGTGTCATTCTCAAAACTTTTGGCCATGACTGTATGCTGATACTTTTATCCTCTATGCTTGATATATCAAGTGAATAAAGATCTACTTTATTTTCTTCATTTTGCCGTGAAAAACTTGTTGTTATGATCTGCTACAAGCACTAAGGAAAGGTGGGAATTCTGTCCCTACAATAGGACTGAGCTGGATCCCTACGATGTAACGGGGAACCTGATCCTGCGACCAGACCCGCTAAAGTCCTCAGCTAGTCTGAACGAAGACCTATAGTTGCGAGGGAGGAATCCCTACAAGATCTAGGTACTGGGTGAAAAGGTGGACACCTCCTAACAGAAAGTGTAGCAGGGAAAATAAAACAGAAAACAAATACTAAGAGATCCTCAGATCAAGCAAAATTGACAGAGTAAGGCACCTAAGCACCCGGCTAGCTTAAGAGTAGATAATACAATGAAGTCCAGCAAAGCCAGAAGGGCGGAGCCAGACTAAATAGGGAAAAAAGTCATGTGACCAGCAAACTGAAACAAAATTAACAAGAGGGTTCTAACAGTACCCTCCCTTCTAAGAGGATCCTCCGGATCCCCTAGGACTTAAGCTTATCCGGAAACCTCTTGTGAAACGCTCTGACAAGTCTAGAGCAGAAACATCATCCGCCCTCACCCATGAGTTATCCTCGGTCCATAACCCTTCCAAGCGACGAGGTACTGCAAACTCCTCTATACCGTCTAGAATTTAGGATGCGGGAAATCTCATATTGCCCGTCCTCCACCACCAGGGGAACAGTGGCCGAGACGTCTCCATCTGAGACCTCAGCTTTTTTCAAGAGAGAAACATGAAACACCGGATTAATCTTCCAGGGGTAGGAAGCTCCAACTTAACAGCAGATTGGTTAATAACCTGAAGCACCTTAAAGGGCCCTACAAACTTGGGACCCAATTTCTTAGACGGAATCCTCAAGCGCAGATTCTTAGAGGACAACCAAACCATGTCACCAATAGCAAACAAAACCTCTTGTCGTTTTCTATCAAAATACACTTTGGATCTTTTGTTAGCCTCCTGAAGATTACCACACACATCAGTCCAAACTCTCTCCAAAACACCAGAAAAATTCTCCTCTTCAGGTACAGCCGATCCCAACTTGGAAAATGACCCAAAAGACGGATGTCTCCCAGTACAACAAAAAAAAGGCGAACAACCAGCAGAAGCGGATGTATGATTGTTAAGAGCAAACTCAGCAAGTGGCAGAAACTCAGACCACCCCTCTTGATTATCAGTCACAAAACAACGCAAGAACTGCTCAACATCCTGGTTTTTCCTTTCTGTCTGGCCATTAGACTCAGGATGATATCCGGATGAAAACGACAAATGAACTCCCACCCTGTCACAAAAAGTGCGCCAAAAACGAGCCACAAACTGAGGTCCCCTATCAGAAACAATGTCAGTAGGAACACCATGCAGTCTGACTATTTCCTTGACAAAGGCCTTAGCGAGAGTCTTAGCGCAGGGCAGTTTGATGAAAGGAACCAAGTGACACATCTTGCTAAAACGGTCCACGACCACCCAGATGACAGTGAAACCCTCAGAGGGGGGAAGGTCAGTAATAAAGTCCATAGCCAAATGTGTCCAAGGTGCACTAGGGACCTCCAGAGGGCAAAGCAAACCCAGCAGGAGTATGAGAAGACTTAGATCTAGCACACACAGTGCATTGACGCATCCACTTAATGACTTCCTTCTGCCATCCTGGCCACCAAAAACTGCGACCCACAAGTCTCTTGGTCTCAGAGATTCCAGGATGACCTGCCAACCGAGAGTCATGACATTCAACAAACAAATCTCTCCTCAGGGTACTAGGCACAAACAACCTCCCATGCGGCGTGTTAGATGGGGCATTCTCCTGTGCTTTAAGAATCTCATCTTCCAACACGGAGTCCAAGACAGCAATAACAACCCCCTCTTGTAAAATGTTCTCCTCCTCCTCAGTACCCACCATGGGAGAAAAGCTGCGAGACAAAGCATAGCTTTAACATTTTTAGTACCTGGGATGTAAGTAACGGTAAAATTAAACCGTGAGAAAAACAGTGCCCACCTAGCCTGACGGGCATTCAAGCGTTTGGCAGCATCAAGGTAGATTAGATTTTTATGATCGGTGAAGACTTGAATGGGAAATTCAGCTCCCTCCAAAAAATGACGCCAGTGTTCAAATGCGAGTTTAATTGCCAACAATTCCTGATTACCGATATCATAATTTAGTTCAGACTCAGAAAAATTATTTGAAAAAAAAGCACAGGGATGTACTCCATCCGTCTTTGCCTGAGACAACACCGCGCCGACCCCCACAGAAGAAGCATCAACCTCAACCAAAAATGGTTTAGTCACATCAGGCTGCGTAAGGATGGGAGCAGAGCTGAACCTCTCCTTTAGCAACACAAAAGCCTCAATGGCCTCAGTAGTCCACTGAACCACATCAGCACCTTTCCTGGTGAGATCGGTCAGAGGTTTGGCAATCACAGAAATTTTTTTATGAATTTTCTATAATAATTGGCGAACCCCAAAAACCTCTGTATTGATTTCACACCAATAGGTCTAGGCCAATCCTGCACAGCTTGCACTTTCACCGGGTCCATCTCAAAACCTTCACTGGAGACAATGTAGCCCAAAAAACTAAGTCTCTGTACAGCGAACTCACATTTTTCTAGTTTGGCAAAAAGTGAATTATCACTCAGTAACTGTAATACTTCACGCACACTCCTCCAATGAGACTCCAAATCTGGTGAATAAATCAAAATGTCATCTAAATACACAACCACACTTCTGCCGATCAAAGGTCTAAGGATGTCATTAATAAGATTCTGAAAAAATGCGGAGCACTGGAAAGTCCAAAGGGCATGACCAGATTCTCAAAATGACCCAGTGGAGTGTTAAACGCAGTCTTCCATTCGTCCCCCTCCTTCATGCGCAACAAATTGTATGCCCCTCGAAGATCAATTTTCGAGAACCACTTGGCCCCCACTAACTGATTAAACAAATCAGGAATCAATGGCAGTGGGTAAGGATTGCGTACAGTAATCTTATTAATCTCACGAAAGTCTAGACAAGGCCGTAAACCGCCGTCCTTTTTTTTAACAAAAAAAAATCCAACCGCCACAGGAGATTTGGAAGGCCTAATGTGACCGGCGGCCAAGCTTGTCTGTATGTATTCCTCCAAAGCCTTTCTCTCAGGAATAGTCAAATTAAATAAACGACTTTTAGGAAGAGTCGCTCCAGGGACAAATTCAATTGCACAATCATAATCTCTATGAGGAGGCAATACCTGCGATTCCTTATCAGAAAAAACTTTCCAAAAATCCTGAATAGGTACAGGTAACTCCCCCTTAACTACAGCAGCAATACGCCCGTTACAACACTTGTCATAACAATTGGGACTCCAGGACTTAATTTCATTGGTAGACCAATCCAGTACCGGATTGTGCAATTTTAACCAGGGTAACCCCAAAATCACCGGTGAGGGCAAATTATTCAAAACTACCAAATCCAAATTCTCTTGATGAACACCATTAATAGTAAGAGGAATTTCACAGATATGGTGAGTAACATTTTTCAAGTGAGAACCATCCACAGACACCACATTAATAGGGGAAGACAGAAGTTTGGGTTTTAATTTTAGTTTTTCCAAAAATTTCCCATCAATCACATTGAGAGTTGAACCACAATCCACAAATACTCGAAACTCCATTAATTCCTCCTCAACAGCAGTGGTAGCAGAAAGAAAGACACCTTTATTGTTTAAACAAGCTATGCGGGCGAAACTGACCTCATTTTTTTTTCTCTTTATTCATTCGAAGCGCACAGTTCTTAATAAAATGCTCAGATTTGCCACAATAGAAACACAAGCCCTTAGCAAATCTGCGTTCTTTTTCCCGAGAGTGAGGTGTCATTGCTCCAATTTCCATCGGCTCTCCAATGTCAGTACATTCCTTCTCCAAACTTGGAGCTGACAAGGCAGATTTACTCTCATTAACCCTTGCACGCAGTCTCCTATCCACCCGTATGGCTAATTGCATAGCCTCTTTCAAGTTACCAGGTATGGGATAAGCAATCAGCAAATCTTTAACCCTTTCACTTAACCCTGCAAGAAATAAACTTTTCAAAGCTGAATCGTTCCAGCCCACCTGAGTGGACCACCTTCGGAAGTGAGTACAATATTTTTCCACATTACCTGATCCCTGTCTCAAACGTCTCAATTCTGTCTCAGCTGATGAAACACGATCAGGATCGTCATATAATAAGCCCAAAGCAGAAAAAAAACTATCCACAGATCTAAAGCATGGATCACTAGGCTGCAGAGAAAAGGCCCAGTCCTGAGGTTCTTTGCGCAAAAGTGACATTATGAACCCTATGCGCTGTGATTCATCACCAGAGGATCTGGGTCTCAAACGGAAATACAACAAGCAAGCATTTTTAAAAGAAAAAAAATCTTGTTGTTCACCAAAAAATAAATCAGGCAAACGTACCTTAGGCTCCACGAAATGTGCTCCAGAACAACTACTCACGTGTTGCTTTATCTCAGCCACCTCCAGAGAAAGTCCCTGCAGGCGTTGAACCAAATCCTGAACCGAGACCATGATGGAAACAGAAAATCTTTCCTTAGAGATTTTTTTTTTTTTTCTTGGCTGGACTTACTGTTATGATCTGCTACAAGCACTAAGGAAAGATGGGAATTCTGTCCCTACAATAGGACTGAGCTGGATCCCTACGATGTAACGGGGAACCTGATCCTGCGACCAGACCCGCTAAAGTCCTCAGCTAGTCTGAACGAAGACCTATAGTTGCGAGGGAGGAATCCCTACAAGATCTAGGGACTGGGTGAAAAGGTGGACACCTCCTAACAGAAAGTGTAGCAGGGAAAATAAAACAGAAAACAAATACTAAGAGATCCTCAGATCAAGCAAAACTGACAGAGTAAGGCACCTAAGCACCCGGCTAGCTTAAGAGTAGATAATACAATGAAGTCCAGCAAAGCCAGAAGGGCGGAGCCAGACTAAATAGGGAGAAAAGGTCATGTGACCAGCAAACTGAAACAAAATCTAACAAGAGGGTTCTAACACTTGTTGCATCATTCCAAGAAGACTCATGGCTGTACTAGCTCAAAAGGGTGCTTCTACTTAATACTGAGCAGAGGGTCTGAATACTTATGACCATGTAATATTTCAGTTTTTCTTTTTTAATAAATTTGCAAAAATTTCTACATTTCTCACATTTCTGTTTTTTTTCAGTCAAGATGTGGTACATTAATAAGAAAAAAATGAACTTTTTTGAATTTACTAAATGGCTGCAATGAAACGAAGAGTGAAAAATTTAAAGGGGTCTGAATACTTTCCGTACCCACTGTAGAATACTTTAGAACACTAGCTTGAAAAATGATTGTAAAATCCAAAATGTTGGCCTACTGAAATGGATGTTCAGTAAATGCAATCAATACTTGGTCGGGGCTACTTTTGCATTAATTACAGTATCAGTGCAGCGTGGCATGGAGGCGATCATCCTGTGGCACTGCTGAGGTGTTATGGAGGCCCAGGTTGCTTTGACAGCAGCTTTCAGCTCCTCCCATTGTTGGATCTGGTGTCTCTCATCTTCCTCTTGACAATACCCCATAGATTCTCTATGGGTTAATGTCAAGCGAGTTGGCTGGGCAATAAAGCACAGTGATACTGCTGTTTTTAAACCAGGTATTGGTACTTTTGGCAGTGTGGACAGGTGACAAGTCCTGCTGGAGAATGAAATTTCCATCTCCAAAAAACTTGTCGGCAGAGAGAAGCATGAAGTGCTCTAAAATTTACTGGTAGACAGCTGCGCTGACTTTTATCTTGATAAAAGCATCTTGGATTGTGGCCTCTCCACATTTCCTCCAGACTCTGGGACCTTGAGTTCCAAATGAATTGCAAAATTTACTTTCATCTGAAAACAACACCTTGGACCACTGAGCAACAGTCCAGTTCTTTTTCTCCTTGGCCCAAGTAAGACGCTTCTAGCGTTGTCTATTGGTCATGAGTGGCTTGACTCAAGGAATGCGACACTTGTAGCCCACATACTGGATATGTCTGTGTGTGGTGGCTCTTGAAGCAATGACTCCAGCAGTAGTGCACTCCTTGTGAATCTCCCCCAAGCCTATTTTTAACAATCCTTTCAAGGCTGCGGTTATGCCGGTTGCTTGTGCACCTTTTTCTACCACACTTTTTCCTTCCTCTCAACTTTCCATTAATATGCTTGGATACAGCACTTTGTGAACAGCCAGCTTCTTTAGCAATGACCTTTTGTGGCTTACCCTCCTTGTGGAGTGTGTCAGTGACTGCCTTCTGGACATCTGTCAAGTCAGCAGTCTTCCCCATGATTGTGGAGCCTACTGAAACAGACTAAGTGACCTTCTCAAACGCTTAGCAAGCCTTTGCATGTGTTTTTTGTTAATTATTCTCATTTACTGAGATAATGACTTTTGGAATTTCATTGGTTGTAAGCCATAATCATCAACATTAATAGAAAAAAACACTTGAAATAGATCACTTTGCTTGTAACGACTCTATATAATATATGAGTTTCACTTTTTGTATTGAAGAACTGAAATAAATTAACTTTTTGATGATATTCTAATTTTATAAGAAGCGTCTGTACATTGAGTTGAGACTTTTCGGTCTCCCATTAATGACTGGTGCGATCCAGGACCCAGCACGTCACAAACTGCAGAAGACAGGAGTGGTGCCAATAACAGATGAAAATGGTGGATAGTGAGTATAATACCAGGAGGAGAGAATTTAGATTAGTGACACCACTCCAGCTGTAAGATAAAAATAATAAAACGTTGGAGTGGTGTTTTCATTTTTATTTTCTCTACAGCCTTCTTTGTTTGCAGATGCTGCACAACAGGCTGTCAATTGCAGAGGAATGATTACCGCTCACTCACTGTATAGTGAGCTGTGCTTGTTATGACTCCCTGCTGCGCCCCAGTGACTTGGATTAAAAGTCTGAAGGGAGAATACAATTTAATTTTATTCCCATAGTTGCTGCTTCAGTAAGTCTGTTAAACAGGAGTTAAACACTATTTGGGTTCGCTCATATGAGAGTATGGGGCAGTGCAGATCTGCTTTTTTTTTTTTTTTTCATACTGATAATGATTTGGCAAATCAGATCACGTGCACCCATTTAAGTCTGTGAGTGCGTGTAAAACATCGGACTGCATTCGGATGTCATCCGAGTGCAGTCTGATGTCACTCGCACATGCACAGAGACAATAGAGAAGATGAAGCAATTAAGTTCTCCACCTTCTCCGCACTTGTGATGAGATTCTCTAATGCAAGAGAATCGGATAACAGTAAACTGGCACTCAGCTCAAACGCTAATCACAGTTTGAGCCAATTGTCATTATCATAATCAATCCGATAATCTCGGAAGAGAGAATCATTGCTCGGGTGAGCGAGCCCTTTAACTGTACATTATCTCTATATTTGTAAGATTTTTACTTTAAGTGAAGTCAAGGCTTTATAATTAGAGATACTTTTTAACACCAACCACCACACATTTAAGCCCAGCCGATGGAACATGTACATCCATATACTGTATTACATACTGTATATCCGCATGAAAAAGTAATGCACTAATGGAAACAAAAATAAAACAATAAAAAGCTCTTCTACCACATCAAAAACTTCGTGTACCATCAACCTTTAAAAAAAAACCTTCTGAATTAATGATAGTTATTTTGACAAACCACTGTACATACCGGGTTAATAGCATTTTTTATGCCCACACTGTGCCTGCTTATTATTTTCTCTCAGATGAGAATGTCACTTATTCCGCCTCTCCAATCTACCCTTTACTGCAATGTATAATTTATGGTGATATAATAACTGATTTGACAATGGGGATGCTAGACAAGGTTCTAGCATTAGTGTTTGAAGAAAAAACAAACATAGATTAAGAGGAAGAGAGAAAATAAATAAAATAAAACACAGCGACAGAGATGAAGCTAGAGTATATCATTAAATACCTATTTTTCTGCTAAATTTGTAGTTTTAGACTGAATTGGTTTGGTTGGATATGTAGCAGAAATAATACTCAGTGCAGTTTGTGGTTATGGGTGGCATTCCTGATGGCACCATGCTTTGTGACAACATATTTTAAAAGCGGTGCGGGCTGTGGATGTTTGTGAGAAAATAAGACTCTTTTCCTGCCAGATGGCAATAACTTTCAATCTCTGCCCTCTTGTCGGCAAACAATTACATACAGAGCAGCTGTATAAACTTTTACATAACTATTCAGACAAGTGGAGGAAAACAGCCCTCCTTGTTCATTGACCAGTGATGAGAGTTCAGTACTGCAAAATAGAAGATGCTTTTACATTAAAGGGGTTGTCTAATCTTCTGTCATCACCAACACACAGCTCTTCTGCCTCTTGGATTGATGCTGGCCAGGAATATGTGTAACCTAGAAGTTTGACAGTTCCGACCAGGAGCTTGGTTGTGTTGCTGGTCCAAAATGTGCCATTTCCCAAACTGTAAAAAGGTAGCTTTGTTTCTACAGCATCAGAAGAACGTCGGGGTATTGGGGCTAGCCAGATGCAGGACACCGACCATCGTGAGCTCAGAGCATGCAAGCCGTATAACAAATAGATTTCAAGTGCATACTCCATGCCAAGGAGATTGGCCACCACTGATAGATTGTCATCATCAGCAATGGTTATCCACCTCCTTCTATACTTCCTCTGCATCTCAGTAGACATGACCCCATCACCAACAGCGATATGGCACCGCATTGCGTGTGTTCCCCGCATTCAGGCTTTTCCTTCTTGTAAGCAGTTTTACAGCTTGTGTGTATAAGCCATACACATGAGCTGCTATCAGAAAGCAGCAAACCTCATGTTTGATGGATGCACATCGGCTGGATTGCTCTTTCTCATAACCAACAATACCCTGAACATTGTAGATAGATGCTTTACATTTTGGCAAAATGCTGTGTCTTATGCTCCCTGTATGGAGTACGTCTAAATTTTAATCATGAAAATGTTCTTAAAGAAATATACCCGCTTGAGAGTGTTTGGACATTTTAAATATTCTTACGTGGTAGAGCACGCCCTTTAGGATTTGCAAAGACAAAACGGTCTGCCTAATTTATGATGTCGAAATACACCGGAATTCAATGCTGTGTGTAATGGAGCATCTGTACAAGCCGCATAAATAGGTAACTCATCATATCATGCAACAGGCAAACCTCAGCATGGATTACTTTGAAATTCTCCATTAACAGATGATGTCAGATGAATGTCTACTACTAAAGCCCTTTAAGAGGCTACTGAGCATGTAATATATATGGTTGCTTGAGAAAGTATTCACCCCACTTGCATTTTTCCTGTTTTGCTACCTCACAACCTGGAATTTCATTGTATTTTTTGAGGGTTTGCATCAGTTCATGTAAAGAACATGCCTACAACTCTGAACATTTGTTTTTTTTTGTGTGATCAACAAATATTACAAAATAATGGAAAACTTTAGTGTGCATAGCTATTCACCCCCCCTAAAGTCAGTACTTTGTAGAGCCTCCTTTTAGTGCAATTTTAGCTGCAAGTAGCTTTGGATAAGTCTCTATGAACTTTCCTCATCTTGCCACAAGGATTTTTGCTGATACCACAAGGCAAAACAAATCCAGGTCCTTCAAGTTAGATAGTTCCTTCCTGTGAACGGCAATTTTCACATATGACCTCAGATTCTCAATTGGATTAAATTCTGGGCTTTGACTAGGACAAAATATTTACACTTTTCTCATTAAACCACTCAAATGTTGCTTTAGCAATATGCTTTGAATCATTGTCTTGTTGGAAGGTAAATCTTCGTCCCAGTCTCCAAGCAGTGACAGATTGAAACAGGTTTTGCTTCAGAATATCCCTGTATTTTGTACCATCCACATTCTCCTTGACTTGGATAATTTTCCCTGCCTCTGCTGCCGAAAAACATCCCCACAGCATGATGCTGCCATGTTTCTCTGTTGGGATAATGCTTTTGGCGTAATCAGCAGTGTTGGTTTGATGCCAGACATAAAAGTTCACCTTGGTGGCCAAAAAGTTCAATTTTGTTGTCATCTGACCACAGCACCTTCCTCCATACATTTGGGCAGTTTCCCACATCTTTTGGCAAACTTAAAATGAGCCTTACATTTTTTATATGTTGAGTAAAGGCTTTTTTTCTGGTCACTCTATGAAGTGAACGGCTAACTGTGCTCTTATGGACAGATATTCTAGTCTCTTATTGGGAATTCTGCAGCTCGTTTAAGGCTGCCTTTGGTCTCTGAGCTGCATCTCTGATTTATGCATTCTTTTCGAAGGCTGAGAGCTTTGATGGGTGGTCCGCTCTTTGCAGGTTTGTTCTGGTACCATGTTCTTTGCATTTGATGATAATGGATTTTATGGTGTTCCAAGGGTTCATCAGAGATTGTGATATTTTTTTATAACCCAACCCTGACTTGCACTTCTCATCAATTTTTTCCCTGACTTGTTTGGAGATCTCTTTGTTCTTCATGTTGTTGTTTGGTTGGTGGTGCCTCTTGCTTAATTGTTGCAGCCTCTATGGCCTTTCAGAAATGATGCGTATATACTGACAGAGCCTGTGACAGCTTGCACACAGGTGGACTTCCTTTCACTAACCTTGTACCTTATGAATCTAATTAATTTATACCTATTTACCCTTTGTCTCACTTAACTTCACTAAGGCCGGAGTCAGACACAACGTACAAAAAAAAAAAATCAGTCCGATTTTGTCTGCCGAGAATTGTACAAATGTACTTCGTATGGTGATCCGTATGTAATCCATTTTCAATGTGATGATGCGATTTTCTCGCATCTAAGTATCCGTGTGACATCTGTATTTCTTTACATTTCTCACTGATTTTCACCATTGAATTAAATGGCTCAATGGGCTGAAATGAGGAAAATGCTTGAGTATTTCTCGCAAGTCATACTGATGGTCCGTGTGGTGAGCGATTTTTTCTCGCAGCCATAGACTTGCATTGGCGAGTCTCGTCTGATATAGGGTGCAAATCGCAGCATGCAATTTCACTCACACGTATAATATGGACAAGAAAAAAACGGATGATGGGAGCTGCCCCATAGATTAACATTGGTCCGAGTGCTATGCAATTTTTTCTCGCATAGCACTCATCCGTATTCCTTTCTAGTGTGACGCCAGCCTAAATTAGACTATATATTGCAGATGCATCAAACACAAATAGGATTACAGAAATATTAAAACACAGATTGCAATGTAACAAAATAGGTAAAAAGCCAAGAGGGTGAATACTTTCACAAGCCACTGTAAAACTTCTAAATTGCCATGAAAAATAAATCATCACTTCAGCATTATTTTAATGCCATGTCTCTGTAAGAGGGTGTGACCTTAACAGGGCTGTGCTGCATTTGTGCAGGAGGACTGCCATCTATTGTCCAAACAGGACCCTGGGAATGGAGCAGAAGATGGAGAGTTTCAGGAGGAACAAGTTTGGACCGAGTCAGGTGACCTTGATGACACAGTTCCCCGGTATAAAAGGCCAGCATGTCAAAATGGGAGAAGATTTTAGATGCCATGAGAAGGGACTGTAAGGACGTGTGTCGAGGAATACACTGAGGCCAGGGTGCCAGGCCGTGGCAGGAAGCATGAACCAGTGGGTTGTGGCATGCTTGTAAGTGGAACCCAGACATGTGCCGGAATCCAGGCAAAACTGGTCAAGGTCTGAACACCAGACCTGCGCTAGCCAAGTTCCAGAGCCCAGACTACACCGTATAAGGCCCGGAGACCAGACCTGTCAAAACTTGCAGCCCTGACATCACCAGTCAAGAGCCAAGGCCAAGCCCTCATCAAACTGGGTATAAGAGACATCCACTGTTGGTCAAGCACTGAAGATCCAGAGGTAAACTTTGCTCAGGGATGGATGCCTGCAGTGGTGAATGGGAGGCATGAGTGAGCTGGGCCTATCGCTTCCAAAACTGATGTATGATACAGGAGTTGGCCTTGACTAGTATTTCATGCTGTAATTGCTCTGATTTTCACTATTCACCATTGCTGTAGTTACCACAATTTCCCTCCACACTAGGGAAATAAACAGTTACATTTAGGGATGAGCGAGTAGTGAAATACTCGGGCTCGCTGTACTAGTTGTTGCACAGCTTCTGAATCCACATCTTTGCAGTAGAAAACTTCACAGAGCAGTCTGCATGGGATAACAGGCTTTTACTTCTTACAACATGAGGTAAAAGGAAAAATGCACAGTCATTTCAGCATTGCATCAGGAAAACAGGAACAAAACGAAAGTGAAAGTAAAAGTGAGACTATTTCTTATGCAATACATTAAACAGAAGGAAACGTTACACAACATTGCCATCTATTGTCAGGTCAGCATAAAGTCCTCCTTTTACTTATAATAAGTCCTAATCTGTTGCATATGCCAACACCCTTTCTCAACAATAAGGACTTATTCAATGAAACCCAACTTTTTTATTAGTCTCTGATGTTTATCAGCATTCAACGCGTTCGTGAAAATGTCTGCTGTCATTTCTTCAGTAGGGCAATACTCCAACTTCAAGACTCCTTGATCCTGATGATCTCTCAAGAAATGATATTTCACATCAATATGCTTGGTTCTTGGATTGACTCTTTCCATCTGAGCAAGAACAAGACATCCTTGATTGTCCTCTTTTAGTTTTGTTGGTTCCAACTGTGGTTGTCCTAGGTCTGTTAACAATTGTCTTAACCACAGTACTTCTTGACTCGCATGTGCTGCTGCAACATATTCTGCTTCTGTTGAAGATAGTGTCACAATTGACTGTTTCTTACTTGTCCAACTTAGTGGTCCACCTGAGAGAAAAAATATATGTCCACTGGTAGATCTTCTGTCAGTTGGATCTCCAGCCCAATCTGCATCAACATACCCTGTTAAAATGCAATTATCACTTGTGGGTAATTTCAGGTTAACATTGTTAGTTCCTTTCAAATAACGTATTACTCTCTTCACGGCATTCCAATCAGCTTTATTTGGTTTGGTACCTTTCTACTCAGGATTCCTACTGCTGTTGCGATGTCTGGTCTTGTAACGGTCGCTAGATACAGTAGTTTTCCTGTTGCTGTTCTGTATTCTTCATTGTTTGGTAGCATATTCTTTTCACTGTTCATCTCTTTGAGATAATTAGTTTCCATTGGAGACTTTACTGTTTTTGCATCCTTTAGTCCAAATTTTTCTGTTATGTCTTGAATCATGTGATTCTGATTCAGTAGGAAACTTCCGTCTTCTTCTCTTTCTCTCTGTATTCCTAGGTACTGTTTTACATTTCCCAAGCTTTTGATTTCAAAATTTTGTTTCAGGATTTTTAGAATGTTTTCTTTATCCCTTTCTTGTTTAAAACAAATCAAAATGTCGTCTACATATATGAGTACATAAACCCATCTATTACTCAGCCTTTTTGTGTACAAGCATGGATCAGCTTTGCTTCTTTGAAAATTTTCATTTGTTAGTACTTCCATGATTTTGTCATTCCACGCTTTAGCTGCTTGCTTTAAACCATAGAAAACTAGATCTGAACTGAAAAATTAAGTTGATGTGTATGCAAAATGTAAATGCATATTAACACATGACCATTACACAGAAAACCAGGCACAAAAAACAAATGTCCTAAAATAAAATAAATAAAAATTTTTTTGCAAAAATTGCATGAAGGTAGTAATAATTATAAGGGTATTTAGTAAACATAATTTTGATCAAAAGAATGTACAAGCCATTTCGCCACGTCAAGGCAACCCTTTGTGGGACAGTCCTACTCTAATGACTGTCCCACAAAGGGTTGCCTTGACGTGGCGGGATGGCTTGTACATTCTTTTGATCAAAATTATGTTTACTAAATACACTTATAATTATTACTACCTTCATGCAATTTTTGCAAAAAAATGTTTTATTTATTTTATTTTAGGACATTTGTTTTTTGTGCCTGGTTTGCTTTAAACCATATATGGTTTTCTGTAGTTTACAAACTGTTTGGATTTCTTTAATCTTTGAATCCTGGAGGTTGTTCCATGTAAATGTCTTCTGTTAAATCAACATTCAAAAAAGCTGTCTTTACATCCAGATGTCTTAGTTCCATCTTTTCCATTGCTGCAACTGTAAGTAAAGTTCTTATTGTAGTGTATTTGACAACTGGAGCAAATGTTTCATCATAGTCTTCTCCATATTTTTGAGAATACCCTTTAGCTACGAGTCTTGCTCGATATCTTTCAGGTGTGCCATCTGTTTGGTATTTTACTTTAAAAATCCATTTACATCCCATGGCTTTTCTTCCTTCTGGCAAATGTGTTAATGTCCATGTATTTGAATCATGCATGGATTTTATTTCTGTTTCTGTTGCTTCTATCCAATTATTAGCTTCTTCTTCAGGAACTTTAGATATGTCTTCCCAAGAGGTAGGCTCATGGATTTTTCTTATACAGTACTTGCCTTGTATGAGAGACGTTTTGGTGGTTTTCCTTTGTTTTCTCTTATTGAACGTCTTGGTTCTGTGTCTGTTTGTAATTGTGATTCTTCACTTTCAGTATTTGGTCTTCATTAATTTCTACTTCTTTCTCATCAGATATTTCTTCAGTTATGTCACTATTGTTTTTCTCATTTTTTGTTTCAACTGAAATCATAATGTCTTCATATAAATCTTCAATGAATGTCACACTGTTACTCACCGTAACTCTGTCTGTTTTGGGATCTAAGATTCTATATCCTTTGCAATTTTCACTATATCCAACGAATATTCCTTCCATGGATCTGTTTTCAAGTTTGGAACGTTTTTCTGTTGGAATGAATATAAAAACTTTACATCCAAAAATTTTTAAATGATTGACCCTTGGTTTCTTACCTTGCCACAGTTTATATGGAGTTTTCTTCAGTTTTCTGGAAAAAAGTCGGTTCTGTAGATATGTAGCTGTCATTGCTGCCTCACCCCAATATTTCTCTGGTAGTTTAGAATCTGTCAGCATACATCTCATCATTTCTGTTAGAGTTCTATTTTTCCTTTCTGCTACTCCATTTTGTTCAAGTGTGCATGGAACAGTTTTCTGATGTTCTATTCCATTTTGTCTTAAGTAGTCTTCTATTCTGTGACCTGTAAATTCACCTCCATTATCACTTCTGATGACAATTGGCTTCCTTTGAAATTTGTTACTTGATCTTTTTACATAGTCTACAAGTTTATCAAAAACTTCACTTTTGTTCTTAATTAAGTATGTGACTGTGTATCTTGAGAAGTCGTCTATAAAAGTCAACATGTATCTATTGCCTCCTGATGTAGTCACTTTCATGGGTCCACATACGTCAGTATGCACCAAATCAAGTGGTTTTTCGCTTTTCATCTCACTTTCTTTTGGAATAGATATCCTTGTGGCTTTGGATTTTATACAACATTCACATCTTATGGTAACTGAGCAATCTGATATCTTTAAATCTTTTGTCTATTCTCTGTAGTTCCCTTATACTGTCCGGGTGTCTATGTCCTGTACGTCTATGCCACATGTGAATACAGTTTTTTTGATCATGTGTACATACCTTCATCTGTTCCTTTGGTTTGTCATAATGATATAATTGTTCATCTGCCTTGACTTAGGTTATCATCTTGTTTCCTGCAATAATTGCACTCTCATTATCTTTGAATTTTACTGTAAGTCCTTTTGCTGTTAAACGTTTCACAGATAATAATCCGCCTTCCAATTTTGGAATATACAACACATCCTGTACAAGTATCTTGGAATCTTGTCCGAACTTGTTTGAACAATTTAGCTTACCTTGTCCGATACCTTCTGCTCTATTTTGCTTCCATCTGCAAGATAAATGGCTTCTTTCTTATCTAAATCAAGGTCAGTGAAGAAATTCTTGTCACTTGTCATATGACTCTTTGCTCCTGAATCAATAAACCAACCAAGTGATGATTTCTTGTCTGTTATTTTGAATGTGCCATTCCAATTATTCTCACACGAATCGAAATTGTGTTTTTTACTTTCTGTGTATGCTTTTTATGTTGTAATTTTTGTTGTTCTGCTTTCCATATGGTACAGTCTTACTTTAAATAACTTTTTTCTTACATCTGAAGCATTCTCTAGTCTCTTTATTATAGGGTTTTTTAAATTCTGCAGCTTTAAGAGCGTTTTCATTGTCCTTATCAGTAGAAGAATCATGGCTTTGTTCTTTTCTTCTCTGATATTCATCTATGAGTCTTGTTTTCACAAACTCTAATGTAATGTCTGTTTCAGGTCTTGTCTCTAGTGCATTTATTAAGGCTGTATACGAATCTGGTAAACTGCACAACAATATAGCTGCTATATGACTTTCTTTAATGTCTTCACCAATAGATCTTAGCTGTGATATCACTTCCATCATTGAGAATATATGCTTCTGCATGTCACTGTCTGCACTTAGTCTCATACTGTAAAGCTTTCTTAATAAAAATAATTTGTGATTCAAACTAGGTCTTTCATATAGTTTTCTTAATGTTTCCCACATTCCTTTTGCTGTTTCTTCATTCCTTATATGTATTAATTGAGCATCATCCACTAATAAGCTAATGGTGGCTCTCGCTTGTCTATTTTTCTTATCCAATGTCTGATTATCTTGATCAGGTCTATCTGTAGTGATTACTTACCATAAATTATCTTTAGACAATAACATCTCTACTTTGAACTTCCATAGCTGATAGTTCTCATCATTCAGTTTAGCTACTGCGAGTTTTAGCTCTGTGTTATTCATAATTTTTAACTTATCTTACTTGTTTGGAGAGACTTGCACTGAAGAATTCTTCTGCATTCACCAGGGTCTTGCTGAGCGTTCCAGTGTCCTGGGTATCTGGTATTCTTGGTGCTTGGGATCTGTGGTGTCTGGATTCTCTGGTGTCTGGATGTCTGGGTATCTGGGTACGCTGTATCTGGGGTGACTGTATCTGGGTGTCTGGGTGTCTGGGCCCATAACCTGTTGCACAGCCTCTGAATCCACACCTTTGCAGTAGAAAACTTCACAGAGCAGGCTGCATGGGATCACAGGCTTTTACTTTTTACAACATGAGTAAAAGGAAAAATGCACAGTCATTTCAGCATTGCATCAGGAAAACAGGAACAAAACGAAAGTGAAAGTACAAGTGAGACTATTTCTTATACAATACATTAAACAGAAGGAAACGTTACACAACATCGCCATCTATTGTCAGGTCAGCATAAAGTCCTCTTACTTATAATAAGTCCTAATCTGTTGCATATGCCAACACTAGTAGCTCCTAATACTCGGGTATTCGTAACGAGTAGCGAGTCCAATGTAAGTCTATGGGAAATGCGAATAATGGGCAGAGAATATGTGTTGGCGGAAAATGTGTGTGTGGGGAGACTATGGGCATCGTCTGATGGGAATACTTGTCCCATCCGGCGATGCCTGCTACAGTGAAAGCATTAGCGGATAATGAGAAAGTAGTAGTCCCATCATCCGGCTAATGTGGTAAGTGTAAAAAAAAAAGATATACAGAACATACAACATATAACATACAGTACATACGCATAACATACAACACATAATATAGAGAACATACTCACCGCACACACCTAATTCCCCGAAGTCCTCGTCTTCCCCGCAGAGCCCGGCACATGCCTGCACAGCCTGGCACAGGCCCGGCAGAGCCCACAGAGCCTGGCAGAGACCGGCACAGGCCCACACACACACACACACACAGCCTCACAGACCCCCGCACACATTCTCCGCACACATAGTCATAGCCTATGACACATAGGCTATGACTATGACGCTGCATGGCCAGCCAATCATAGTAATGCCACAGCAAAGAAGGCGGCGGCTTTACTGTGATTGGCTAACACATGACGGACGGGAGTTCCGAATATTGCGAGGCAAGTAGTAAAATTTACTCGCTAGGATTCGAGTACCGCGAGTACCGCATTACTCGCCGAGTACCGAATCCTAACGAGTATAATCGCTCATCCCTAGTTTCATTGGTTATCTGCGTGTTGAATCCGGTCACCTGCTTACATCTCTCCTTATTATACAGCAGGGAGAAATGTGGCATGAACGATTTAAAAAAAAACTATAACTTCTTCATTTAACAAAAAACAAACCATTTCCTTCTTCAGCTTCTTCTGAGTAGATGGCCTGTGTATAAACACCAGCAAGGATGGCATCTGCCCGCAAAAGAGATCATTTTTGGATCGTATTTACATTTTAGGCTATGTACGCACGTTACGTATTACCTTGCAATAATTTCGGCAAGGTTTCTGCATATCTTGGCAGTAAAACACAGTGGAAAATAAGCACGTTTTTTATGCATTTTTATGCGGTTTTCATGCATTTTTTCATGCGTTTTTGTAAATCCATAGAGCTAAATAAAGATATATTATTAAAAAGAAAAGAATTGTGATGTCATTTCCTTGTTCAACCGCTTCATTTCATTCTCCATTGAAGACCATAATATCATTACATACCATGTTCAAATTTATAATGTTTACACACAAAAAACAAATATAAGTAAATATATCTATATATACCAAGCCCTAGGTTTAGTAATGAACAGGTGTCAGCCAGATACCCTCATTAATAAAACGATACATAAAGAGTTAAATAAAGACACACACACACACTCACCAGCCTATGTAGGAGCATTAACATAATTAACCTACACATGCTGTAACAAAATAGCAACTGTCAGAAATCTGCATGAAACGCAATATGTGTTTATTTTTCAAAAAGTTAAAAAAAAAATGGGTGGGCTCCAGTACAATTTTCTTAACCAGCAGAGGGAAAGACGACGGCTGAGGTCTGATGTTAATATTCTGGGAAGGAGCCAAAGGTTCCCAGGCTATTAATATCAGCTCACAGCTGTTTGCTTAGCCTTTACTGGCTAGGTTACAGGGGAACCCCCCCAAAAAATTGACATGGGGTCCCCCTATAAAATTGAACCAGCAAAGGCTAGGAAGACAGCTGAGGGTGGATATTAATAGCCTGGGAAGGGGCCATGGATATTGTCACCCCAGGCTGAAAACATCAGCTCTCAGCCATCCCAGAAATGGCACATCTTATAGATGCGCCAATTCTAGCACTTAGCCTGGCTCTTCCACTTGCCCTGTAGCGGTGGTAAGTGGGATTCATATTTGTGGGGTTGATGTCACCTTTTTACTGTCAGATGACATCAAGCCCATAGGTTGGTAATGGAGAGGCGTCTATAAGACACCTATCCATTACTAATCCTATAGTTACATAGTAAATAAGACAGCCAGAATAAAGTCCTTTATTTGAAATAATCATAGACTCCTTTATTGAATCTAAATTTACCATACTTACTGAACGCCTAATCCTCGACTCCCTCGTCTCCTGCAAACAATCAAAAAATAATAAATCAACATATACAGTAATACTATCCTGTCTAATGTAGTCCACTTAATACCAAGTGTCCCACGGTGATCTCACATGCAGAAAAGTCACATCGGGAGATGTGACTGCTCTACCCAGCCTCTGGCGATACACTGACAGGAGGTAATCGCTCCCACAGTGTATCACTGAGCTGCCGTGAGAGAGTTCACCAGAGTTCAACAGCTCCGGTGCTCTCACTTATGGCACCGCGGCATGAGAACCACAGCTGATCAGCTGATGACCTCTGGTGAACTCTCACAGCAACGCAGTGATACACTGCGGGAGCAATTACCTCCTGTCAGTGTATCGCTGGAGGCCGGGTAGAGTGGTCACATCTCCCGATGTGATTGTTCTACACGTGAGATCACAGTGGGACACTCGGTATTAAATGGACTACAGCGGATAGGGAGTATATGTTGGTTTATCATTTTTGATTGTTTGCAGGAGACGCGGGCGTCGAGGATAAGGTGTTCTGTGAGTATGTACTTTGTATGTGAATATGTATGTAATTATGTAAATGTTTTCATTTTTTTTTACAATTGAACACAGGCACTGGATGATGAGACTATTCTCCCATCTTCTGCTCATGCTGTCTCTGTTAGATATGACAGCAGACATAGCAGTATGAGAGTAGTAGTCCTATCAGTAGAGTTGAGCGATACTTTCCGATATCCTAAAGTATCGGAATCGGAATGGTATCGCCGATATCACTAAAATATCGGCGATACCCGATACCGATACCGGAAGTCCCATGTAAGTCTATGGGAACAAAATATCGAAATTAAAAAAAACCCATTCTTGCCTTGTTGGTTAATTGTACATGAAGGAAAACAAGAAAGAGTAATGTAGAATGTATTGGGGAAGGTTGAGGAGACATTAAAGGCATAGATGTTTAACCCAATCAAATGGAATAGCATAAATATTTTTTTTTTTAAAGATGTTCGGATTGACGAAGAAATTGACAATGTTAACGTTTTTATATATTTTGGCAAATATGTATATTACACAACTTCCATGCTCTTCATCTTCACCTTTTTAACTTTTCACACACTTTCTCCATAATCTTCTGCAGCATCATCTTTTTCATCAAATTATTCTTCATCTTCACCTTCTTTATCTTCTTCTTAAACTTCTTGCTATTCATCTTTGTTAACATTACTCATATTCTTCTTATTAAACTATTATTCTTATTCATATTCTGCTTCATCTTCTTCATCATATTCTTATTTGTGACAGAGAATCCTGTACTTGTAATCTGTCAAAGTATGAATTTTTCATCCTTCCGTTCTTGCTGTCACAAAAGATTTCAATTACAACAGTATTTGTCCGTGTTCAGTTTAGCCTGCAGCAGCAGGCATTTTCCAGGGCACCACGAGGAGGAACGGACTCACCCCCATACACTGCTTAGTCTTCTTCTGCTTAGAATTTAGAGCATATATTTTGCTCTTCATTTGGTCTTATACTTCATGTTCTTCTGCTTTTAGATCTTCTGCTTATTGTTCTTGTGTCTCTTGTTCCGTATCTTGTATTTGTAGCACAATCTTGTACCAGCTGATGTTACTGGGACACGGTTACTAAGCAGGAGGTACCTGTGCTCCAAAGCACTACCAAGGACCAGCAGACGTTGCTGGAACTCGGATACCGAGATGGAGGCACCTAGGCCAAAGGCACTGCGGAGAACCAGTTGACGGTACTGGAACCCGGAGGGGCAGCAGAAGGAAAAGAGCCAATGGCACAACCGAGGACCAGCTGACGTTACTGGGACACGGTTACTAAGCAGGAGGTACCTGTGCTCCAAAGCACTACCAAGGACCAGCAGACGTTGCTGGAACTCGGATACCGAGATGGAGGCACCTAGGCCAAAGGCACTGCGGAGAACCAGTTGACGGTACTGGAACCCGGACGGGTAGCAGAAGGTACAAGAGCCAATGCAAGTAACGAGGACCAGCTGACTGTGCTGGAACCCGGAGGGGCAGCAGAAGGAAAAGAGCCAATGGCACAACCGAGGACCAGCTGACGTTACTGAACCCCAGTAACACAGGAGCAAGTGTTGACTGTGCTAACAGCACTTCCGAGCAACAACTGCGGTGTTGGAGCCCAGGGTCAAGGAGGATGTTTAAATACTAGATCAAGTAATTTCCTTGTTACCTGTCAATTTTAAATGTCTATACTTCAAACAAGAGAAAGATAACCTTTACTACCATAAGATGATGATTTCATTTAAACTAATATCTAGATAAATAAAGAATTGACAAACATAAACACATACATTAACATGTTGAACAGCAATGCAAACCACAAAATAAATTAGTTAAGGAATCTGCTATACGGTTGTACATAAAAGCATACAAGTACATATCTGAATCCATTAATGATGGATAAGTAACAGTATGTACACCATTTTTATTGTATAGACAATGAATGTCTGACTTCAAAACATCATCAGCATTACAAGTTATCTGTGATATTACTAAAATGTTCCATTTGCTGAATAATGTCACTAAATATTTTATACAAAATTATACAATTTCCATCATGTAATACTCATAATATGTGGCAATAATCATTTTTATTAACAAACATAGCCTTTCAAAAGTGCATAGTGCATAGTGAAAATTGCTATTTATGGCTGACTGTGACTGTCGACTTGGAAGCATGACAACAGATAGATAAGGTATATATAGATGAGACTGCATAGCCACAGATGGTGAATTGCGATGTAATACTGTACCTCAATAAAGTGTGCGTCACTACTACATAATTTTTTTTATATAGCTTTATAAACAGGGTACATGGATGTATGCTTGTGCCTTTGTTTTGACGCACAGACTGCCTTCCTGCTGAGACGCATTGGGTAGTGAACAGTTGTGTGCAGTGTTCACTGCAGTCTCTGCGGAATAACCACACTTAGACCTTATAACTTTTCAGACTTTCTTTATCAATCTACCAAGATGAAGAAGGCAGGGAGTAAGGCACGTGGTCGTGGAGTTTCTTCAGGGAGAGGACGTGGGGATTCTGTGGCTGCTGCGGCCCCCAGTGACACAGCATCCACCAGTTTTCCCCGTGAGCGTTCCTTTATGCGCACTTTTGTAGGAGCTCGGAGTACCCCCCTGCTGCGGGAAGAACAAATTGAAGCCGTTGTTGTTTGGATGTCAGCCAATGCATCGACTTCAATTGCTTCCACCTCCTCTCAGGACCACAGCACTGTTGAGCAACCATCTGTCTCTTCACCGCCTGGCAAATTGCCCAGGCAGTCAGAGAGTTCTGTACAGGAGCCAGCTGAGTGTCTGCTTCTGTTCTCAGAATCTATTGGCTTGCAAACAGGGGCCCAGCCAAGCAGCATTCTGTAATGTGAAGAGGGAGTATGCAGTGATGCGCAACAGCTGTGTCTCTCTGAATCTGAAGAGGCGGGTGAGACAGTGCCGATGGTCAGCACACCGCAGAACGCATCTGATGATGATGAGACCCAGGTGCCAGTTTCTGTTGAGCATGGTGCTGGCCAGACCACCCAACAGCAGGTGTTGGAAGAGGGTAGTGGAGATGATGAGGTCCAAGACCCAACATGGCATGAGGAACAGGAAGGTGGTGGGAGCAGCTCAGAGGAATAATAATAATATTTATTTATATAGCGCCATCATATTCCGCAGCGCTTTACAGTTTAGCCGTTTCAGAACACAAGTCATAAGTAACAACGTTAACAATACAATAATTTAAGCTAAATAAGTCGCCCTGCTCGTGACAGCTTACAATGTACAATGAGATGGGGAGATACAAAGTATAGGTGTTTATATACAATGGTGCATTTACAATGATGTTCCAGCCATCTTAAGGGACTGAGGGATGGAGATAGTGAATGGGCTAGAGACACACACACACTTACACAGAATACATAGAATGACTTTGATTAGTGAATGTGATAGGCCGCTCTGAACAAATGTGTTTTGAGGGAGCGCCTGAAACCATGCAAATTGTGGATAGTCCTAATTTCTTGGGGTACAGCATTCCAGAGGATTGGCGTAGAGCAGGAGAAGTCTTGGAGTCGGGAGTGGGAGGTACGTATTAGTGCAGAGGTTAGTCGAAAGTCGTTTGCAGAGCGCAGCAGTCGGTTAGGCCGATAGATAGAAATGAGGGAGGAGATGTAGGAGGGGTGCTGCACTGTGGAGAGCTTTGTGGGTGAGAACCAGTACTTTGGTTGAAAGCTGGGAGAGGCCTAGAGAAATGGTTAGTGATAGAAGGAAGATAGAGGAAGACATTGCCCCAACGGTACAAACAGGAGGGAGAGTTAGGCTGCAGACTCGGTTGCCTGTAGCCTCCAGTTTGGCACCTGTTCGGAGCAGTTGTCTTCCAAAAGTCAAAACGTGCGCTCCCAGGACTTGCACTGCGTGGTCCTTTTTTCACACACTTGCACATGATATTTGCTATGTGAAATGCAAGCTGTGTAATTAAAAATTAAAAATAGCTAAAAGTGTCAGTCACCTCAATACCACAAATATGTGGAAACATGTGCGGACAAAGCACGTAGTTGAGTTACAAAGACACACTAGAGATGTAGGCCAACCTACAGCAGCACCTACATCTTCAGGTTGTGTTGAAGCCTCTTCATCGAGCTCACACACAGCTGGTTATGCTTCCTCACAGGATCGCCATGGAAGAACCTCGGCCACTGTTGTCCAGAGACAAACTGTTATTCCACACACAGCAGCAAGTTCCCTGTCATCCTCACACTCCCAGGCCACAAAACAGCCATCGGTAGCACAGGCATGGGATAAAAGACGGCCATACTCCGCAAACCATGCACGAGCACAGGCTCTGAATGCTGGCATTGCAAAACTCCTGTCCCTTGAAATGCTGTGATTCAGGCTGGTGGAGACAGACAGTTTTCCGTAACTGAATATCATTGTCAATCCCACAATACAATGTGCCAAGCCGATTTCATTTCAGCAGGCAAGCCGTCCCTGGTCTGCAAAAGCATGTTGAGGGAAAAATTAAACATGCGCTACTAAAAGCCCTCAGTAGCAAGGTCCACCTGACCACCGATGCGTGGACCAGTACCCATTGTTATGATCTGCTACAACCAGTAAGGAAAGAAGGGAATTCTGTCCCTACAATACAACTAAGCTGAATCCCTACGATGTAACGGGGAACCTGATCCTGCGACCAGACCCGCTAAAGTCCTCATCTAGTGTGAACGAAGACCTATAGTTGCGAGGGAGTAATCCCTACAAGATCTAGGGACTGTGAGAAAAGGTGGACACCTCCTAACATAAATTGTAGCATGGATAATTAAACAGAAAAATAAATACTTTGTGATCCTAACATCAAGCAAAACTGACAGATTAAGGCACCTAAGCACCCGGCTAGCTTAACAGTAGATAATACAATGAAGTCAAGCAAAGCCAGAAGGCGGAGCCAGACTAAATAGGGAAAAAAGGTCATGTGACCAGCAAACTGAAACAAAACCTAACAAGAGGGTTCTAACACCCATGGCCAGGGACAATACCTTTCCCTCACTGCCCATTGGGTCAATGTTGTGCAGCCGGGTACTGATCTTGCGAGTGGCGCTGTACGTGTTCTGCCAACTCCAAGGATTGCAGGAATCAAGTCTGTACACATTGATTCCTCCTCCTATTCCAGTTCCTCAGAATCATCGCTGCAGGAGCCGTCACGGTCTACCTCCACATGGACCCGTGAACGTTTACCTGTTGCGACCGATATGAGCACAGCCGTGTCCAAATGTCAACAGGCCATCCTGAAATTAATTTCCATGGGGAATCTTAGCCACACAGCGCAGGAGCTCTGTAATGCCATAAAGCAGGAGAGCGACGTGTGGTTTTTGGAAGAGAATCTACAGGCAGGCTTGGTAGTGTGTGACAATGGCCGAAATCTGGTGTCAGCTCTGGGCCTTGGCAACCTCACTCACATACCATGTCTGTCATATGTGCTCAACTTGGTCGTGCAGAGTTTTTTGAGGGACTATCCGGATCTTGATGCACTGCTGCACAAGGTCCGCCTAGAGTGCGCTCACTTGCGACGTTCCAGCATGGCCAGATCGCTGATTGCAGCTCTGCAACGCAGATTTCACCTTCATGAACATCGCATCATATGTGACGTACCCACCAGGTGGAATTCCTCGTTACATATGTTGGAGCGGTTGTGTGAGCAGCAGCCAACAGTAATGGAGTATCAGCTGCATCAGGCGCAGTCAACTCGCAATTTGCGCCGTTCATACTTCACCACTACTGAGTGGGCCTCTATAATAAGAATAATAATATTATTTATTTATATAGCGCCATAATATTCCGCAGTGCTTTACAGTTTAACAGTTTCAAAACACGAGTCATAAGTAACAACGTTAACAATACAATAATTAAAGCAAAATCAGCCGCCCCTGCTGGTGAAAGCTTACAATCTACAATGAGGTGTGGGAGATACAAAGTACAGGTGTTTATATACAATGGTGTTTTTACAATGATGGTCCAGCCATTTTAAGGAAGTGAGGGATGCATGGAGATAGTGAATGGGCTACACACACAGAATTACACATAGAATGACTTTGATTAGTGAATGTGATAGGCCACTGTGAACAAATGTGTTTTGAGGGAGCGCCTGAAACCATCCAAATTGCGGATAGTCCTAATTTCTTGGGGTAGAGCATTCCAGAGGATTGGCGCAGCGCGGGTGAAGTCTTGGAGTTGGGAGTGGGAGGTACGGATTAGTGCAGAGGTTAGTCGAAGGTCGTTTGCAGAGTGCAGCAGTCGGTTAGGCCGATAAATATAAATAAGGGAGGAGATGTAGGGGGTGCTGCGCTGTGGAGAGCTTTGTTGGTGAGAACCAGTAATTAGAATTGGATCCTATAATGAATGGGCAGCCACTGCCAGTGTAATGAGTGGCGAATAACTCTATGAAGGATATCTGCCACGTTTTGCGTGCGTTTGATGAGTCAACGCGGATGGCGAGTGCAGATGATGCACTAGTCAGCCTGACTGTCCCCCTTATCTGCCTGCTTCAAAAAACACTGCAAGCACTAAGGCATGAGGTTTTGGAAGAGGTGGAGGATGAGGAGTCACAAATTCCATCACCTTCTGGACAGTCAGCGCAACGTGGTTCCTCACAAAGGGCTGGAGGACTTTCAAAGTACCATGCTGTATCAACAATTGAACCTCCAGAGTCGCTGTCTATATTTTCATAACCATTACAAACTTTTAATGTATTTACAAAGCACATAATGTACATTTTTTGTCTATCCTTTTGTAATGGTATTGTGTTTCCATAAACTGATGTTACAGAATTATGATACAAAGTTTTTCAATTTTGAGTTTTAAATTTTGTAAATTTATATGTATTTGAAGGACTTTGTGAGGAGGATGAGGAGGAGTCAATGGAGGAGGAAGACATCGCTCCAGAGGGAGGTAGACAATGCTCTAGTCAGTATGTAGACCAAGGGTGGGGTGATGCACAGCAGGCGGAGATGACGCCTCTTGCAGGGGACAACGTTTCTTGGCCAGTTGGGAGTCTGCAGCACATGGTTGATTTCATGCTGCAGTGGCTGAGAAACGACCGCCGCATCGAACACATTCACACCACGTCTGATTATTGGGTGTACACCCTCCTAGACCCTCGCTACCGGGACAACTTACAAAGCCTCATCACACCGTTGAACCGGGAGCGTAAAATGCGGAAGTACCAAGACACACTGGTGCAATCCATAATGTTCTCCATTCCAGCCGAGAGCACTGCTGCTGCTACTGATTTACAAAGCAGCTCTGTGCGTCGAGGCAGTGGAGACAGCTCTGCAACAAGAGGGAGCACAAGCAGCGCCTCTGCACAGGGCAAGAACAGTATGTTCCAAATGTGTCGAAGTTTTGTGGCAGCGCCACCAATGTCTACACCATCCGAGACGGCTCCAGTCAGCAGGAGGCAACATTTCCGTAAGATGGTTACAGACTACATGTCTTGCCCTCTCAGTGTACTCTCAGATGGCTCTTCCCCATTCAAGTTTTGTGTCTCTAAGCTGGATACATGGCCAGAGCTTAGCCAGTATGCATTGGAGGTGCTGGCTTGATCTGCTGCCAGTGTATTATCGGAGCGCGTCTTTACTGCTGCAGGTGGTGTACTAACAGACCGTTGCATGCGACTATCCTACGATAATGTAGAACGGCTTACTTTTCTGAAAATGAACTAGGCATGGATCTCGCCTGAATTTGCCTGTCCGGTTTCAGATTAACTAACTGGTTGGCAACGTTTTCCATGTCTCCTGTTATGTTCATCTTTCTACCACCTGAGCTATACTCCCTGGGCTACAACACTGCCAGTTGCTGCTCAGAAGTGTCGTGTCCACAGACCAATACACAAGCTATAGTGATAGTGGGGTTCAGTAACGCCTGCTGTTCCCCTGCTGTGTGTCCGGCAAAAATTACTGCTACCTAGCTACACATGTTTAAAAAAACATGACATGTTAAAGTGGCTAGTGCTACACATAGATATCAGGCTACACCCTTATTTCTAAGCTGTAAACAAGTGAAACGTCAAATTTAAAACCATTCAATGATTAGTGTTGGTAACAAATCTGTAACTAAATAATTGTGACATATTATGGCAGATATCCACATGTCTAACACAAATGCTAACACAAAAGCATACTTATGCTATAGGGTACTGATGGTGAACCTTCTCACTCCATAACTTTGACCAATCCAACTCACATCATGCCTCAAATGCTGCAATGTTGGAAGTGCATAATGTGGGTTGAACTTTGACAACAGCTGCAGTGCGAAGATTATCCTTCTGTGTTCTTGGCTTTTAAATAAAAGCATACAAGTAAATATAATAATACATTGTTGATTAAGGGACATGATGTACACCTGTAATATTGTGCAAACAATGGATGTAGGACTATTCCTCTTCAACATTACTTATATTTGTGTCATTTGAAAAAATACATATTTTAGTTAAAAATTAAAAACCCATGTTCAGTAGCTGTGAAAGGCCCGTTTGTGTACTTCTATATTGTTTGCAACCAATGTATTGTATACGGATGGAAGCGCGTCACACTAATAGATTAGATTTATTTTAAATGGAATGTAGCAGAACCAATTGGAGATAAATGAAAAGGATGAGCCACTGAGACACGCTCAGCAGAGTACAAGCAGCAGTGCTTGAACAAGTAACTGGAGCGTGATCTGCACTCAAAAAAGTAAAAAACACAGACTGAAGTGAACACTGAAACACAACTGTCCACAATCTGTGAAAAGCTCCTTTCTGTACTTCTATAGTGTTTGCAACCAATGTATTGTATACGGATGGAAGCGCGTCACACTAATAGATTAGATTTATTTTAAATGGAATGTAGCAGAACCAATTGGAGATAAATGAAAAGGATGAGCCACTGAGACACGCTCAGCAGAGTACAAGCAGCAGTGCTTGAACAAGTAACTGGAGCGTGATCTGCACTCAAAAAAGTAAAAAACACAGACTGAAGTGAACACTGAAACACAACTGTCCACAATCTGTGAAAAGCTCCTTTCTGTACTTCTATAGTGTTTGCAACCAATGTATTGTATACGGATGGAAGCGCGTCACACTAATAGATTAGATTTATTTTAAATGGAATGTAGCAGAACCAATTGGAGATAAATGAAAAGGATGAGCCACTGAGACACGCTCAGCAGAGTACAAGCAGCAGTGCTTGAACAAGTAACTGGAGCGTGATCTGCACTCAAAAAAGTAAAAAACACAGACTGAAGTGAACACTGAAACACAACTGTCCACAATCTGTGAAAAGCTCCTTTCTGTACTTCTATAGTGTTTGCAACCAATGTATTGTATACGGATGGAAGCGCGTCACACTAATAGATTAGATTTATTTTAAATGGAATGTAGCAGAACCAATTGGAGATAAATGAAAAGGATGAGCCACTGAGACACGCTCAGCAGAGTACAAGCAGCAGTGCTTGAACAAGTAACTGGAGCGTGATCTGCACTCAAAAAAGTAAAAAACACAGACTGAAGTGAACACTGAAACACAACTGTCCACAATCTGTGAAAAGCTCCTTTCTGTACTTCTATAGTGTTTGCAACCAATGTATTGTATACGGATGGAAGCGCGTCACACTAATAGATTAGATTTATTTTAAATGGAATGTAGCAGAACCAATTGGAGATAAATGAAAAGGATGAGCCACTGAGACACGCTCAGCAGAGTACAAGCAGCAGTGCTTGAACAAGTAACTGGAGCGTGATCTGCACTCAAAAAAGTAAAAAACACAGACTGAAGTGAACACTGAAACACAACTGTCCACAATCTGTGAAAAGCTCCTTTCTGTACTTCTATAGTGTTTGCAACCAATGTATTGTATACGGATGGAAGCGCGTCACACTAATAGATTAGATTTATTTTAAATGGAATGTAGCAGAACCAATTGGAGATAAATGAAAAGGATGAGCCACTGAGACACGCTCAGCAGAGTACAAGCAGCAGTGCTTGAACAAGTAACTGGAGCGTGATCTGCACTCAAAAAAGTAAAAAACACAGACTGAAGTGAACACTGAAACACAACTGTCCACAATCTGTGAAAAGCTCCTTTCTGTACTTCTATAGTGTTTGCAACCAATGTATTGTATACGGATGGAAGCGCGTCACACTAATAGATTAGATTTATTTTAAATGGAATGTAGCAGAACCAATTGGAGATAAATGAAAAGGATGAGCCACTGAGACACGCTCAGCAGAGTACAAGCAGCAGTGCTTGAACAAGTAACTGGAGCGTGATCTGCACTCAAAAAAGTAAAAAACACAGACTGAAGTGAACACTGAAACACAACTGTCCACAATCTGTGAAAAGCTCCTTTCTGTACTTCTATAGTGTTTGCAACCAATGTATTGTATACGGATGGAAGCGCGTCACACTAATAGATTAGATTTATTTAAATGGAATGTAGCAGAACCAATTGGAGATAAATGAAAAGGATGAGCCACTGAGACACGCTCAGCAGAGTACAAGCAGCAGTGCTTGAACAAGTAACTGGAGCGTGATCTGCACTCAAAAAAGTAAAAAACACAGACTGAAGTGAACACTGAAACACAACTGTCCACAATCTGTGAAAAGCTCCTTTCTGTACTTCTATAGTGTTTGCAACCAATGTATTGTATACGGATGGAAGCGCGTCACACTAATAGATTAGATTTATTTTAAATGGAATGTAGCAGAACCAATTGGAGATAAATGAAAAGGATGAGCCACTGAGACACGCTCAGCAGAGTACAAGCAGCAGTGCTTGAACAAGTAACTGGAGCGTGATCTGCACTCAAAAAAGTAAAAAACACAGACTGAAGTGAACACTGAAACACAACTGTCCACAATCTGTGAAAAGCTCCTTTCTGTACTTCTATAGTGTTTGCAACCAATGTATTGTATACGGATGGAAGCGCGTCACACTAATAGATTAGATTTATTTTAAATGGAATGTAGCAGAACCAATTGGAGATAAATGAAAAGGATGAGCCACTGAGACACGCTCAGCAGAGTACAAGCAGCAGTGCTTGAACAAGTAACTGGAGCGTGATCTGCACTCAAAAAAGTAAAAAACACAGACTGAAGTGAACACTGAAACACAACTGTCCACAATCTGTGAAAAGCTCCTTTCTGTACTTCTATAGTGTTTGCAACCAATGTATTGTATACGGATGGAAGCGCGTCACACTAATAGATTAGATTTATTTTAAATGGAATGTAGCAGAACCAATTGGAGATAAATGAAAAGGATGAGCCACTGAGACACGCTCAGCAGAGTACAAGCAGCAGTGCTTGAACAAGTAACTGGAGCGTGATCTGCACTCAAAAAAGTAAAAAACACAGACTGAAGTGAACACTGAAACACAACTGTCCACAATCTGTGAAAAGCTCCTTTCTGTACTTCTATAGTGTTTGCAACCAATGTATTGTATACGGATGGAAGCGCGTCACACTAATAGATTAGATTTATTTTAAATGGAATGTAGCAGAACCAATTGGAGATAAATGAAAAGGATGAGCCACTGAGACACGCTCAGCAGAGTACAAGCAGCAGTGCTTGAACAAGTAACTGGAGCGTGATCTGCACTCAAAAAAGTAAAAAACACAGACTGAAGTGAACACTGAAACACAACTGTCCACAATCTGTGAAAAGCTCCTTTCTGTACTTCTATAGTGTTTGCAACCAATGTATTGTATACGGATGGAAGCGCGTCACACTAATAGATTAGATTTATTTTAAATGGAATGTAGCAGAACCAATTGGAGATAAATGAAAAGGATGAGCCACTGAGACACGCTCAGCAGAGTACAAGCAGCAGTGCTTGAACAAGTAACTGGAGCGTGATCTGCACTCAAAAAAGTAAAAAACACAGACTGAAGTGAACACTGAAACACAACTGTCCACAATCTGTGAAAAGCTCCTTTCTGTACTTCTATAGTGTTTGCAACCAATGTATTGTATACGGATGGAAGCGCGTCACACTAATAGATTAGATTTATTTTAAATGGAATGTAGCAGAACCAATTGGAGATAAATGAAAAGGATGAGCCACTGAGACACGCTCAGCAGAGTACAAGCAGCAGTGCTTGAACAAGTAACTGGAGCGTGATCTGCACTCAAAAAAGTAAAAAACACAGACTGAAGTGAACACTGAAACACAACTGTCCACAATCTGTGAAAAGCTCCTTTCTGTACTTCTATAGTGTTTGCAACCAATGTATTGTATACGGATGGAAGCACGTCACACTAATAGATTTGATTTTTTTCTAATATAATGGAGCTGCACCAATTCCACTAAATAAAATAAAAAAAAACAAAAAAAAAAGGTGACACGTGCAGATGCCTACAAACAGCGGTGGATGCAGAGCAAACTGCAGCGTCACCTGCACTGTCACACACACACCTTGCACAGAGCTGTTAAAACAACACTGGCAAAATGAAGCTTTACACAGCGGTTGGTAAACTAGCCTGCCTCAAGCACAGTAGTACACAAAATCGCAATATCTAACTGTCCCTCAGAGTCAGCACAGCAGCGTCCTGTCCCTTACTGAGTTCACAGCACAGTGACGCTAAAATGGCTGCGGCGCCTTTTATAGTGCATTCTGACATCATTTCAGCAGCCAATCACAGCCATGCCATTAGTTAAGATGACCGCATCATTACAGGATGTGCCCACACTTCGTAGGATTCCTCATTGGCTGACTAAAATCACATTGCCTCTCAAAGAATTATGGGAACTTCCGATTCCGGTATACGATATTGAAAAAGTATCGGAATTAAGTATCGGAATTCCGATAACGCGAATATCGGCCGATACCCGATACTTGCGGTATCGGAATGCTCAACACTACCTATCAGACAACACCTAATCACTATAGGCTGTTTGTCACATGGGTACACACACAAACAGATACATGCAGAAAAACACAAACACCCGCTGCGTTTTGGTTGCAAATACACAGCAAATACGCCAACCTTTTTACACCTGCGTTTATGCTGCAGATTTGACTGACTCAATTGAAGTCAATAAATCAAAAACGCTGCAGAAATGCAAAAAGAATTGACATGCTGCAGAAAATAAAACACTGCAAATAATTTACTGATCATGTGCACAACACTTCAGGATTGTCATTGAATTACCTTACTTTAGTATTTCATTGCATTTTTGGAGCATTTACACACATAAAAAAATGCTGCGAAAACGCATCAAAAATGCACATAGCCTTATGGAGTTGTTGTATACCCTAACTAACACAGGACAAACAGGTATGAGACTGCGAAATTCCAAAATCATGGATCATATATAATATATCCTAGGGATCTGAGCCTAGAACAATGCCACTTCCTAAAGATCAATACAATCAAACAGAGACTTGGAAGCATAAGGCTATATAACAAACACTTTATTGAAAAATGATTAAAATATGTAAACAACACTTTAAAAATGGGATGTAAGTCCAATAATATCCCAAAGATCATAGTATGCAAAATCACCAAAATATTCAGGTCACTAAGTGCTGTGTGCATATCTAATATCTCTACGATGTAGTTCTAGAATATATGTCTATATGTTTCCCAATATACCATATGCCATGTATCACTGGGGAAAAATCTATATTAGAGAGTATTGGGGCAATTGTGCCACTATCCAAGCGAAACACTATAAGATGTAGATTTCAGCACTAAGTCAAGAGGCAAAGAAAATTACAAACTGGCTACTAGTGCACATATATAGACAGCTACCTGTTGTACATAGTGATTAAGTATAAGATCGAATGGCTATATGTACTATACCAGATAAATGCACCTAAGAGATTGTACACAAATCATGCCAGCAGTGGTACAGATAATTATAATGCTATGTAGCAAAAGAAAATACTAATATTCAGGCGACATACCAATTTCAAGTAAATTCTATATAACATCTGGGGGATTAGCTGCGCCTGAGAGGTGTATATAACACATGACTAGAGTGACTGAATATATACAATTTAGAAAACATGGTGAGAAGTAAAAAGGGATATGCAAGTACGACCTGAGGGAATGCCGTTGTATCCCCGACGCGCGTTTCGCGTTAGCTTCGTCCTGGGGGATTTGTTCGAGTGGTTAGGGGCATCAAGTGCCGCTATATATATCTCAAATTGTGATATAATTACCTCTGGAGTTGGTTGCATGTGTGTAGCGGGTCTGTATTCAGCGTGTGACGCACATAAGATGCGCACCCGTCAGCCGTGCAGCCATCCCCCCATCCAAGAGCATCGGAGGGGGAGAGGCCACAACTAGCAGACGCGGCGCATCTCCATGGCAACAAGTAACATGTGAAGCCGCTGAGTCGCACATCCGCCGGCCGTGCAGCCACCTCCCCCTCCAAAACGTCAGAGGAGGAGAGGCCACAACAAGCCGGACAGACGCGTCTCCACGGCCACACCTATCATGTAGACGTCACCATGGTGCCCGCCCGCCCGTGGTGCGGCAGCCTCCCACCTCGAGTATCGGAGTGAGAGAGGCCACAACCAGCAAGCGAGACGCGTCACCATGACAACGTCCAGCGTGATGAACGAGTGTCAACGGTCGCCGAACCGCATCCCCACCTGACGTCAAAGTGGGGAAGTAGTACAGCCCAGCCGAAGAACAGGTATCAAGAACGCTGTACAGCGAATAAACAAAGTGCACTATAGCATCAGTCTATTATACTTATGCTGAGGTGCCGAATACTGAATGGACAAGTAAAATATATACAGATCCACTATCCACTTCAAACTCCAGGGTTAGTGCATATAGATAAAAAAATGTAGGAGAACACACAGGACACATAAAAGGATCAAACTTGTATCTTCAAGAATTGGATTATTGTTTGGAAATATTAGATACTATATCGAGACTGTGTCCTTTACATTAACATTAAGATCTCTGATTATGATCCATTGTGTGCAATTCATTAGTTATTGTTAGCATGTCTTTACATTGTTATTTATCAGTAGTAGTTTAGATTTATCTAATAGTATAGATTAATAGTGTGTGTGTTCTCCTACATTTTTTCATCTATATGCACTAACCCTGGAGTTTGAAGTGGATAGTGGATCTGTATATATTTTACTTGTCCATTCAGTATTCGGCACCTCAGCATAAGTATAATAGACTGATGCTATAGTGCACTTTGTTTATTCGCTGTACAGCGTTCTTGATACCTGTTCTTCGGCTGGGCTGTACTACTTCCCCACTTTGACGTCAGGTGGGGATGCGGTTCGGCGACCGTTGACACTCGTTCATCACGCTGGACGTTGTCATGGTGACGCGTCTCGCTTGCTGGTTGTGGCCTCTCTCATTCCGATACTCGAGGTGGGAGGCTGCCGCACCACGGGCGGGCGGGCACCATGGTGACGTCTACATGATAGGTGTGGCCGTGGAGACGCGTCTGTCCGGCTTGTTGTGGCCTCTCCTCCTCTGACGTTTTGGAGGCGGAGGTGGCTGCACGGCCGGCGGATGTGCGACTCAGCGGCTTCACATGTTACTTGTTGCCATGGAGATGCGCCGCGTCTGCTAGTTGTGGCCTCTCCCCCTCCGATGCTCTTGGATGGGGGGACGGCTG
The DNA here is from genome assembly GCA_033576555.1 of Oophaga sylvatica. NCBI lineage: Eukaryota > Metazoa > Chordata > Amphibia > Anura > Dendrobatidae > Oophaga > Oophaga sylvatica. The sequence goes on along the minus strand of JARQOD010000007.1, from coordinate 37,522,938 downwards.
CACGGCTGACGGGTGCGCATCTTATGTGCGTCACACGCTGAATACAGACCCGCTACACACATGCAACCAACTCCAGAGGTAATTATATCACAATTTGAGATATATATAGCGGCACTTGATGCCCCTAACCACTCAAACAAATCCCCCAGGACGAAGCTAACGCGAAACGCGCATCGGGGCTACAACGGCATTCCCTCAGGTCGTACTTGCATATCCCTTTTTACTTCTCACCATGTTTTCTACATTGTATATATTCAGTCACTCTAGTCATGTGTTATATACACCTCTCAGGCGCAGCTAATCCCCCAGATGTTATATAGAATTTACTTGAAATTGGTATGTCGCCTGAATATTAGTATTTTCTTTTGCTACATAGCATTATAATTATCTGTACCACTGCTGGCATGATTTGTGTACAATCTCTTAGGTGCATTTATCTGGTATAGTACATATAGCCATTCGATCTTATACTTAATCACTATGTACAACAGGTAGCTGTCTATATATGTGCACTAGTAGCCAGTTTGTAATTTTCTTTGCCTCTTGACTTAGTGCTGAAATCTACATCTTATAGTGTTTCGCTTGGATAGTGGCACAATTGCCCCAATACTCTCTAATATAGATTTTTCCCCAGTGATACATGGCATATGGTATATTGGGAAACATATAGACATATATTCTAGAACTACATCGTAGAGATATTAGATATGCACACAGCACTTAGTGACCTGAATATTTTGGTGATTTTGCATACTATGATCTTTGGGATATTATTGGACTTACATCCCATTTTTAAAGTGTTGTTTACATATTTTAATCATTTTTCAATAAAGTGTTTGTTATATAGCCTTATGCTTCCAAGTCTCTATTTCATGGATCATATATAGTTGATACACTCACAAGGTCAAATATGAAAAATTGCATGATCTATAATGTCAGGAAATAAAGAAAAATATTCAACTGTGTCTAAGTATAAAAAGTGCAAATAAAGTGCAAATGCAGAGTAAGGTCTTAATACAACTGATAATATACAGCAATTGATAATCTGAATAGAAACCAACCTAATAAGAAGCTCTGAGAAAAATTAACAAAATGCTCTCAATAATGGCAGAGTTGATGCATTAGAGTACCAATGCCCTATATGCAAGAATAAGCCAAAGTATAGCCCAAATAATCCATCAAAACATGTGACCTCATAAGATACCTGAGTGCATGATTAGGCTAGAGAGGTAAGATGGAAGTTCATTTTGCTATAAATGCAGTTTAAAGAAGCACTCCCATCAAAATTGTTATCTTTTTAATATATTGCAATCATCATATGCTATAGCACTTTGTACTTGCAATTGTTCATTTTGGCCTTCTACTCACTTAATTCTTCTATTTTTCATTAGGTCTATGGTGATTAAAAACTGACTAGCTGAATCATTCTAAGCTCTATTTTCCCGGTAAGAGCCTAATCACTGCAAAAGTCAATGCCAGGTGGAGAACTGAGCAGCTGGGTCAGGAGTTGAAGGGATGATTGATTTCTGCAGAGACAAGACACTTCCTGTTTCTACATAGAGCAGAGGTAAGAATTAACTGAGTAGAAATGCAAAATGAGCAATTGTAAGTACACAGTGCTGTATAATATGGTAACTGCAATATATTAAAGGGAATCTGTCACCCCATTTTGGCTATATCAGATAAAGATATGCCTGAATAGTGCGTCCCATAAGTAACCTATCGGTATCTATCATATATCCTGACACCCCTGTTTTCATGCCCAAATACCTTTGTAAAGTTCGGTTTTCTGTATGCTAATCTGGGCGGTCCGGTTCGGAGGGCGGTGTTTTTTGCTTCCTCCCCCCGCTCTTCGGCTTCCGATAGGTTACTTATGGGACGCACTATTCAGGCATATCTTTATCTGATATAGCCAAAATGGGGTGACAGATTCCCTTTAAGAGGATAAAAACTTTGATGGGAGTGCTTCTTTAATATCCACTTACGTTGTGTGTTAATTAGATTTATCAAGTTATAATGGCAAGACTGTTAATGTCTATTTACGTTTTGTGCTCATTAGATATTTCAAGTTATAGAGGTCGAGACTGTGCAGAGTCAAAAGTCAAGCTGTCCATGACTGAACTCCTTGCCGAAGCCAATTTTCAGCTCTCCCAGACCAGGTCAAATTTTTCAAATCTTACAAGTGTCAATTTATGTGATAATAACTCTGGAATGCAACCATGTTTTCAAGTGATTCTGAGACTATTTTTTCATGACACATTGTACTTTATTTTAGCTGCAAATCTATGTTGATGAGTTATGTTCATTAATGAAAGTATATAAAATTTGACAAAAATTTAGCAATTTTTGAATTTCACATTTTTATGCCATTAAATCCAATAATTATAAAACACAAAATAATGAATAAAATTTAGAATGTGTCTACTTTAGTTCAGCATAATTTTGTACTTACTTTTTTTGTTAGGATGTTAGAGGGGTTAACATTTTGCCAGTAATTTTTGTCATTTTTTACAAGGAAATTTATGAACCTCTTTTCACATTTGAAGTGACTTTCAGGGGCATGTATCTAAAAAAAACCCATATAAGGCCCTATATTAAAAACTGCAACATTCAATGTATTCAAAACTTATAAGTTGTGTTCACATTCCTCCTATGCTCTGCGCAGATCACTTACATCAGGATAATGGTTTAAGTCTAGGAAATACATGATTTAGATGAAACCCTGACAGATTCATTCATTGTAATAAGGTGAATGAAGACCGTTTGGACTTGGCCATGTCTATTTTTTTAGGCATACACAAAATCATAGTCAACCATGTTTTTGTGCATGCCAAAAAAGACTAGACACCACTTGAACATAGGCCAAATGGAGACCAAAATGTCTTCATTTGCCTTATTATAGTCAATTGATCCATCAGAATCTTGTCTGAATCATGTTTTTTTGGAGGTTTAAATCAAAACCTTGATGTAAGTGTTCAGTGTAGAGCACAGGATAAGTGTTAACCAAGCCTTATTGGTGATTTTGGGGAGGCAGAATGAACAAATCTACAGCAGTTAAAGAAATGTTTTTATTTTTTTTGTTGTGCTACTTATTGTGCGGCATATGTGATAAGACAACTTTGTTGGGAGGTAGAATTGTCAAAAAATAGCAATTCAGGAAGTGTTCGATTTTTTAAACTGTTCACTGTGAGGTATAAATGATTCAGCTTTATTCTTCTGGTTAGTGCGATTACAGTGATTTGAGATTTTTATAGGTTTTTATATGTTTTCATCTTTCCCTGTGCTTCAACTGCCTGCTGCACCAACGCCCATGACAGGTACGGACTGGGGCTGAAATTCTGCCCTGGCATTTGAAATCACACAGGCCCATGCTGTCCACATCCCCAAGCATCAGGTGGGATATATTTCTAATATTACCCTGGATGGAGGAAAGGAAATTTTACTACAAGACCAATCTTTCTAATGATACCCGTGGCCTGGTGGGGTAAGTGACGGAGTCAGCGACTTTGTGCTCCATCACAACTCTTTACAGTTTTTCGTGTTTTGAGAACACCGATTCTGTTAACAACGTAGCAGACAAGGCGGCCCACGACCAGACAGGCCCTTCTGGCATTAGCCAGAATTACCAGATGGCCAGTCCGGCCCTGGCCTATGACCTGCGTGTTCACCTGAATCTTAGACTTTGGGGTCCAGCTCATAAGATGAGCCCATAACATTGATGGATTCTATAAGCTCAATTTGAATGGGGGCTCCCACCAGTTGATTATTGAGGGATATAAGGATTCAGCATGTTTGATTTTAAACTGCCAATCCTTTTATTGTTCCTGAGATTAGCTGATGCCAAAGATATCTGGAAGCAACCACTCACAGCAAAAAAGGCGAGCAGATTATTAGAGATGTGGCAGAGATAGCAGCCGATCATCTGTCTATTGTAAATGGAGGTTTTATTCATACCCTACAGAACTTGATTTATGTTCCTAAAAACTGTCAAGCCCATCACAAATCTTGTCCTTAGGAACATCAACCAAACCATTTAGTGCAGGAACAAGTCACTGAGAGCTTCAGTTGCCTCTGCAGTGTCTCCATCTTGACTGAATATAAATTATAGCATAAAGTACGAGCAGGCAAAAACTTCAATCTTATTAAAATGACTTGCTAACAATGATTTCTTAGGACACCTTTGCAGACTGCAGAAGGAGAGTTATCACCTACTGGTGGTGGGATTGGGTGGTTGGGGCAAAATTCAAATAACAAGTTTCCTTTAAAAAGAATATTTGTTTTACAGTAGACTTTTCTCATCTATTAATCTATACAGTCCAACTCAAATTGAATACACAAATATAAATATGTGACCAGCATGTTATTGATACAGGAAAGATGTGTATCTTTGTATCGTGTTAGCCAGTAGATAGAAAAATATTTAGAATTGAGAGTCCTCAGTGGTTGATACCTTTTAATGACTAACTGAAAAGATAGTAACAAATTGCAAGCTTTTGAGACTACTCATGTCTCTTCATCAGGCAAAGACTAATACAAAATCTGAAGAATTACATATTTATACACAACACAGCACAGAAACAATGCAATAGATAAGACAAGTGACGTGAAGCAGAAATGTCAGAAAGATTCAGAAAACACTCGGACTGAAGGAAAAGGGATCACAACAACCAAGAAGAGGTCAGACTGGACATCTCCACCTGGACACAACCCTAATTTGGATAAATATATAGACTCATTCAGACATTTGATAAAATCCACCATCATAGACACCAACAGGAGACAAGCATCCAACATCAGTGCCCAGGAAAGAAAGGCCATACAGTCTCTGAAAACTAACAAAGAAATCATCATTAAACCTGCTGACAAGGTAGGTGCAATAGTCATGATGAACACATCAGACTATATGAAGGAAGCAAACATACAACTTACGGACGTGTGTATTACGGCAAGAAAAAAGCAGCTAAGTAAAGAAAAATGAGTGGCCATCATTACTTTAAGAAATGAAGGTCAGTCAGTCCGAAAAATTGGGAAAACTTTGAAAGTGTCCCCAAGTGCAGCTGCAAAAACCATCAAGCGCTACAAAGAAACTGGCTCACATGAGGACCGCCCCAGGAAAGGAAGACCAAGAGTCACCTCTGCTTCTGAGGATAAGTTTATCCGAGTCACCAGCCTCAGAAATCGCAGGTTAACAGCTGCTCAGATTAGAGACCAGGTCAATGCCACACAGAGTTCTAGCAGCAGACATATCTCTACAACAACTGTTAAAAGGAGACTTTGTGCAGCAGGCCTTCATGGCAAAATAGCTGCTAGGAAACCACTGCTAAGGACAGGCAACAAGCAGAAGAGACTTGTTTGGGCTAAAGAACACAAGGAATGGACATTAGACCAGTGGAAATCCATGCTTTGGTCTGATGAGTCCAAATTTGAGATTTTTGGTTCCAACCACTGTGTCTTTGTGCGACACAGAAAAGGTGAACGGATGGACTCTACATGCCTGGTTCCCACTGTGAAGCATGGAGAAGGAGGTGTGATGGTTTGGGGGTGCTTTGCTGATGACACTGTTGGGGATTTGTTCAAAATTGAAGGCATACTAAACCAGCATGGCTACCATAGCATTTTGCAGCGGCATGCTATTCCATCCGGTTTGCATTTAGTTGGACCATCATTTATTTTTCAACAGGATAATGACCACAAACACACTTCCAGGCTGTTTAAGGGCTATTCGACCAAGAAGGAGAGTAATGGGGTGCTACTCCAGATGACCTGGCCTCCACAGTCACCAGACCTGAACCCAATCGAGATGGTTTGGGGTAAGCTGGACCGCAGAGTAAAGGCAAAAGTGCCAACAAGTGCAAAGCATCTCTGCGAACTCCTTCAAGACTGTTGGAAGACCATTTCCGGTGACTACCTCTTGAAGCTCATCAAGAGAATGCCAAGAGTGTGCAAAGCAGTAATCAAAGCAAAAGGTGGCTACTTTGAAGAACCTAGAATATAAGACATATTTTCAGTTGTTTCACACTTTGTTGTTAAGTATATAATTCCACATGTGTTAATTCATAGTTTTGATGCCTTCAGTGTGAATGTACAATTTTCATAGTCATGAAAATACAGAAAAATCTTTGAATGAGAAGGTGTGTCCAAACTTTTGGTCTGTACTGTATATGAGTTTAAAGAAGAAATATCAACAAGAGCAATACAAAAGGAACAATAAAATAGCACTGTCTCCGAGGAATATATTATCTGTTAGTTTTGGCATAAGAATGGACACCAGACATTTCTTGCGGTTAATGCATCTATGAGTTCCCAGCTTCCTACTGAATATCATGCTAATACTTTGAAGAGGTGTAAGCCAGACCATAGTAATATAGCCCAGCCAGAAGGTCTCCACTATGGTCTGCTTGTGGTTACATCTCCCCAAACCCCAATTCTCCTCTATAAATCCTTGTCTCTCCTTACAACCATAATACACAAATGAGTTAATTATTTTTTTTTACTGAAATGTTATAAAAAACAAACACTGAAAAATCCAAACACTTGATAAGTCGCCAATACCCAAAAAACAATGAAATATGTAGCATCTAGTTACGAAACATTGACTATTTGTCTTATATTCTGAATTGTACTAAACATTGCTACTTTCACGCGATCCATTGTAAAAATAGCCAAAGCAAAGTGTGTTGGATGTGTCAGCTGGCCAACTAAAGGACCATAAACACTGTCTAACAAAAAGGGTTTGCTGGGAACTCTGTCAGTCGAGCATCAAGACTAACTCTCATGAATCAAGGAGAAATAAGGAATGTGAACATAAGGAGTATTTTTATTTAAACAAATGGCTTGTGGCATTCTAGTGAAATATCAATAGATAGAGATAGATATAGATAGATAGTATAGATAGATAGATAGATAGATAAGATAGATAGATAGATAGATAAGATTGATAGATATTAGATAGATACATAAATAGATAAGATAGATAGATATTAGCTAGATACATAGATAGATATTATATAGTTAGATTTGAGATAGATAGATAGATAGATAGATAGATAGATAGATAGATATAGAATAGTTAGATAATAGATAAGATAGATAGATAGATAGATAGATAGATAGATAGATAGATAGTTGTGAAAAATAGAAAAGCAGATAGTGTAGTTAGGGATTGGGAAGTGTAGGGAATATTTAATTAAAATATATTAGAAGATCATTTAGATTATGGCGTTAAATAGATAGGTATTTATGAGAAAAATGGCTCGTTCCACCGCTTTAAAGGACCTTTGTCATATGACAAAATGAAGTAGATGATATACAAGTGATTATTTGGCTGAAACTAGAGTCTATCTACAGTGGCATCTCCTTCTTTTTAATGCATTTTTTTCTCTAACCCTAAGACTTGCTACCTTATTTTCATATACTATTTCAATGCTTCCATTAACATCCCATGTTTCATATTATAACAGAATAACATTACCACAAACTATATTCAATACTAGAGAGAAAGGAAGGTTTTTTTTTTTCCTTCTATTAGTTTTCTCTATAAACTTTTGTCCTTAGTCTATTTCACCATATCACGCTATCCTACTTTCATGTGGTTTGGAAAGGCCTTCCATTTGCTCTTTGTTTGTGGCATACACAATTGGGAAAAGGGTTGACAAGTCCCGTCTACCCCTGCACTCACTGAGCCTAAATATTCCATTTGTGTGAATATTACAACCACATTCCAATTGCCTGAATTCAGGTCCTGTAGTCTTGTGTCTGTGTCTAGAATTTCCTTAAGTTAACCCTTTTCCTGAAAAAACATAAACAAGTAATTTGTGTGTAGGCTTTGATTTATGCCAGTAATGTGGCTGCACTTTCCAGTGTGGCTACATATTATAACATATCTCAAAAAATGGTATTTCATATACTTAAAAGGCGTTGTCCCCTTTCAGACACTCTTTGTCCCCGGCAGCCATTTCTTATAAAAAAATAAAACTGCTCTTTTCTCACCATCCCTGAGTCAAGCACTCAGATCTTCCAGGTAGAAAAAGCTGGGGATCAAACACAGACCCCACCTGACCGGACCTCCATTTTATCCCTCACAGACTCCATATTTACAAACACTGCCACAAATCACAGGCTGTTGCTGGGGCAGCGAAGTTTGCCTTGCCCTGCGACAGCCATCTGACTATCCGCCAATCCGAACCATAAAACATCTGGTGGACATGCAGAAACAAAATGAGGGGAAAATATCTTTTCCCACCATTTAGGGTATGTGCACACAATCAGTAAACGCTGCAGGTTGGACGCTGCGTACTTATGCAACCTCCAACCTGCAACTTTTAGCTGTTACAGCATAGTAGATGGGATTTCAAGAAATCCCATGTCCACTATGTGTCCAGAGATGCCAGCGGTTCACCCGCCGAGATGGAGACTTGGTGCGTCTTTCCAGGTTGCAGCATGTCAATTTCTCTTGCCGAGACTTGAGTCTCGGCACGAAAAATTTCGCCCATAGAATGTATTGGACGAGGTGACTCCACACATGCAGATTCACCTGCATTCAATAGCGCTTTGGATGCAGTGAACATGCGCTGTGTCCAAAGCGCTGCTAGTTCAGGATTGTGGGCACATACCCTTAACATTTTCAGGAGAGGAAGACCAGACACAATGGTAATACCATGTGTTGCCTTCCTGAGGGTCTGGGGTACACTATTCTCTCACATAAACTCTAAACTTTAGGGATTTTTCTCTTTAACCCAGATCCTGCTCTCAAAAGTTCATGTTCTCTCACCCTGTCACTGCTTTACATTTATTAAAGAGATTATCCACTACCCTAAAGGCCCCGTCTCACATAGCGAGATCGCTGCTGAGTCACAAATTTTGTGACGCAACAGCGATCTCAGAAGCGATCTCGCTATGTCTGACACGTACCAGCGATCAGCCCCCCTGCTGTGAATCGCTGGTCGTGTCAGAAATACCTGGACTTTTTTTTCGATCGCTGGTCTCCCACTGGCCAGCACGCATCGCTGCGTGTGACAGGCGGGAGACCAGCGATCAGCCAGCCGGAGCTGGTAACCAAGGTAAACATTGGGTTTCCATGCGCCGGGCGGTGCCTGGAAACCCGACGTGTACCTTAGATACCAGCGCACTGATGCAGGGGAGCTGGTAACCAAGGTACACAGAGGGTTTCTAAGCACCGAGCAGTGCCTAGAAACCCGCTGTGTACCTTGGTTACCAGCTCCCTGCACCAGCGCGCTGGTATGCCGGTAACTAAGCGACGTGCGTCGCTTGTTACCGGCGTACTCGCTGTCCTGATCGCTGCTGAGCTCTGCCTGTTTGGCAGCTCAGCAGCGATCATGTAGTGACTCAGCAGCGATCCTGACAAGTTCACATTATTGTCGGGATCACTGGTGAGTCGCTATGTGTGAAGGGGCCCTAACTCATTTACTGGTTTTGCCTTAAATGCCGAAGGATAATGCCCCTAAAGAGCTCCAAATACCTTTTCTGACAATTTTTATGTTGCCTTACGACTTTCTGCTTCACTTCCTGTCCTTTGGCACCAGGTCTGCTATCACAACCTTTTCAAAATCCTCAGGGTTCCTATCCAGCTGCCACAGAATACTGACCAGGTTCTTAGACCGGGTACTGCAAGTCAATTTGCACCAAATCCATTCCAAGTTCCCTTCCTACATGGTCTAATTATGTCAGTCCTAGACCAACTACTGATTACAAATGAGAGGATCAGATCAATGAATTTGTTGAATTTTCCCCAAAAAAATAAAATCGTGGTAAATTCCTATGAATTTCAACACTGAAAATGTCATTGCTCATAAAATAGACATGGGGAGAGGAGAGAGGGAACACCTTTCTGACCATAAGATCTTACACTCTACAGGAGAGAGATGATCCCTCTGACCTTAAGAGCTTACACACTACAGGAAAGAGAAGGTACCTCTGTCTGTAAGAGCTTATACTCTACAGGAGAAAGAAGACCCCTCTGAGCATAGGAGTTTACACTCTGCACGACAGAGAGACTTACTCCGACTTTGTCAAACAAAACTGTGCTCCGCTGGGAACTGCTGAGCTGTGATGGCCCAGGTACCACAGCTGTACAAGGTATGATAATCCACTGGATGTCATAGCTGCATGGATTATAGGGAAGCCCACACAAAAATGCAAAATGACATTCTTCTGCTCTCTGATGTTGCAGCGGTGTGTAAAATGGTGACAGACATGATTTTTTTTTGCGAACCGCAGATCAAATCTAAAACAGTGTTCATATTTGCATGAAACCACAAATTTCAGGAAATTCAGCTCAAATTTGATCCCCAATGAATTGATATGCTCATCTCTACTGCTGATCATTTTGCTAGTTCACCTATTGCTCAGTGACACACTCACCAGACCTCACTTCTCCATACTGCTTAATTTTCCAAACAACTCAGGGGTGTAGCTAGGGGTTTAGCTCAGGGGGGGTGTAACATTGAATGGGCCCTTACCAGGTAACCCTGATTGCAACTATAGTGGCACACCCTAATTGTGAGCATAGGGGAACCTCAGCCGATAACCATGGTATTACTGAAAATAAATTTTTATGAAAAAACAATCATGTTATTAACGCCATATGGTGCTTCGTAGATACCACTACTGCAGAACATATAGGAGATTACAGTACAGTTATAAATAGTGACTTACAGCAGACGTTCTTTCTGATGGAAACGTTCACTATTCCCATCTTTACCATTTGGCCAAGACCAACATGAGAACTTCTCTTCTATTACAACAAAGACACATATGATTTCTCACTTTTCAAGCACCGTTCCCATCTATTCCCTGCCTGCACAACCTCCTCGTCCTACTAATACCTCAATACTGAATACTGAAACACGTCTGCCGTATGTGTCCCTATTAATGCACCTGCTGTACAAAAACAGGGCTAGTTTTACTGCCCCACATAGTAATGCCAACACTGTTTCCCTTTGCCACTGTGAAAACAGTGTCCACATTTAGTCCCTAGAAAGAAATAATGTCACAAAACTCTGAGTGCCCCTACAACAATAATGCTTCTTAAGTGGGCACTTAACATTTAATATTGTCTCCCGAGTCCCTCAATCTACAGTAATAATATCCTCTGAGTTCCCCCATGTACAGCTCCTCTATACCCAGTATGAGGGACCCACAGGTCCACTATACACAGTATAATTCCCTTACAGCTCCCCTATGCACAGTATGACAGGCCAACAGATTCCATACATAGTATGATGGGCCCCAGCTTCCCTATACATAGTATGATGGATCCACAGCTCCTCTATGCACAGTATGAAGGGCCAACAGCTGCCGAATACATAGCAGGGTGGGTCCACAGCTCTCCTATACACAGTATGACAGGTCCACAGCTCCTCTATGCACAGTATGAAGAGCCCACAGCTGCCAAATACATATCAGGGTGGGTTCACAGCTCTCCTACACACAGTATGATAGGTCCACATCTCCTCTATGCACAGTTTGAAGGGTCCACAGCTGCCCTATACATAGGGTGGGTCCACAGCTTTCTTGTACACAGTATGATGGGTCTGCAGCTCCTCTATGCACAATATGAAGGGACCACAGCTGCCGTATACATAGCAGGGTGGGTCCACAGCGTTCCTATACACAGTATGATAGGTCCACAGCTCTTCTATGCACAGTTTGAAGGGCCCACAGCTGCCCTATACATAGGGTGAGTCCACAGCTCCCCTGTTCACAGTATGATGGGTCCGCAGCTCCTCTATGCAAAATATGAAGGGCTCACAGCTGTCGTATACATAGCAAAGTGGGTCCACAGCTCTCCTATGCACAATATGATGGGCCCACTGCTCCCTCAAACACAATATAATGACCCCCACAGTAGTCCTCACAGTGTATAATGGCCCCTACAGTAACACCCACACTACATAATGCCCTCCACACTTTCTAATGGCTCCCACAGTAACACCAATACTATGTATTGTCCCTCACACATTAAATTAGCCTCTATAGTAGAAAAGAAATTTTGGCGAGTCCCAAAATAGATAAAATCCTCAATTTATTTCAAAAAATTTAAAAGATCATACAGGTTGTGGCTACATCTCAACGTGTTTCTGGCAAAAGCCCTTATTCACTGAGATACAGATTCCTTATGATACATGGTATAAAAACAAATGGTAACCAACCATTGATCAATGAACACATATGTTAACAATCAATCACATTTGAGAATAACTTGCATCATTACCAAGCTAAACCCCCCCAAAAAAAGAAAAAAAAAACTTTCATAATCAAACCACTGAAATTCAATATAGATAAAAGGTATCATTCCTATAGATCATACCATTAGGGCATTTTGTATCAAGTTTTTTTAATGATCGAAAATAGTTGTCTTAGGAGGAGTTTTTTCTTCCAATCACTTCCTCTAAGGCCTGGGTCACACACAACGATAAAAAATCAGTCCGTATTATACGGCCGTAATACGCCGAAAAGTCCCCAGAAAAGTGATCCGTATGTCATCCGTTTGCAATGTGAGGATGCGATTTCCTCGCATCAAAACATCCGTGTGTCATCCGTATGGCATCCGTATGGCATCCGTACGGCGAGATTTTATCGCCGCCTTGCAAAATGGACAAATAACGTTTTTTAGGCCAGAAACCCATGAAAATCATCATCATCATCATCAACCCCATTTATTGCCTCTACAACAGGTGGCACCCTCCAATCTTTGCCTTTCACTCCGTGGTTGGGTTGTGTGAGTTGTGCTTTGTCCTAATTATTGGAGACACACTTACTTTTAACACAACTGAGCGTGTGTTGGATAACTGGGTATTGTCACGACGTTTTGGTGACCCATACCCAGTGATTGTGGATCCGAGGAGGCGAAGAAGATTTTGGGTCCATCCGCTTTTGAGGCGACGGGTCAGTAAAGGGCATTTCCACCGTCTGTACGCATCTCTGCGTAGCAATCACGACAAGTTTTTTGCTTATTGTCAGATGTCCCTTCGCACATTTGATATATTGTTGGAGATTGTGCGCCCTGGGATAACGTTTCAGGACACCAGGATGCGTAAAGCAATTTCTGCAGAGGAGCGCCTAATCCTTACGTTACGTATGTATGCAACCGATATATGGATGATCTCTTTTATACACTTATGTATTACCTGCCCTTAAACCTTTGTTATTTATACCTCTATTGATCTATGTGTCACCCCCCACAAGTTTTCATGTACGATATAAGCTTGTATATTACCCAACAAACACAGAGCTTGAATTTTCATGTTTTTGTGGCAAGGTTTCTTATTTATGGACTTAAAGTGTCATCAATGTATAAACATGTATTTAACTGCATGACTTATAATGTTTATTTTCTCTTTTCCGTTTAGATTTTTTTTTCCACGGGGATGTCATATGCAGCATTGCATTTAGAATTCTTACTTGAAAATTCAACCATCTCTGGGATTGTGAGGTCAACATACGCAGAAATCTGGTCTCGACTCCATCACCTGGTCATGCCTCAGCCGCAAATGGAAGATTGGTTGCATATAGCTCGTGGTTTTCAGGAGACCTGCCAGTTTCTGCACTGTCTAGGAGCACTGGATGGGAAGCACATCCGTGTGCGTAAGCCGCCGAACTCAGGGTCCCAATATTACAATTATAAACAATATTTTTCAGTAGTTCTGTTGGCCCTGGTTGCCAGTCTTCAATTCTTCCATTATGGGTCGGCGGCTACGCAACAATGAGTTGAACATCCCACCCCCACGTAACCTACCAGGGACTAATATTGAAGCCTTGTCTTATGTCATGGTTGCAGATGAGGCTTTTCAATTGACGCGCAACGTCATGAGGCCGTATCCACGGAGAGCACTCAACCACAGGCGCACAATATTTAATTTTAGACTTTCCCGTGCACGCCGTCTTGTTGAGTGTGCGTTTGGTATTCTATGTGCCAAATGGCGGGTTCTCCAGTCCGCTATTCAACTTGGTGAAGCCAATGTTAATGTGGTTATACAGGCGTGTGTTGTACTGCATAATTTCACTAGATACCATGAGTGCCCATCCAATGTTGATGATGAGAGAGTATGTAAGTCCTGATCGTACTAATGCAAAACCCGTCCATCCTCAACGTCGTCAGCCCTCTGGGCTAAAAGTGAGTGATGTTTTAACTAGTGTTGAGCGATACGATACCGCAAGTATCGGGTATCGGCTGATATTAGCTCTATCGGACTTTCGATACTTAGTTACGATATTTTCGTCTTATCGGATACCGGAATCGGATTTGTCACTGTCACTGTCAGTGTCCGTCGGTCGGGTCTGTCAGGAGTCAGCGGCACTTACCTGGCAGAAGATCTCCGGCGGTCACGGGCTGGACTGCTTGATGGCCGCCATCATCTTTCCCCGGCGGTCACATGCAGTTTCTCGCGATAACTGCAGTGACTGCTGGGTAATCCCGGCCGTAAAGCAGTCAGTCCGATGACGTCACCGCCGGGGAAGCAGGTAATCAGCTGTGCTGCGTCGAGATGACAGGCTCTGCCTGTCATTGCGATGTAGCAGAGCTGGATCGTCGTGGGACTGTCGTTACTATGGACTGCGTCGGACAGGGGGTATACTGTTGTTTTTTTTTTTTCTTTTTTTACAGGAGATCGATGGCGTCGCATGAATGAGTGTATAATAAAATTAATGAAAACTGTGTTGTCTCTTTTATTTCATTAAAATACTTTTTTCTTGCTGTGTCTTTTTTTTTATACATTTAAAAACTTTGGGATTAATAATGGATCGGTGTCTTATTGACACCTCTCCATTATTAACCGGGCTTATTCTCACCGTGCAATCAACGGTGACATTAACCCCTTATTACCCCCACTTGCCACCGCTACAGGGCAGTGGGAAGAGCCGGGTAAAGTGCCACAATTGGCACATCTTTTGATGCGCCAAATGTGGGGCTGCTGTAGCCTGGTATTATCAGGCTGTTGAGGGCCAAAATCCATGGGCCTTGACAGTCTTTTAATACCAGGCCGCAGCAGTCTGCATTTTACTTGGCTGGTTAACAAAAATAGGGGGACCCCTACGCCCTTTTTTTTCGAGGGGATCCCCTATTTTTGTTAACCAGCCAAGCTAAGCAGACTGCTGTGGCCTGGTATTATCAGGCTGGCAAGGTCCATGGATATTGGATCCTTACCAGCCTGAAAAACCAGGCCTCAGCAGTCTGCTTCATCTGGCTGGTTAACAAAAATAGGGGGGACCCCACGCCAAATTTTTTTCGAGGGGATCCCCTATTTTTGTTAACCAGCCAAGATATGCAGACTGCTGTGGCCTGGTATTATCAGGCTGGCAAGCAGGGTCGGACTGAGGCACCGGGACACCGAAGAAACCTACGGTGGGCCCCAGCTCCTGCGTGGTGGGCCCTGATTTGAAAGGATAGGTCGCGGGGCAGAGGGGGCGGTGGCCCCGGGGCCCGCGCTCTGAGGGGGCCCACCCGGAGCTACGATACAGTTACATTCTGCGGCAGAGCAGGGAGAATCGCTCTCCCTGCTCTGCCGCCCGGAAGCTATGGGGCCTGAACAGGCGTTGGGGGGGCCCGGTGCCAGCAGTGGGCCCCCCACTCGTCATAGGAGGGTCAGCTGTATCGGCATCCAGCCGATAAAGCTGACCGCATGGAGAGAGAAGGAGCGAGCGCTCCTTCTCTCCCATAATCCCCCTCCAGCGTATGACAGCGGGCGCAATAACATCACCTGCCGGCGCCCGCTGTCAGACGCTGAGAGGGAGAACAGTGAGCAGCACAGGAGCCGGGAGGTGAGGTTTTTTTTGATTTTTTTTTTAATGGGGGTGCAGTCGAGTCCTGGCTGGAGAAGTCGTCATGTCGGTGTGGGCCAGATGGAAAAGACATGAAAAGTGAACAATTCCATTAGAAAGAACATCAGCGGTAAGTCATTATCTGTACCTGTGCTGTAATCTATTATATGTTCTGTAGGACTGGTATTATTTAACACAGACCATATGGCGGTAATATCAATATTGGTCTTTTTATATATAGATTATTTTGGCCAAAAGCGCGGTCATTTGCTGAGGTTCTCTGATGATGGGCCCACTCAGAAGTTTTGCCCCCACTAAACCAAAACCCTAGCTACGCCGATGGCTCTCTCTCTAGTCTTTCTTTCTCGCTCTCTGTTCTTTCCTTCTCGCTCTCTGTTCTTTTTTCTCTCTGTTCTTTCTTTCTCTCTTTTCTTTCTTTCCTCTCTTTCTTTCTCTGTTTGTTCCTTCTCTCTCGCTGCTCTTTCTTTCTTTTCCTCAGTACCAGCCACTGTGCCCTCATTACCAGTCAGTGTGATCAGCAGTGCTAAATGGTTACGCTTGGGGCGAGGATATGGGTGTGATTAGCTGTGAAATGGGTGTTGTCGGGGCGTGGCCTAAAATTTTCAGCGGCGCGCAACACGCGCCGCAGCCTTTAATCCTCTTTCCTGTCTTCCAAATTTGGGAGGTATGCTGTATGACCTCCCTACAACTTCTGGCCATGCTCCTGATGAGCGCGACGGATGGTCTCGTGAGGGATCTCCTCCCACACCTGGACTAAAGCATCCACCAACTCCTGGACAGTCTGTGGTGCAACGTGGCATGGCCTAAAATTTTCTGCAGCATGCACAGCGTGCCACAGCCTTTGTCCCTCTTTCCCTTATTCAAAGGTTGGGAAGTATGATGTTGGGCTGCAAGAATATATTTTCTCTGGTGGGCCCAAGGTACTCCAGTCCGACGCTGCTGGCAAGGTCCATGTATGTTGGCTCCTTAACAGCCTTAAATACCATGCCTCAGCAGCAGGGGCGTACATATAAATCATGGGGCCCCATAGCAAAAGTCTGAATGTTCCCCACCCCCCCAAAAAAAAAACCAGAGGCATTGTAAATGTAAAGTGCCAGCACAGTGAGGGAAGTTGAGTCGCACAGAGACAGGGGTTTTGGGGGTACTCGGCACCGATCACGTCGACTTCTATGGGGGATGTCACGAGTAGCACAGCTCGGTCCGTGACCTGGGCGATCACTGTGGGATATTTCCAGGGGATGATAGAATGTTCGTGTAGTTTGTCGTGACGCCACCTGTAGTACCTGTTCAGGGTGTCCAGCGCTGCTGTGCAGGTCCTCTGGAAGGGATGGTGTAGTGCAGGTAGGTGAAAAGTCTTCTACAGGTAACACGCTATCCTTCCAGGGCAGATAGATGTGAGATAGAGCAATGGTGCAAAGTGATGTAGCAGAGTGGACTATGCGACGTAGTAAGAAAGCAGGAAACACTTCAAGTTAAACGTTGCATAATAAAATTTTTAATAATAACATTACAAAAGTGCAAATGGCTTATATTATGTGACATGTTTTGTTACTGTTCATACCCTTGATATGTGTTATACATGTGTGTTAATAAATACATATTCAACAAAAGTGCAAATAGCATTAGTGCCGAAGTTCGTGGAGACTTCTTAGGACTACCCCCACCGGGGTAACTTCACAGTGTCCTTTACTTGTGCTTGTGGAGGACCCGCTCCAAACCTCCAACTGTGGTCTTGGGTGGGCTGCAAGACTTTCCTTGAGCAGACCTCACTTTCGGCCACACTAAACGGGTTTTTAGTTTCTGAGGTAGTTGAAAATAGTGCACAGTAAAGTTTTTTGTAAAACCAAGATGGAGCACCGAAGTGCCAACTATTTACAGAAAAGTTTGTGAGCCAGTACAGTTTATGGCTTCAAAGTTCAACATTTTCATTACAGTGAAACACCATTACCCAACCTGGGTATATTAAAGCAACAATAAACTTGTTCTTCTGAACATTCACCCGTCCGGGTACATCAAACCATTACCCAACCTGGGTATATTAAGGCAACAATAAACTTCTTTTTATGAACATTCACCCGTCCGGGTACATCAATAATTTAACTATTTACATACAGAGACCCTGTCCGGGTTATTTAGACTTCTTTGGCTGGCCTCTTACAGGTACCACCTGGTACTGTTCTGGAGCTTGCCAAACATCCGTGACAGGAGGGTCCACCCAGACCTGATGACGTAGTGTGGCCTGTACAGTGACGTCGTGACCCGCTATCTGGGTCTCTGTGGCCACCTCTTTCATCTCCCTCCGGGTCTGGACCCCTATGTCCCGGACTGAACGAACCCCAGGGGGCCTAACAGGCGCCGGGTACGGGCCAGCTATCATTATCATGTCCATAGCTGGGGCTGCTGAGGAGACCACTGAGGGAGGCTGGGGAGATTTACGGCGTGGGGTGGGCACTTGTGCAGAGGCCTGGTTGGGGGAGGCTGAAGGCTCGTAGGGTCTGTCAGTTTCCTGACACTCTGGGGAGTAGGGGTCGCACCTGGTAACATTTAGGGCGTACCATCCATTGTAACCCCAGTGTCGGGTGTAAGTCACCAAGTCTCCTGGCAACAGGTCCCTCCCCGGGTGTCCTTCTGGGAGGTGAGCCTCCACGTCCCGCCGGGTTACAAAAACTTCTAAATAAAGTCCAGGCTCCTGGATGAAGTCCCAACCACCTTTTAACTTAAAGTTCCGTACTGCACCCTTACGCCGCGGCTCCCTCACCGTACTTTTATCCTTTCTCATACGTGCCTTCTCTGCCAGGTCCTTCTCCAGGTGACGTTGCCGAAGCTTTTGGGATTCTCGCTGCTCCCTTTGTCGCTCTGCTTCCCGCTCCCGACGTCTCCACTCTTCCTCCTGACGCCGGTTGTAATTCTCCTCCACCAGCATCTCCATGTCTCCACCATCAAACGCCAGCTTACGATGTACGGTTTGCGGCAGCTCTCCTGGCGCCCGCCAGTCCTGGCGGCGCTCACCTGTGGCGGAAGCAGCCTGCTCTGGAACAGATGACGGTCGGGGCTCCGGTACAGGCAGGTAGAGCTCTGGTGCCTGCGCGGCCTCCTCCATGAGGACGGGTGTCGCTTCTTCTGCCTCAGCGACGGGGGCATACAGCGGGATCTGGGTGCTGGTGCGGCGTTTCGCAGGAACGGTGCCTCCACTGTGATACTGGCAAACGTTCAGATGCAAGGGCGGGATGCCCGCACGGCCTCCTCTACGGAACGGTGCCTCCACTGAGATACTGGCAACCGGTTCAGATTGCAAGGGCTGGGATGCCCGCACGGCCTCCTGTACTGGAACGGGTGCCTCCACTGAGATACTGGCAACCGGTTCAGATTGCAAGGGCTGGGATGCCCGCACGGCCTCCTCTACTGGAACGGGTGCCTCACCTTCCGGTACAGACACTTCAGGGGGTAAGAGGGATTGGCGCCACTCCAATTGTAGTTTTAGGGCCCGCCAGCTCGCTTCCATCCTGGCGACCTCCTCCCGGTGCCGGGCCAGGTCTCTCAGGGTATCCTCCGCTTCTTCCAGCGTAGGAGGGTTTCCAGGCCGGGTGCCAAACGGTGGCTCCGTGGCGATCGGGTCGCTTCCGTGGGGGGAGAGCTCTGACTCCTCCATCCCTTCCCACTTCTGCTCACGTCCATTCGCCATCTCTGCCAAGTCACATGTGTCATTAGCATCAGGAGAGGCGCCATCTTTTGTAGGGAGGCGGGACCTTCGCGTTCGTTTCCGCCCACTGAGGAGGATGAGGAGGCGGAACTCCAGAGCTGTGGGGCACGATCTTACATTGCAGTAACATTTAGAGTGTGTGGACATCGTTTTCGCGCCACGGAGTGAGTGTACGCCCACGAGAGCACGCCCTTATTCTTCACCTGTGCCTCGTGGCGCAGATATGACGGAAAAATGGCAAATACAGTCTATGATGATTTTTGCAATTCTCAAGCAAAAAAACAGTTCAATTAAGGCACACAGGACTCGCTTATAGCGAGCTTCTGAATCCTGTTCGTGACGCCAAAGTTGAGTCGCACAGAGCCACAGTTTTGGGGGTACTCGGCACCAAGCCCGTCGACTTCTATGGGGGATGTGATGGGTAGCACAGCTATGTCCGTGCCCTGGTCGCTCACTGGAATGTCGGATATTTCCAGGGGATGATAGAATGTTTGTGTAGTTTGTCGTGACGCCACCTGTAGTACCTGGTCAGGGTGACCAGCGCTGCTGTGCAGGTCCTCTGGCAGGGATGGTGTAGTGCAGCTAGGCGATAAGTCTTCTACAGGTAAGACGGTATCCTTCCAGGGCAGATAGATGTGAGATAGAGCAATGGTGCAGAGTGATGTAGCAGAGTGGAGTATGCGACGTAGTAAGAAAGCAGGAAAGGAAACAATTCTTACTACAAAGACATGCAGCATAAGGCTGCCTCAACCCCTCCCATCCAACTAGCTACACCCTGTTCTAACCAGCCTGAGCTAGACCATCCCATTGGGTCCGCCTACACTCAGCTGGCATAGTGTACTGTTGAATGCAGTGGTTGGAGTCAATGGGGTGTTTCCTCCTTACCTGAGAGTAAGTTGTCACACCGCTGGGTGCGATGCAACATCTCTGTGGCGACTGGACCCTCGGGTGCTTCTGTCTTTTCACAAATGCCGGCTTTACCCGGCAATTGAATCATAGGCTATTTTACTATGTAGAAGTGAATAAACTATAAATATATGTATATATATATGTCACAGTGACATGTATATATATATATATATATGTATTCTAAGTGTGTATATTTTGTGTTTACAAGGAAAGAAAGTGTTTTTTTTAGTTGCGATATTTTGTTCCCATAGACTTACATGGACTTCCGGTATCGGAATCGGATATCGCCGATATTTAGTGATATCGGCGATACCATTCCGATCCGATATTTTTAGATATCGAGCAGTATCGCTCAACACTAGTTTTAACCAATTATTTTGATTCCCCTGAGGGATCTACTCCCTGGCAACAGAATGTGGTTTCTATGTAGTAGTTATGGCTGTTTGTCACAGTGTTTTTTGAATGTTTTACCCTTTGAAGCCTCTAAGTCTTTTGAAGATACCTTTAAATCTAGGCTGATAATAAAATAATGCTTTAAGAAAACATAAGATGCATGGTTTGTGTTTTTTCACTAATTCTGATTTTGTTTGTATCAAAATTGGTTCAACCATATTACCATCATATGGCTGTAACGGCCTACCATTTAGGCCTCATAATATACATCTGTCGTACAACAGACAAATGTTAATCAAAACCAAAAATAAAAAATGAAGAAATAAAATACAAGATAATAAAAAAATTAAAAAAACAGGACACCACATAGGCTCATTATAGGTTGTGGTAAGTTGGGGGTGGTGGTGAAGGGGGACGGTCACCTTGTGCAGAACTTGGTTTACTTTGTTGGGCAACCTGAGTATCACCCTGGGCTAGGGAAGATGGCCAGGTAGTATTCAGGCCCAAGGTTTGTTCCTGTGTTTGAGGAACATAATAGTGGTGAGAATGGTAAGGATGTGTGACATCCTGGCTATGGGAGTAACCCATGGATTCATACCCTCCAATATGCCTATGTCGGACAGACACATGTTGAGACCAGCCTCCAACATTGTGTCTGCTCAAGTGGACATATTGGACAGGTGCACTGAACTCAGACAAGTGTCCATAGTTTGGTTGGACTTCGGTTTGGGTGGCCTGTGACTTGAAGGTAGGGGGGCCGAGTCTACTTCCCCTGACTGCTGGTGGGGAAGGTCTTGCAGCCGCAGAAGGTTGGTGCGAGACAACTAGCACCTTTCCAAAAAGGAAAACATTGGCAGAGGATTCTTGGTGGGGCACATGCGTCCAGTACAATTTGTAGAGCACCTCGGGCACGCAATCTGAGTGAATGCGGTAGCGGGCGCAAGTATTGCGCAAGGGTACGCAAGAAGGCCTCTTCCCCATCGTCATAGGCAGCCCTGGATAGATAGTTCAGCACCCCAGTATCCACTTGCCACCTTGTGGTAGAGGTGGAAACAACCCTTCTGAGGCGTCCACGAAGTTGTATGGCAGAAGGCAGGGGTGACATTTCAAGCGGCACTGTAGGACTGCTGCTGTGGCCCACATCTTCCTCCTCGGGATTAGCCTCCTGTGTGGATACTGATACTGCTGCTGATGGTGTTGGTGCTGCTGCTGGCTGATTGCTGTTGGGGGGTGCCGAAGGTGGGCCAGCCACTTCGTCACCTTCACCGACAGGGTCAATGTTGACCTCGAGTCTGAAGCAGTCTCTCATTCAGTAAGGTTTGACTCCGTTCTGTTTGATAGAAAACATTGCACATTACAATAAATAATTACTGGTGACAGTACAACATGTGTACAAGGTGTACCTTAATGCATGCACTTACGGTCTAAGATCCATGCTGGGGGCCAGAAAATTCAACCGGTCATAATACAGTATTTTCTTTTTTTGGGTGCTGCATCCCCACTCCAGCCAAATTGCTGGCGTTCACGCCGGTACTGGTCCCTGCAACTCCGCCACCGTCTAGTGACATCATTCACGGAAAACTTAAAGATAAGAAAAAACTTATCAATCACATTGTGTGTGTTTGAACATGTAGGCCTCAGTGTAATATGGCCTGTGATGTTGCAAATGTGTATCCTATAAAATATGGGTCATATAGGACACACATAAGATATCCTGCATTCAAGGTTTTAATTTTACTGTTAACAAAATTGTGACATCAATCGACTTACTAATTTCTTGCTGCTACGCTCAAGGTCGATCTTCAAAACCAGGGACCATGTGGCCACATATTGACCTCCATGCCGCCTCCTTCCGGGAGCGGTCCGCATAATGGGGGTCGCATTGGTCCCATAAAACAGGCCTTTCTTGCACCAGCACTAGGAGCATTTCGACATTGATATGTCTGGCCATGATTACTCCGTGGAGGTGTGCTTCCTGGTTAGGAGTGGAATGTGCCAGGCTAATTTGCATGTCAAAACTTCTTGATAAAGCATGATTGAATTTCCTGTCACCAGGAGAAGTTTTGCGTTTTTCTCGAAAGTCACACGTCTGGTCCGTGTGCAATCCGTTTTTTTCATTGACTTGCATTGGCGAGTCTCGCCCGTAATATGCTGCAAATCGCAGCATGCTGCAATTTCACTCGCACGTATAAAACGGATGAGAAAAAATCGGATGATGGGAGCTGCCCTATAGATTAATATTGGTCCGAGTGCAATGTGATTTTTTCTCGCATTTCACTCGTCCGTATTTCTCAATAGTGTGACTCCGGCCTAAATAGGAATATCCTCTCTTTCTATCCCATAGAATGAAAAATTATTTAATTCCCTTTTTTTTACGTCTCTCTACAAAATGTTTGCATGCTCCTGAATAGGACGCATTTTTATTTTTGATGTTAGTAACATGTTCTGCAATCCTTTTATTTATTTTACGTATTGTGCAGCCAATGTATTTCATTTTACATTCTTTGCAAAATATGCAAATATACATGTACAACATAATTTGTATTACAATTAATGAATCTTTTAATATCATTGGCTGCATCAATTTTTTGAGTTTGCAGTGTATATAGTGCACATTTACAAAAACCTTTGCAGCTTAGCCAGGTTTTTTTTATCACTTTTTGGAGACATGTATAGACTTGGGGAAAGAGTAGCACCTATTGATCTCCCTTTTCTTGGCACACATACTAATCCATTTTTCAGGATTTTATATAAGTCCCAATCTTGGAATAATATAGGGACATATCTTTGTACAATTTTTTTTTATTTGCTGAAATTGGCAACTATATGGGGTTAAATTTTGTTAAATTTTGTTGTTGTTGGTTTCTTATTGTTATTCATACCATCATCTCTATTTGAATGAGTGTTTCCAACAAGAACTTTTTTTTATGGCTGTATCAATTTGTTTTTTTCCTATATCCCCTTTCCATTAGACTTGATGTCGCTATCTCTGCTTATTCATTAAATACCGATTCTAATAACAGAAGAAGCTATATGCCAAATAATAAAATTACAATTGTTTATTGAGATACATGTAAGAAAGTAACATTAAACAACATGTACAAATTAGGGACAACAGTGAGCAAAAAAACCCACACCATTAAGGTAAGCAGAAAGCCATCAAGAAAATCCCATAACAGTGTATGGACAAAGAGAGTAAAAAAAATCTCACTACATTTAGCAGCAATAAAATCTCAGGACAATAAAAGAAAGCGCCCATGTGGCCAAATATAAAAAGAGGCTCAAATAATTGCCTACGCATCCAAAAGAAAATATGTACCGTATTTTTTGGACCATAAGACGCACTTTTTTCCTCCAAATTTGGGAGGAAAGTGTGGGTGCGTCTTATGGTCCGAATGTAACATGTGGGGAGGGGGCAGGGGGCAGCGGTGGAGTGGGATCGCAGGAGGCAGGAAAATATCCCCTCCTGCTGCAGGAAACAAGCGCTGGGGAAACCCCTGGTCCCTACTTAAGTGCAGTGAATATTAATCAGCCGCTTCCCCGCCCACCTATCAGCTGAGCAGTGAGCAGGGAGCAGCAGATGACAGAGCCACAGTTTCCCCAGCGCCTGATTCCTGCAGCAGCTGGGCAGATTGGTGTCTGAAGGAGAAGGAGGCAGCAGGAGCAGAGTGCAGCAGGAGGCATCGCATACCTGACAGCACAGGGGCTGTGCTGATGCGATGCTGAATGCTCCTGTGGAGGACCTGTGATGATGATGAGGTCATGAAAAGGGTGGGCTGGAGCATCCATGACCAAAGCCCTGCCTCTTCATGATGTCATCACAGGTCCTTCAGACACACTGTGCAACAGAGAATTAATTAAAAGGTTAGGCTACTTTCACACTTGCGTTTTTTTGTGCAGCGCATCATCTCTATCATCTCTGTCTCTATCATCTGTCTCTATCATCTCTATCATCTGTCTCTATCATCTGTATCATCTGTCTCTATCATCTCTGTCTCTATCATATAGTTCCGATACCTGACTTTTTTGTTGTTTTACATCTCCCATAAGAAACAAATCCAAGAAACTGATTTTATCTAGTGGTTCGGTATAAGTGAATTTTAACCCCTTACTGTCCATTGACGTTCACAGTCCGTCATGACCGGGTGTCAGTTCCGGCACCAGGACGGACTGTGCACGTCATGCCTTTGAACTACCACTGCGTGTAAACACGCAGTGGTAGTTCAATACTGACAGGCACGGCAAGAGGTACGAGGACCCTTGCAGTCGGTCCCCGCACCCACAGTGCTGTGATTGGTCAGTCAATCTGACTGACCAAACACAGCAGCGATCAGGCAGGAGATGCTGAAATTTCAGCATCTGCTGCCCGATCAGTGCAGGAGCTCAGCGCTGCAGTGGCTGAGCTTCCTGCACTGACAGTCAGGAGCGGCGTCCGCGCCGCCCCTGGCTGTTAACCCCCTGACTGCTGCGATCGAGCGCAATCGCAGCGTTTGGGGGGAGGCAGAGGGTCGGGAGCTCCCTCTGCCTCAGATCAGCATCCCCGCAATGTAATTGCAGGGCCCGGTCTCTGCCTTGATGACTCGGGGTTGTCATGACAACCTCCGGGTCATCCAGCTACGGAAAGCCTCTGTGACCATGCTCACAACATGGTCACAGCAGCTTTCTCCATTGGTATAATGCATTGCAATGCTGGAGCATTGCAATGCATAGTACCTGCAATCAAAAGTGAAAAAGTGAAAGTCCCATAAAGGGACAAGGTAAAAAAAACATTTTTAAAAAAAAATTGTAAAAAAAATTATTAAAAAATAATTTTAAAAAATTCCCCTAAAAAATACATTTTATGTAAAAAAAATCAAACAACAAAAAAATACACGATTGGTATTGCCGCGTCCATAAAAATCCCATCTATAAAACCTAGTTAACCCCTTCAGTGGAAGCCATAAAAAAAACACAAAAAAGTAGTAAATTATACTTTTTCCAAGAGGTATCATTATACTGCTTGGAAAAAGTGCAATAACATGCAATCAAAAAGACGGATATAAATAAACATGGTACCGCTGAAAACGTCATCTTGTCCCTCAAAAAACAAGCCACCAAACAGCATCATCAGCAAAAAAATAAAAAAGTTATAACTCGCAGAATAAAGTGATGCAAAAATAATTATTTTTTCTATAAAAGTTTTTATTGTGTAAAAAACGCCAAAACATAAAAAAATATAAATGAGGTATCACTGTAATCGTAGTGACCCGAAGAATAAAGCTGCCTTACCAATTTTACCACACGCGGAACGAAGGAAAAAAAAAAACAATTTCTGAATTGCAGGTTTTTGTTCATTCTGCTTCCACAAAAATCGGAATAGGAAGCGATCAAAAAATGTTATGTGCCCGAATATGGTACCAATAAAAACGTCCGCTCGTCCCGCAAAAAATAAGCCGATACATAACTCTGTCGGTCGAAATATAGAAACATTATAGCTCTCAAAATACGGCGATGCAAAAATTTCTTACAAAAAATTCTTCCAAAAAAGGGTCTTTTAGTGTGTGACAGAAGCTATACATGAAAAAGGTGTAAATCTGGTATCACTATAATCACACCGACCCGAGGAATAAAGTCGCCTAATCACTAATAATGCATGAGGAACGGCATAAAAAATAAAACCAATTCTTCACCTTTTGTGGATTTGTTCATTCTGCCTCCCAAAGATCGCAGTAAGGCGATCACAGTGGTTCCCCCCCATATATGGTTATCAGCGCACTCAGGACAAATTGCACATCAACTTTTGGGGTCCTATTTCTCCTGTTACCCTTATAGAAATAAAAATTTGGGGAAAAAATATAATTTTTGTGGAAAAAATATGATTTTTGTATTTTCACGGTGTAACGGGTCTGGTAGGTGGAACCACTGACGGAAACGGGTCTGGTTGGTGGAACCACTAAGCTTTATTATACAAGACAATTTACTTGCAAGAGAGCGGGTGGCATCTGGGAATAGGACAGGGAATCACGGCAATTAGCCAGGCAGCCTCTGGACAGGCAGGTTGTCACAGCAAGTGACCAAGGAAGTCTCTGGACAGGCAGGTTGTCACGGCAAGTGACCAGGGCAGTCTCTGGACAGGCAGGTTGTCACGGCAAGTGACCTGGGCAGTCTCTGGACAGGCAGGTTGTCACGGCAAGTGACCAGGGCAATCTCTGGACAGGCAGGTTGTCACGGCAAGTGACCAGGGCAATCTCTGGACAGGCGGGTTATCACGGCAAGTGACCAGGGCAGTCTCTGGACAGGCAGGTTGTCACGGCAAGTGACCTGGGCAGTCTCTGGACAGGCAGGTTGTCACGGCAAGTGACCAGGGCAGTCTCTGGCCAGGCAGGTTGTCACGGCAAGTAACCAGGGCAGTCTCTGGACAGGCAGGTTGTCACGGCAAGTGACCAGGGCAGTCTCTGGACAGGCAGATTTGTCACGGTAAGTGACCAAGGCAGTCTCTAGACAAACAGGCATATATGACCTGAGCTGGTGGAGCCTCCTGGTAGGCTGCAGTCGGATGGCAGATGATCGCTCCCAGGAGAGCAGGCAAGAGTCTCTGGAATAGCCGGGGATCTCTGCTGATGATGTCCGAACCTCTAGATAGAGCTGCAGTCGGATGGCAGATGATCGCTCCCAGGTGAGCAGGCAAGAGTCTCTGCAATAGCCGGGGATCTCCGCAGATGATGTCCGAACCTCTGGATAGAGCTGCAGTCGGATGGCAGATGATCGCTCCCAGGTGAGCAGGCAACAGCCGGGGATCTCTGCTGAAGATGTCCGAACCTCTGGATAGAGCTGCAGTCAGATGGCCGACAGGCAAACAGACAGGTAACAGGCAGGCAACTGGAAACAGGAGCTGATGGCTGAAGCAGAGTTAGACTGCACAGAAACAACATTGCTCGGGCACCTCCATTAAGGAGGAAGCCCTTAATATAGGGTGGAGTCCACCAGCATTGGCTGGAGACTGATTTGGAAAATGCGCGCGGCTCCTTTAAGAGTGGGGGAGGGTGCGGGCGCGCGCCCTAAGGCCAGCAGCAGGGAAGGAGCGCGCGGGACCAGCAGGGCGAAAGGAGGACGCCGAGGATGCCCGAGGCGCAGAGGAGGCTGGGAGCACTGAGGACGCTGAGCGCAGGTGAGGAGAGCGACGTCCCTGTCTGGCAGCAGGCAGGGACGCGGGCGCTACAGTACCCCCCCCTCTAGGCCCCCCCCTCTTTAGGCCAGAAAAAAAATTAGCTAGGATGAGAGGGGCATGGATGTTCTCCCGAGGTTCCCAGGTTCTCTCCTCAGGACCAAACCCCTTCCAATCCACCAAAAAATAAGTCTTTTTTCCTACCCTTTTTGTGGCCAGAATGTTCTCTACCTCAAATTCATCATCAGCAGACACTGGAGCAGGAGGTGTACCTGTAGACTTAAAAAAAGAGTTAAGAACCACAGGTTTGAGGAGAGATACATGAAAAGAATTAGGAATTCGCAAATTGGCCGGGAGTTTCAATTTATAAGGACACCGGGTTGATCTGACTGATGATCTCAAAAGGACCGATGAACCGAGGACCTAACTTGTAGGACGGAATTTTGAGTCGAACATATTTGGACGAAAGCCAGACTTTGTCCCCAGGACGGAATTGAGGAGAATCCAGACGTTTTTTGTCAGTATGTCTTTTCATGCGCTCGGATGACTGAATGAGTGCGGACCGGGTACTCTCCCAGATGGAGGAGAATTCTCTAACCAGAGATTCCGCAGCTGGATTGTCCACAGAGATGGAAACAGGGACAGGGATCCGAGGGTGCTGACCGAAGACTACAAAAAACGGAGACTTGGTGGAAGATTCGCTCTCATGATTATTGTAGGAGAATTCGGCCCAAGGCAGGAGCTCCACCCAGTCAGAATGGTGGACATTAACGAAGTGTCGAAGATAACTGGTCAAATTCTGATTTATTCGTTCAACTTGTCCATTGGACTGTGGGTGGTAAGCGGAGGAAAAATCCAGGGTGACGTCAAGCAACTTACAAGTGGCTCTCCAGAAACGTGAGGTGAACTGAACCCCACGATCCGACACAATGTGACAGGCAGACCATGAAGACGGAAGATGTGGCGGATAAAGTCTTTAGCCAACTCGGGTGCAGACGGAAGACCTGGCAGAGGAATGAAGTGAGCCATTTTGGAAAAGCGGTCAGCGACCACCCAAATGACCGTACAACCGGCAGAGACGGGCAGATCTGTAATGAAGTCCATGGCTATATGTTGCCAGGGGGCAGCGGGTACAGGAAGCGGAAGAAGATGACCGGCAGGCAGGTGTCTCGGAACTTTGTTGCGGGCACAGGAGACACAGGCAGAAACAAAGTCTATTACGTCTTTGTGCAGGGTAGGCCACCAATAATGCCGGGTAATGAGTTGGAGGGTCTTTTTTTGACCAGCGTGGCCAGCGAGTTTAGATGAATGACCCCAATGTAAGATTCCTCTCCGATCAGTTTCTGATACGAACGTCTTACCAGGAGGGAGACGATTTAAACTCACGGGAGCCACCTGCATAACTCTGGCGGGATCGATGATATGCTTAGGTTCCTCCTCGAGATCCGACACCAGGAAAGACCGAGACAAGGCATCCGCCTTGATGTTTTTGTCAGCTGGGCGAAAATGCAAAAGAAAATCGAAGCGGGCAAAAAACAAGGACCACCGGGCTTGGCGAGGGTTAAGTCTCTGGGCATGCTGGAGGTATGCCAGATTCTTGTGGTCCGTGTAAATGATTACCGGATGAAGAGCCCCTTCGAGTAGGTAACGCCACTCCTCCAATGCCAACTTGATGGCCAATAACTCTCGGTCTCCTATGGAGTAGTTGCGCTCAGAGGAGGAGAAGAGTTTGGAGAAGAAACCACAGGATACCATCCTCCCGGATGAAGCTTTTTGGGTAAGTACCGCTCCGGCTCCAGCAGAGGAAGCATCCACCTCCAGGAAGAACTGCTTGTTGCCATCCGGGCGATGCAGCACTGGAGCGGAAGAGAAGGCCTGTTTTAGAGAAAGGAAGGCCTCCTCTGCTTCGGGCGTCCACTGTTTGGGGTTAGCATCCTTGCGGGTGAGCGCGGAGATTGGAGCAGTCCTGGAAGAGAAGTGCGGTATGAAGAGACGGTAATAATTGGCGAATCCCAGGAACCGCTGAATGGCCTTCAACCCCTCCGGTCGGGGCCACTTCTCGATGGCAGACAATTTCTCCGGATCCATTCGTAGGCCTGTCTGAGAAATGATGTAGCCCAGAAACGGAAGCGATGTCTGCTCAAAGAGGCACTTCTCATATTTGGCGAAGAGGTGATTCTGCCTGAGCCTGAGCAGAACCTGACGAACATCCCTCCGGTGAGACTGAAGATCCGGAGAGAAGACCAAGATGTCGTCAAGGTACACCACAACGCAGGAGTAGAGGAGGTCCCGGAAGATGTCATTGACCAACTCCTGAAAGACTGCTGGAGCATTACAGAGACCAAAGGGCATCACCAAGTACTCGTAGTGGCCGTCCCGGGTGTTGAATGCCGTCTTCCATTCATCTCCTCGACGGATACGAACCAGGTTGTATGCTCCACGAAGATCTAGTTTGGTGAAGACTCTAGCCCCTCTAAGACGATCAAACAACTCCGGAATGAGCGGAAGAGGGTACTTATTCTTCACTGTGATCAAATTTAGGCCTCTGTAGTCAATACAGGGACGGAGAGATCCGTCCTTCTTTTTTACGAAGAAGAAACCTGCTCCCGCTGGGGAGGTAGATTTCCGCATGAATCCTTTTGCTAAGTTCTCCTCGATATATTCGGACATCGACCTGGTCTCAGCAGCGGACAACGGGTAAATACGCCCACGGGGAGGCGTGATACCGGGTAGCAGGTCGATCGGGCAATCATATGGTCTATGCGGGGGTAATGTCTCTGCTTCCTTTTTATTGAAGACATCAGCAAATGACCAATATGGAATCTGGGAGTCCTGGTAGATTAGCAGGAGTAGGAGAAGGACAGACGGGATGAACAGGCACCAGACACGTTTTATGACAGTCCTGTCCCCAGCGAAGAATCTCTCCATTCTGCCAGTCAAGCACAGGTGCATGCTTTTGGAGCCAAGGCAGACCTAGTAAGAAAGCATGAGAGAGTCCAGGTAAAACATGAAATGAGATGCTCTCAGAATGCAACATTCCCACCTGCAGGTTATGCGCTTCGGTGATAAGTCGGATGGGACGAGGTAGGAGACCCCCATCCACAGCAGCAACAGATACTGGTTCAACAAGAGGTTTGGTGGGAATGCGATACTTCTCTACTAGAGCCTGTGACACGAGATTCCCAGCTGCTCCAGAATCAAGTTGGGCCATCTCGAAGTAACGGTTCTTACCGAGAAGAATTGAGACCGAGAGTAGCAGAGATGAAGAGGATTTATTTTTGTCTAGATTGACCTCTCCGAGCGAACCTAGACACAGGCGTTTCCCGACTTCTCCGGACAGGTTCGGATCCAGTGCTCCTTACTGCCGCAGTAGAAGCAACTTTTCTCGGCACGGCGTGAGTCCTGACGGGCTTTGACCATCTTGGTCTGGTCGACCTGCATAGGCTCAGCAGTGTGCACCTGGGGAGAAACGGAAGGGGTTAAATAAGGAAACTTTTTTTCACGGGTGACCTCTTTGGCTCGTTCCTGGAACCGTAGATTAATTCGATTGGCAAGATTTATTAAATCATCAAGCGAGGTTGGAATGTCCCGACCGGCAAGTTCATCTTTAATACGGCCGGACAGACCCTCCCAGAAGACCGAAATTAGAGCCTCATTGTCCCAAGCCAGTTCTGAGGCTAGAGTACGGAACCGTATGGCATATTGACCAACGGTAAGACTTCCCTGACGGAGACGCAACAGAGATGATGCAGAGGAGGTCTTCCGTCCAGGTTCGTCGAATACCCTCCGGAAGGCCGAGAGAAAAGCAGGCAGGTCTGACACCAGAGGATCTTCTCTCTCCCAGAGAGGATTAAGCCAGGCCAGAGCCTCTCCGTGAGATGGGACATGATGAAGGCAATTTTGGCCCGGTCAGAATTAAACTGGTGTGCCAGGAGTTCGAAATGCAGGGTGCACTGGTTAATGAAACCCCGAGCCATAACAGGGTCGCCTCCATACCTAGGAGTTGCTGAAAGTCGGGGACCGGGAATAGGAAACCACGAAATTGGGAGTCAGCGGGACTGCCGGATTATGAGTCATGGCTCCAGCGGTGGTTGCTGGTGATGGATTCAGAGTGTCCAAGCGGGAATTGACGTTCCGCAGGTGACCCAGGATAGTCTCCTGTTGAGACCTCTGGCGAGACAGCTCATGACATAGTTCCGGAAGTGAAGGGGTTGGGTGCCACCGGGTTCCATGGCCCGAGCAAACTGTAACGGGTCTGGTAGGTGGAACCACTGACAGAAACGGGTCTGGTTGGTGGAACCACTAAGCTTTATTATACAAGACAATTTACTTGCAAGAGAGCGGGTGGCATCCGGGAATAGGACAGGGAATCACGGCAATTAGCCAGGCAGCCTCTGGACAGGCAGGTTGTCACAGCAAGTGACCAAGGAAGTCTCTGGACAGGCAGGTTGTCACGGCAAGTGACCAGGGCAGTCTCTGGACAGGCAGGTTGTCACGGCAAGTGACCAGGGCAGTCTCTGGACAGGCAGGTTGTCACGGCAAGTGACCTGGGCAGTCTCTGGACAGGCAGGTTGTCACGGCAAGTGACCAGGGCAATCTCTGGACAGGCAGGCTTGTCACGGCAAGTGACCAGGGCAATCTCTGGACAGGCAGGTTGTCACGGCAAGTGACCAGGGCAGTCTCTGGACAGGCAGGTTGTCACGGCAAGTGACCTGGGCAGTCTCTGGACAGGCAGGTTGTCACGGCAAGTGACCAGGGCAGTCTCTGGCCAGGCAGGTTGTCACGGCAAGTGACCAGGGCAGTCTCTGGACAGGCAGGTTGTCACGGCAAGTGACCAGGGCAGTCTCTGGACAGGCAGATTTGTCACGGTAAGTGACCAAGGCAGTCTCTAGACAAACAGGCATATACGACCTGAGCTGGTGGAGCCTCCTGGTAGGCTGCAGTCGGATGGCAGATGATTTCTCCCAGGAGAGCAGGCAAGAGTCTCTGGAATAGCCGGGGATCTCTGCTGATGATGTCCGAACCTCTAGATAGAGCTGCAGTCGGATGGCACATGATCGCTCCCAGGTGAGCAGGCAAGAGTCTCTGCAATAGCCGGGGATCTCCGCAGATGATGTCCGAACCTCTGGATAGAGCTGCAGTCGGATGGCAGATGATCGCTCCCAGGTGAGCAGGCAACAGCCGGGATCTCTGCTGAAGATGTCCGAACCTCTGGATAGAGCTGCAGTCAGATGGCCGACAGGCAAACAGACAGGTAACAGGCAGGCAACTGGAAACAGGAGCTGATGGCTGAAGCAGAGTTAGACTGCACAGAAACAACATTGCTCGGGCACCTCCATTAAGGAGGAAGCCCTTAATATAGGGTGGAGTCCACCAGCATTGGCTGGAGACTGATTTGGAAAATGCGCGCGGCTCCTTTAAGAGCGGGGGAGGGTGCGGGCGCGCGCCCTAAGGCCAGCAGCAGGGAAGGAGCGCGCGGGACCAGCAGGGCGAAAGGAGGACGCCGAGGATGCCCGAGGCGCAGAGGAGGCTGGGAGCACTGAGGACGCTGAGCGCAGGTGAGGAGAGCGACGTCCCTGTCTGGCAGCAGGCAGGGACGCGGGCGCTACACACGGCTCTACGTTATAAACTTCTGTGAAGCACTTGGGGGTTCAAAGTGCTCACCACACATCTAGATAAGTTCCTTGGGGGGTCTAGTTTCCAAAATGGGGTCACTTGTGGGGGGTTTCCACTGTTTAGGCACATCAGGGGCTCTCCAAACGCGACATGACACCCGCAGACCATTCCATTAAAGTCTGCATTCGAAAACGGCGCTCCTTCCCTTCTGAGCTCTGCCATGCGCCAAAATAGTGGTTTACCCCCACATATGGGGTATCAGCGTACTCAGGACAAATTGCACAATAACTTTTGGGGTCTAATTACCCTTTGGAAAATAAAAAATGGGGGTGAAAAGATCATTTTTGTGGAAAATATATGATTTTTTAATTTTACGGCTCTATGTTATAACCTTCTGTGAAGTCCTTGGGGGTTCAAAGCTCTCACCACACATCTAGATAAGTTCCTTGGGGGGTCTAGCTTCCAAAATGGAGTCACTTGTGAGGGATTTCCACTGTCTAGGCACATCAGGGACTCTCCAAATGCGACATGGCGTCCAATCTCAATTCCAGCCAAAAAAGTCAAATGGCGCTGCTTCCCTTCTGAGCTTTGCCATGCGCCCAAACAGTGGTTTACCCCCACATATGGGGTATCAGCGTACTCAGGACAAATTGCAAAATAACTTTTGGGGTCCTGTTATCTTTTGGAAAACAAAAATTGGGGGTGAAAAGATCATTTTTGTGGAAAAAATAAGATTTTTTAATTTTACGGCTCTACGTTATAACCTTCTGTGAAGCCCTTGGGGGTTCAAAGTGCTCACCACACATTTAGATAAGTTCTTTGGGGGATCTAGTTTCCAAAATGGGGTCACTTATGGGGGGTTTCCATTGTTTAGGTACATCAGGGGCTATCCAAACGCGAAATTGTGTCCGCTCTCGATCCAGCCAATTTGACATTCAAAATCTCAAATGATGCTCCTTCCCTTCTGAGCACTGCCGTGCGCCTAAAGATTGGTTTTTGCTCCACACATGGGGTATCGGTGTACTCAGGAGAAATTTTGCAACAAATATTGTGGTTCATTTTCTCCTGATACCTTTGACAAAATTAAAAAAATTGTGTCGAAAGAAAAATTTTGGGAAAAAAAGTTAAATGTTCATTTTTTCCTTCCACATTGCTTCAATTCTTGTGAAGTACCTAAAGGGTTAATAAACTTGTTGAATGTGGTTTTGAACACCTTGAGGGGTGCAGTTTTTAGAATGGTGTCACTTTTGGGTATTTTCTGTCATATTGACCCCTCAAAGTGACTTCAAATGTGAGGTGGTCCCTAAAAAAAATGGTTTTGTAAATTTTGTTGAAAAAATGAGAAATCGCTGGTCAACTTTTAACACTTATAACTTCCTAACAAAAAAAATTTTGGTTCCAAAATTGTGCTGATGTAAAGTAGACATGTGGGAAATGTTATTTATTAACTATTTTTTGTGACATATCTCTCTGATTTAAGGCATAAAAATTAAAAGTTTGAAAATTGCAACATTTTCTAAATTTTCGCCATATTTCCATTTTTTCATAAATAAAAGCAAGTTATATTGAAGAAATTTTACCACTAACATGAAGTACAATATGTCATGAGAAAATAATCTCAGAATCGCCAAGATCCGTTGAAGCGTTCCAGAGTTATAAGCACATAAAGTGACAGTGGTCAGAATTGTAAAAATTGGCCTGGTCATTAACCTACAAAATGGCTTGGTCCTTAAGGAGTTAAACAAACATCATTGGCATTGATATAGGATAAAAAAAATGTGGAATTCTCTCCATTTCTCCTACCCTAATTAGTAACACATCATCCAAATATCTAACATATAGTTCAATGTCATTTTTAAAGGGATTTTTGTCTGTAAAAATAATGTTTTCTTCCCACCATGATACAAAAAGTACTGCTAAAGATGGAGAGAAACATGAGTCCATTGGACAACTTTTAATTTGGAAATAATATTCCTCATTGAACATAAAAAAATGATGCTCCAAAAGATATTCAATGCTGCGAATAATAATTTCCTTTGTTTCAACTGTGTATCCACTGTATTTTTGTAAGTGATGAAACACAGCAGTTTATGCTAAATTGTGGGGAATTGTTTAAAAATAGTTTACCACATTACATGACAGGAAGATTTATCAGACCATTTTACATTCTTCATATAATCGATTATTGATGTATCTTTTAAATAACCTGGGGTTCTGGAAATTAATGACTGTAAAAATCTATCCATCGGATTAAAATTTTCATTCAAGGAAGAAGTACTCAATATAATGGGACGCAAAGGTATAGGAAATTCTAATTTATGGGTTTTTGGAAGCCCATGAAATATTGGTGTTATCGGAGTATCAAGTATAATATTACAACTTATTTTTTTTTTAGAAAACACCCCCATTTTTTCTCCATCTTCAACCAATTTACTCAGGATTTTTCTGCATGATTCTGTAGGGTTAAATTGAATCCTTTTATAGGTTTCATTATCATCCAGGATATCATAAACACATTTTTCATAAAGATTCTTATTCATAAGGACAATGCAGCCTGCTTTATCTGATTTCTTAATCACCGGGTCATCTCTTTTGGATAAGCTGGTGATTGCTTTTTTTTTCTTCTATAGTTAGATTATTTCTTTTGATTGATACATTCTGTTTAGTTTTTTTTTTAAAAAGTTCTATCAAATCTCTTTCAATTAAAGACTGAAAAGTTGAAATACATTCAACCTTGGAATCTTTCGGGTAAAAAGATGGATTCAAAATACGAAAATCATTTGTATCAACATCAATTAAATCTACTCCACCTGATTTGCCTTGAAAATCCTCCAAATTAAGCCACATACATTGTTCGTCAAACATCAGTTGTACAGAATTTTTACCATTATCATCCTCCTTATACAATTATTCAGAAACATTGAGATCATTGTAGAAATGCTTTTTTGCTGTCAACAATCTAGCTAATTTATTCAAATCTAAAATGAGGGATCTGAATTGTTTCCTCCTCCTCCTCGGTCGTTTCTCCTGTCGCTTTTTGAAGCCGAAAGACCTCCATCTCCTCCAGTTTCCTCATTTGAGGATTCTGAGTTCTCTGCATTAGTATCTGAAAAACCCTCCTCAGATGAAAAAGTTACATTTCTAGATGGGGTTTTATCACCTATGTTGTTCTTCCCCTAAGTTCCAATACGAGGGGAAATTTGTGGTACAGTGTAATTGTTCTTACTCCTACAATTCTC
This sequence comes from Oophaga sylvatica, assembly GCA_033576555.1. Taxonomy (NCBI): domain Eukaryota; kingdom Metazoa; phylum Chordata; class Amphibia; order Anura; family Dendrobatidae; genus Oophaga; species Oophaga sylvatica. The sequence continues at coordinate 37,486,139 of JARQOD010000007.1, read as the reverse complement.
TCTGAACATGAGATCAGTGTTTTGAATAAAGGGATGAATTTTGCTCCTAATTAGGATTTTAATTTATTTAAAACTATTTTAGATGTGAATAAATTAGCTAGATTGTTGACAGTGTAAGGGCCTGGTGCGGCAACTTTAAGAGACAGCACCCCCTTGTCTGGTGTGATGGAATGATCTGCTCCCCCTGAAAAGCACTGTGTTAATGAACAGCCCGAGGCTGAGGAGAGGAGCAGTTGAAACCATTGAGTGTGTGAGAGCTGGGAGCTGTTGCTGAGAGCTGCTGTGCGTGGAGCTGTGTAAAAAGGTCGCACAGCCTGAGACTTAGTGGACTTGTGAGATTGAACAGACTGTTGGGTGTAGCTAAGGTGGCTGTACTGTGCTATTTTGAGAAGACACGAAGAGAAAAGTGGACTGCTTGATAGATACCGGGTCACAAGTGACGACGATGCCCGAAACGTATTTCAAGCAGCATTTTTAGCCCCTTGCCAAGCCAGAAAAAGAGACATTGATCGGGTTGTTTGCTGCCAACCAATAACCGATCCCAGTCACAGGGGTCGTGTGGATGAATATTCGAATCTGTGGGCAAGAAGTGGGGAGAAAAGGGATCCTGCTAGTCCCTGAGCCCATCAAAGAAGATGTGCCTGTAGTAAAGGGAATGAATATCCTACGTGAACTCGATCAGATTATGTTTACCAAATGGGGACCTGGTTATTGGAAGAAGGCTACTACACATAAGCCTACTCAAGAAGCCCTTCAGCGTCTGAAGAGTTTGCCATGTTATCAGATGGTAGGGGTCATCAGGGCTCCTGGGAAAGATACTGTAATCCTGCCTCCCGAGCGAGAAAGTATATTACACCTTCCAGTGGGGACTCATCGCAATCTCAACGGGTTGTAAGTGATTGTTCAGTCTGTGGTGGGCGGAGGAGCGGACCAAGAAGCCATGATAGCTCATACGATAGCTGTGGTCCAGCGAGGACACGTCCTTATAAGAGCTTTGAATGTGGGCCCCAGGGAGGTCACCTTGCCACGAGAGACAGATCTGGCGCTGGTATACCTACATAAGTGTGAAGTGGTGAGTCAGAAGGAGATGTCATTATCACTGATAGAAGTTGCGGGGTGGACCCTAGCAGTTGCTGTGGGGGCCGAAGAGACGCTATCCTCGTAGTGGAGTGGACGGGTCATCCTTGATCAAATGGAAGTAGATGTGAAGGCTCTTGGCCCTGAGCGTGTGCAAGCAACAGGAGCTATGCTGTGGAAAAATCAGGCCACATTCGCCCATCACGCCGAAGATTTTGGCTGTACTGAAGCCATCACGCACGAGATACTGACCGGGCAAGCTCATCCAATTAGAGAACGATACCGGCAGATCCCACCCAAGATGTACCAAAAGGTAAAGACATTACTGAGGCAGATGCTGGATTCAGGAGTAGTGCAGAGTGTCATGATTGGCTGCAGCCACCGAGAAGCGGCCCAGCCCATAATCGCCCCCACGCCGACAGACCACCAAGGCGTGGGGCGGGTGTCCCCCGGGGACGCAATATGGACCCTCCATACCGCAGAGGGGGACCCGGGCCTACCCGAACTAGGGAAGGGCAGAGACCAGGGTTCTGTGGCAGCTGAGCATGTGGACAAGGAAGAGACACGTAGAACTTGATTACACCGCACAACTTCAGGTATAGAGGAAGTAAGGCTTACTAAAGTAATAAAGTAAAGACACACAGTGCATAAATCAAACATGACTATGCCAGGCTCCCGATTCCACACCTCCCAGAAGGGTACCACCCAGAGGACCCCAAGGCACCAACGGATCACCGCGGCACACATAGGTGGGACATCAGGACACAGGCATGACATCAGGGTACACGAGGTCATCAGGACGCAGACAATACATCAGGGTACATGAGGTCATCAGGACCAGACAGGACACACGAGGACATCAGGATCACGAACTCAGGAACATGAACTGGACCTCAGGAACATGGACACAGGAACATGGAATCAGGAACAAGGACCGGACATCAGGAATAAGGACTGGACATCAGGAACATGGACTGGACATCAGGAACACGGACTGAATCTCAGGAACATGGACTGGATCTCAGGAACATGAACCGGACATCAGCAACACGGACTCAGAAACATAGAATCGGGAACACGGACCGGACATCAGGAACACGGAATCAGGAACACGGACTGGACATCAGGAACACGGACACAGGAACACGGACTGGATCTCAAGAACACGGACTCAGGAATATGGAATCAGGAAAACGGACCGGACATCAGGAACACGGAATCAGGAGCATGGACTGGACATCAGGAACACGGACCGGACATCAGGAACACAGACACAGGAACACGGACTCAGGAACATGGAATCAGGAACACGGACTGAACATCAGGACACAGGAACATGGACTGGATCTCAGGAACATCAGAATACTGGCATCGGACTTCGGACATCTGGCAACGATCGACAGGTTTCGGACATCGGCCTGCGGACATCAGGCTCCGGACATGAGGCCGCAGTATCAGGCTCAGGACATCTGGCAACGATCGGCAGGCTCCGGGCATCAGGCAGGGAAGGATAGGATCCGGACATCTGGAAGTGGTCCTCAGACATCGGAAATCAGGCCGTGGTCATCAGGCTCCGTGCAAGAGGCCACGGTCATCGGACTCCGGACATCTGGCAGCGACCTAAAAAGGAACCCAAGTGGTCTGGTGCAAGCCCCATCGGGTTGAACAGGAGCCGGCTGGGGATAGCACCGAATAACAAGCTGAGCACAGAGTAGCAGAAACTCAGCAGACACACCGCACTCCAACTTCCAAGATGAAACCAGGTTATATCACAGAAAGTCAGTTAGCAAAGAGTCACAGTCACTGAGCACAGGGTTCAGGACACAGAAGGACTTCCAGGAACATAACTCAGCAGACACAGTTCAGACAGAGTCAGGTACAGGACAGGTACAGGATCAAGGATTCAAGCCTGGATATACTGCCTCCAGGACAGGTGCAGGAACAGGACCAAACAGGAATCAAAGCAAGGACTTTGGTACCAAAACATAAACAGGAGAGGTGCAGGATACAGTTCAGACAGGGTCAGGTACAGGATCAAGGATTGAGGCCTGGATATACCGTCTCCAGGACAGGTGCAGGAACAGGACCAAACAGGAATCAAGGCAAGGACTTTGGTACCAAAACATAGACTGGAGAGGTGCAGGAACACACAACACACATGGCAAGATTCAGAAGCTTTGTGAGTAGCTAAGGCCCCACCCATAGGGCAGGGAGCCTTTATATAGGAGCTGCCCCTCAGCAATTGGCTGGGGACAGCATTTCAAGTACACTCACTAACCCTGATAAAAGCAGGGGAGGTGTGGCCACGCATGCCTTTAGCAGAATCAGAAACCATTACATACAATCAGTGAGGAACTGAGGCTCAGGGCACCTGGCAGCGGCTGCACGCCCAGACACACGTGGAAAGTCATGCATCAGCTGCAAATGACCTCGCAACCCGCGGACAGCTTCCACAGCGGCAACCAGGGACCGCACATGTGGATGATCATGCAGCAAAGCAAAGACCTAACACCACATGAACAGCTACGCAGGGAACTGAGCAGGCTCCATACAGGTAACAGCCAACAGTGTCCCAGCTCAATTAGGGGAAAGGAGAAAAGGGTTAAAGCAAAGACATGCATTGTCACGCCAACAACCAAGTACAGACAGAACAGCGTGACACAGAGTAGTCAGAGCCCTTGGTCGGCCCCGATGGTGCTCATCAAGAAAAAGGATGGGACTATCCGGATCTGTGTAGATTACAGAAACTCAATGCCTGCACTGTTCGAGACTTGTATCCGTTACCCAGCATTGAGGAATCCTTGACAGTGTTGGGGAAAGCCAAGTACTTCTCCACTTAGGACCTAGCAAGTGGATACTGGCAAGTAGCCGTGGCAGCTAAAGATAAAGCAAAAACAGCATTCATCCTACCTATGGGATTGTTTGAGTTTAACCGGATGCTTTTCGGGATCTCCAATGCTCCGGGCACGTTTCAACGGATGATGGAAAAGTGTTTGGGAGACTTACATTTTGAAGCTACTCTATCTGGATGACATCATTGTGTTTTCTGACTCGTTCGAAGAACACCTTGCCCGGCTTGGAAGATACTCAGAAGAATGTGGGATCATAACCTGAAGATGAAGCCAAAGAAGTGCCACCTCTTCAAGAGAGAGATCAAGTACCTGGGCTACATAGTGTCACAAGATGGAGTTCTACCCTCACCAGAAAAAGTGGCTGCTATCCAGAAGTGGCCAGTCCCTCGAACAGTGAGAGAACTCCATGCCTTTCTTGGGCTCACTGGGCACTACCGCCGGTTTGTCAAAGACTTCGCGAAGGTGGCGGGTAGTGTTGAGCATTCCGATACCGCAAGTATCGGGTATCGGCCGATATTCGCGTTATCGGAATTCCGATACTTAATTCCGATACTTTTTCAATATCGTATACCGGAATCGGAAGTTCCCATAATTCTTTGAGAGGCAATGTGATGTTAGTCAGCCAATGATGAATCTTATGAAGTGTGGGCACATCCTGTAATGCTGCGGTCATCTTAACTAATGACATGGCTGTGATTGGCTGCTGAAATGATGTCAGAATGCACTATAAAAGGCGCCGCAGCCATTTTAGCGTCACTGTGCTGTGAACTCAGTTAGGGACAGAACGCTACTCTGCTCACTCTGAGGGACAGTTAGATATTGCGATTTTGTGTACTACTGTGCTTGAGGCAGGCTAGTTTACCAACCGCTGTGTAAAGCTTCATTTTGCCAGTGTTGTTTTAACAGCTCTGTGCAAGGTGTGTGTGTGACAGTGCAGGTGACGCTGCAGTTTGCTCTGCATCCACCGCTGTTTGTAGGCATCTGCACTGTCATGACTCTTTTTTTTTTTTATTTTATTTTGTGGGAAATTTTTGGGGAGCTCCATTAATTTTGAAAAAAACAAATCTATTTGTGTGACGGCTTCCATCCGAACAAAAACATTTGGTTTCAAACATATAGAATACGAAAGGGGCCCCTTTTACAGTACTGAACAGTTTGTCTGCGGGTTTTCTGTAGTCTTGACTTTTAATTTTTTAGTGCAGATTACGCTCCAGTTATTTTTTTCCCACTGCCGGTTGTAGTCTGCTGAGCGTTGTCCCGCCTCATCCTTACATTTTTCTCTAATTGGGGGGCTCCTTTATGGAAAAAAATCTAACTATTATTTACGGGGTTTCCTTTATACAAAACATTGGTTGCAAACACTATAGAATACCAAAAGGGGCCCTTTAAAAGTACTGACATTGTGTTTCAGTGTTCCTGTAGTCGTGAGCTTTTCATTTTGTGGGCAGATTACGCTCCATTTTTTTCTTCAACCATGCGGGTTTTAGTCGCTGGCCCTGTGTCACTGCCTCATCCCTTTAATTTTTTTTCTAATTGGTGTGCTCCATTTTAGTGGAAAAAATCAATCTATGTGTGACGCGCTTCCACCGTAACAATAATTGGTTGCAAACACATAGAAGTACACAAAGGCCTTTTAACAGTACGAACAGTTGGTTTAGTGTTCACTGTAGCCCGTGAGCTTTTTTATTTTGTGGGGGCAGATTTTCGTCGAGCTTCAACCACTGCCCGGTTTTTTGTCTGCTAGCGTGTGTCACTGCCCCTCCTTCACATTTTTCTCTTTGTGCTGCCCCTTTTAGTGGAAAAAAACTAATCTATTAGTGTGACGCGCTTCCATCCGTATACAATACATTGGGTTTCAAACACTAAGAAGTACCAAAAGGGCCTTTTAAAAGTACTGAACAGTTGTGTTTCAGTGTTTACTGAGTCTGTGGCTTTTCTTTTTTGGGGTGCAGATTAAAGCTCCAGTTTGTTCTTAAAAAACCCCTGCCGTTGTAGTCTCTGTGCGTTGTCACTGCCTCTCCTTCCATTTTTCTCTAATTGTGCTGCTCCCTTTTGTGGAAAAAAAAACTAACTATTAGTGGGCGCTTCCATCCGAACAATCTTGGTTCAAACACTAAGAAGACACAAAGGGGGCCCTTTAACAGCTACTGAACATTTTGGGTTTTTCAGTG
>JARQOD010000007.1:37411373-37479939 GCA_033576555.1 Oophaga sylvatica | reverse complement strand
GGGGGCCGAAGAGACGCTATCCTCGTAGTGGAGTGGACGGGTCATCCTTGATCAAATGGAAGTAGATGTGAAGGCTCTTGGCCTGAGCGTGTGCAAGCAACAGGAGCTATGCTGTGGAAAAATCAGGCCACATTCGCCCATCACGCCGAAGATTTTGGCTGTACTGAAGCCATCACGCACGAGATACTGACCGGGCAAGCTCATCCAATTAGAGAACGATACCGGCAGATCCCACCCAAGATGTACCAAAAGGTAAAGACATTACTGAGGCAGATGCTGGATTCAGGAGTAGTGCAGAGTGTCATGATTGGCTGCAGCCACCGAGAAGCGGCCCAGCCCATAATCGCCCCCACGCCGACAGACCACCAAGGCGTGGGGCGGGTGTCCCCCGGGGACGCAATATGGACCCTCCATACCGCAGAGGGGGACCCGGGCCTACCCGAACTAGGGAAGGGCAGAGACCAGGGTTCTTTGGCAGCTGAGCATGTGGACAAGGAAGAGACACGTAGAACTTGATTACACCGCACAACTTCAGGTATAGAGGAAGTAAGGCTTACTAAAGTAATAAAGTAAAGACACACAGTGCATAAATCAAACATGACTATGCCAGGCTCCCGATTCCACACCTCCCAGAAGGGTACCACCCAGAGGACCCCAAGGCACCAACGGATCACCGCGGCACACATAGGTGGGACATCAGGACACAGGCATGACATCAGGGTACACGAGGTCATCAGGACGCAGACAATACATCAGGGTACATGAGGTCATCAGGACTCAGACAGGACACACGAGGACATCAGGATCACGAACTCAGGAACATGAACTGGACCTCAGGAACATGGACACAGGAACATGGAATCAGGAACAAGGACCGGACATCAGGAATAAGGACTGGACATCAGGAACATGGACTGGACATCAGGAACACGGACTGAATCTCAGGAACATGGACTGGATCTCAGGAACATGAACCGGACATCAGCAACACGGACTCAGAAACATAGAATCGGGAACACGGACCGGACATCAGGAACACGGAATCAGGAACACGGACTGGACATCAGGAACACGGACACAGGAACACGGACTGGATCTCAAGAACACGGACTCAGGAATATGGAATCAGGAAAACGGACCGGACATCAGGAACACGGAATCAGGAGCATGGACTGGACATCAGGAACACGGACCGGACATCAGGAACACAGACACAGGAACACGGACTCAGGAACATGGAATCAGGAACACGGACTGAACATCAGGACACAGGAACATGGACTGGATCTCAGGAACATCAGAATACTGGCATCGGACTTCGGACATCTGGCAACGATCGACAGGTTTCGGACATCGGCCTGCGGACATCAGGCTCCGGACATGAGGCCGCAGTATCAGGCTCAGGACATCTGGCAACGATCGGCAGGCTCCGGGCATCAGGCAGGGAAGGATAGGATCCGGACATCTGGAAGTGGTCCTCAGACATCGGAAATCAGGCCGTGGTCATCAGGCTCCGTGCAAGAGGCCACGGTCATCGGACTCCGGACATCTGGCAGCGACCTAAAAAGGAACCCAAGTGGTCTGGTGCAAGCCCCATCGGGTTGAACAGGAGCCGGCTGGGGATAGCACCGAATAACAAGCTGAGCACAGAGTAGCAGAAACTCAGCAGACACACACGCACTCCAACTTCCAAGATGAAACCAGGTTATATCACAGAAAGTCAGTTAGCAAAGAGTCACAGTCACTGAGCACAGGGTTCAGGACACAGAAGGACTTCCAGGAACATAACTCAGCAGACACAGTTCAGACAGAGTCAGGTACAGGACAGGTACAGGATCAAGGATTCAAGCCTGGATATACTGCCTCCAGGACAGGTGCAGGAACAGGACCAAACAGGAATCAAAGCAAGGACTTTGGTACCAAAACATAAACAGGAGAGGTGCAGGATACAGTTCAGACAGGGTCAGGTACAGGATCAAGGATTGAGGCCTGGATATACCGTCTCCAGGACAGGTGCAGGAACAGGACCAAACAGGAATCAAGGCAAGGACTTTGGTACCAAAACATAGACTGGAGAGGTGCAGGAACACACAACACACATGGCAAGATTCAGAAGCTTTGTGAGTAGCTAAGGCCCCACCCATAGGGCAGGGAGCCTTTATATAGGAGCTGCCCCTCAGCAATTGGCTGGGGACAGCATTTCAAGTACACTCACTAACCCTGATAAAAGCAGGGGAGGTGTGGCCACGCATGCCTTTAGCAGAATCAGAAACCATTACATACAATCAGTGTAGGAACTGAGGCTCAGGGCACCTGGCAGCGGCTGCACGCCCAGACACACGTGGAAAGTCATGCATCAGCTGCAAATGACCTCGCAACCCGCGGACAGCTTCCACAGCGGCAACCAGGGACCGCACATGTGGATGATCATGCAGCAAAGCAAAGACCTAACACCACATGAACAGCTACGCAGGGAACTGAGCAGGCTCCATACAGGTAACAGCCAACAGTGTCCCAGCTCAATTAGGGGGAAAGGAGAAAAGGGTTAAAGCAAAGACATGCATTGTCACGCCAACAACCAAGTACAGACAGAACAGCGTGACACAGAGTAGTCAGAGCCCTTGGTCGGCCCCGATGGTGCTCATCAAGAAAAAGGATGGGACTATCCGGATCTGTGTAGATTACAGGAAACTCAATGCCTGCACTGTTCGAGACTTGTATCCGTTACCCAGCATTGAGGAATCCTTGACAGTGTTGGGGAAAGCCAAGTACTTCTCCACTTAGGACCTAGCAAGTGGATACTGGCAAGTAGCCGTGGCAGCTAAAGATAAAGCAAAAACAGCATTCATCCTACCTATGGGATTGTTTGAGTTTAACCGGATGCTTTTCGGGATCTCCAATGCTCCGGGCACGTTTCAACGGATGATGGAAAAGTGTTTGGGAGACTTACATTTTGAAGCTACTCTATCTGGATGACATCATTGTGTTTTCTGACTCGTTCGAAGAACACCTTGCCCGGCTTGGAAGATACTCAGAAGAATGTGGGATCATAACCTGAAGATGAAGCCAAAGAAGTGCCACCTCTTCAAGAGAGAGATCAAGTACCTGGGCTACATAGTGTCACAAGATGGAGTTCTACCCTCACCAGAAAAAGTGGCTGCTATCCAGAAGTGGCCAGTCCCTCGAACAGTGAGAGAACTCCATGCCTTTCTTGGGCTCACTGGGCACTACCGCCGGTTTGTCAAAGACTTCGCGAAGGTGGCGGGTAGTGTTGAGCATTCCGATACCGCAAGTATCGGGTATCGGCCGATATTCGCGTTATCGGAATTCCGATACTTAATTCCGATACTTTTTCAATATCGTATACCGGAATCGGAAGTTCCCATAATTCTTTGAGAGGCAATGTGATGTTAGTCAGCCAATGATGAATCTTATGAAGTGTGGGCACATCCTGTAATGCTGCGGTCATCTTAACTAATGACATGGCTGTGATTGGCTGCTGAAATGATGTCAGAATGCACTATAAAAGGCGCCGCAGCCATTTTAGCGTCACTGTGCTGTGAACTCAGTTAGGGACAGAACGCTACTCTGCTCACTCTGAGGGACAGTTAGATATTGCGATTTTGTGTACTACTGTGCTTGAGGCAGGCTAGTTTACCAACCGCTGTGTAAAGCTTCATTTTGCCAGTGTTGTTTTAACAGCTCTGTGCAAGGTGTGTGTGTGACAGTGCAGGTGACGCTGCAGTTTGCTCTGCATCCACCGCTGTTTGTAGGCATCTGCACGTGTCACTGACTCTTTTTTTTTTTATTTTATTTTGTGGAATTGGTGCAGCTCCATTATATTAGAAAAAAAGCAAATCTATTAGTGTGACGTGCTTCCATCCGTATACAATACATTGGTTGCAAACACTATAGAAGTACAGAAAGGAGCCTTTCACAGCTACTGAACAGTTGTCTGCAGGGTTTACTGTAGTCTGTGAGCTTTTAATTTTGTGAGTGCAGATTACGCTCCAGTTAGTTCTTCAACCACTGCCGGTTGTAGTCTGCTGAGCGTGTGTCACTGCCTCATCCTTCACATTTTTCTCTAATTGGTGCTGCTCCATTTTAGTGGAAAAAAATCTAATCTATTAGTGTGACGCGCTTCCATCCGTATACAATACATTGGTTGCAAACACTATAGAAGTACACAAAGGGGCCTTTAACAGCTACTGAACAGTTGTGTTTCAGTGTTCACTGTAGTCTGTGAGCTTTTCATTTTGTGAGTGCAGATTACGCTCCAGTTTGTTCTTCAACCACTGTCGGTTGTAGTCTGCTGAGCGTGTGTCACTGCCTCATCCTTCACATTTTTCTCTAATTGGTGCTGCTCCATTTTAGTGGAAAAAAATCTAATCTATTAGTGTGACGCGCTTCCATCCGTATACACATACATTGGTTGCAAACACTATAGAAGTACACAAAGGGGCCTTTAACAGCTACTGAACAGTTGTGTTTCAGTGTTCACTGTAGTCTGTGAGCTTTTCATTTTGTGAGTGCAGATTACGCTCCAGTTTGTTCTTCAACCACTGCCGGTTGTAGTCTGCTGAGCGTGTGTCACTGCCTCATCCTTCACATTTTTCTCTAATTGGTGCTGCTCCATTTTAGTGGAAAAAAATCTAATCTATTAGTGTGACGCGCTTCCATCCGTATACAATACATTGGTTGCAAACACTATAGAAGTACACAAAGGGGCCTTTAACAGCTACTGAACAGTTGTGTTTCAGTGTTCACTGTAGTCTGTGAGCTTTTCATTTTGTGAGTGCAGATTACGCTCCAGTTTGTTCTTCAACCACTGCCGGTTGTAGTCTGCTGAGCGTGTGTCACTGCCTCATCCTTCACATTTTTCTCTAATTGGTGCTGCTCCATTTTAGTGGAAAAAAATCTAATCTATTAGTGTGACGCGCTTCCATCCGTATACAATACATTGGTTGCAAACACTATAGAAGTACACAAAGGGGCCTTTAACAGCTACTGAACAGTTGTGTTTCAGTGTTCACTGTAGTCTGTGAGCTTTTCATTTTGTGAGTGCAGATTACGCTCCAGTTTGTTCTTCAACCACTGCCGGTTGTAGTCTGCTGAGCGTGTGTCACTGCCTCATCCTTCACATTTTTCTCTAATTGGTGCTGCTCCATTTTAGTGGAAAAAAATCTAATCTATTAGTGTGACGCGCTTCCATCCGTATACAATACATTGGTTGCAAACACTATAGAAGTACACAAAGGGGCCTTTAACAGATACTGAACAGTTGTGTTTCAGTGTTCACTGTAGTCTGTGAGCTTTTCATTTTGTGAGTGCAGATTACGCTCCAGTTTGTTCTTCAACCACTGCCGGTTGTAGTCTGCTGAGCGTGTGTCACTGCCTCATCCTTCACATTTTTCTCTAATTGGTGCTGCTCCATTTTAGTGGAAAAAAATCTAATCTATTAGTGTGACGCGCTTCCATCCGTATACAATACATTGGTTGCAAACACTATAGAAGTACACAAAGGGGCCTTTAACAGCTACTGAACAGTTGTGTTTCAGTGTTCACTGTAGTCTGTGAGCTTTTCATTTTGTGAGTGCAGATTACGCTCCAGTTTGTTCTTCAACCACTGCCGGTTGTAGTCTGCTGAGCGTGTGTCACTGCCTCATCCTTCACATTTTTCTCTAATTGGTGCTGCTCCATTTTAGTGGAAAAAAATCTAATCTATTAGTGTGACGCGCTTCCATCCGTATACAATACATTGGTTGCAAACACTATAGAAGTACACAAAGGGGCCTTTCACAGATACTGAACAGTTGTCTGCAGGGTTCACTGTAGTCTGTGAGGAATAACCACACTTAGGCCTTATAACTTTTCTGACTTTCTTTATCAATCTACCAAGATGAAGAAGTCAATGAGTAAGGCACGTGGTCGTGGTCGAGGCCGTGGATTTGCAGCAGGGAGAGGACGTGGGGATTCTGTGGCTGCTGCCGCACCCAGTGACACAGCATCCACCAGTTTTCCCCGTGAGCGTTCCTTTATGCGCACTTTTGTAGGAGCTCAGCGTACCCCCCTGCTGCGTGAAGAACAAATTGAAGCCGTTGTTGGTTGGATGGCAGCCAATGCATCGACTTCAATAGCTTCCACCTCCTCTCAGGACCACAGCACTGTTGAACAACCATCAGTCTCTTCACCGCCTGCCAAATTGCCCAGGCAGTCAGAGAGCTCTGTACAGGAGCCAGCTGAGTCTCTGCTTCTGTTCTCAGAATCTGTTGGCTTGCAAACAGGGGCCCAGCCAAGCAGCATTCTGGAATGTGAAGAAGAGGCAAGATGCAGTGATGCGCAACAGCTGTGTCTCTCTGAATCTGAAGAGGCGGGTGAGCCAGTGCCGATGGTCAGCACACCGCAGAACGCATCTGATGATGATGAGACTCAGTTGCCAGTTTCTGTTGAGCATGGTGCTGGCCAGACCACCCAACAACAGCAGGTGTTGGAAGAGGGTAGTGGTGGAGATGATGAGGTCCAAGACCCAACATGGCGTGAGGAACAGGAAGGTGGTGGGAGCAGCTCTGAGGAAGAGATTGCCCCAACGGTCCAAACAGTAGGGAGAGGTAGGCTGCAGACTCGCTTGCCTGTAGCCTCCAGTTTGGCACCCGTTCGGAGCAGTTCTCTTCCAACAGCCAAACCGGGCGCTCCCAGGACTTGCTCTGCGTGGTCCTTTTTTGATACAGTTGCAGATGATATTTGCTATGTCAAATGCAAGCTGTGTAATCAAAAAATTAAAAGAGGTAAAAGTGTCAGTAACCTTAATACAACAAATATGTGGAAACATGTGCGGTCAAAGCACTTTGTTGAGTTACAAAGACACACTGGAGATGTAGGCCAACCTACAGCAGCACCTACATCTTCAGCTCGTGTTGGAGCCTCTTCCTCCAGTTCACACACAGCTGGTTCGGCTTCCTCACAGGATCGCCATGGAAGAACCTCTGTCACTGTTGTCCAGAGACACAGTGTTATTCCACCCACAGCTGCAAGTTCCCTGTCATCCTCACACACCCAGGCCACAAAACAGCCATCGGTAGCACAGGCATGGGAGAAAAGACGGCCATACTCGGCAAACCATCCACGAGCACAGGCTCTGAATGCTGGCATTGCAAAACTCCTGTCCCTTGAAATGCTGTCATTCAGGCTGGTGGAGACTGACAGTTTCCGTGAATTAATGGCATTGGCAGTCCCACAATACAATGTGCCCAGCCGATTTTATTTCAGCAGGCAAGCCGTCCCTGGTCTGCAAAAGCATGTTGAGGCAAAAATTAAACATGCGCTACTAAACGCCGTCAGTAGCAAGGTCCACCTGACCACCGATGCGTGGACCAGTACCCATGGCCAGGGACGATACCTTTCACTCACTGCCCATTGGGTGAATGTTGTGGAGCCGGGTACACATCTTGCGAGTGGCGCTGTACGTGTTCTGCCAACTCCAAGGATTGCCGGAATAAAGTCTGTCCACATTGACTCCTCCTCCTACTCCAGTTCCTCAGAATCATCGCTGCAGGAGCCGTCACGGTCTACCTCCACATGGACCCGTGGACGCTTACCTGATGCGACCGATATGAGCACAGCCGTGGCCAAACGGCAACAGGCCGTTCTGAAATTAATTCCCATGGGGAATCGAAGCCACACAGCGCAGGAGGTCTGGAATGCCATCAAGCAGGAGAGCGACGTGTGGTTTTTGCCAGCGAATCTCCAGCCAGGCTTGGTAGTGTGTGACAATGGCCGAAATCTGGTGGCAGCTCTGGGCCTTGGCAAACTCACTCACATACCATGTCTGGCACATGTGCTCAACTTGGTCGTGCAGAGTTTTTTGAGGGACTATCCGGATCTTGATGCACTGCTGCACAAGGTCCGCCTAGAGTGCGCTCACTTGCGACGTTCCAGCATGGCCAGATCGCGCATTGCAGCTCTGCAACGCAGATTGCGCCTTCCTGAACATCGCATCATATGTGACGTATCCACCAGGTGGAATTCAACGTTACATATGTTGGAGCGGTTGTGTGAGCAGCAGCCAGCAGTTATGGAGTATCAGCTGCATCAGGCGCAATCAACACGCAATTTGCGCCGTCCACACTTCACCATTAATGAGTGGGCCACTATGAAGGACATGTGCCACGTTTTGCGTGCGTTTGATGAGTCAACGCGGATGGCGAGTGCAGATGATGCACTAGTCAGCCTGACTGTCCCCCTTATCTGCCTGCTTCAAAAAACACTGCAAGCAATAAGGGATGAGGTTTTGGAAGAGGTGGAGGATGAGGAGTCACAAATTCCATCACCTTCTGGAAAGTCAGCGCAACGTGGTTCCTCACAAAGGGCTGGGCAGGGCTCACTTTGTGAGGAGGATGAGGAGGAGGAGTCAATGGAGGAGGAAGACATCGCTCCAGAGGGAGGTACACAACGCTCTAGTCAGTATGTAGAGCGAGGGTGGGGTGATGCAGAGCAGGCAGAGATAACGCCTCTTGCAGAGGACAGCGTTTCTTTGCCAGTTGGGAGTCTGCAGCACATGGTTGATTTCATGCTGCAGTGCCTAAGAAACGACCGCCGCATCGCCCACATTCTCACGACATCTGATTATTGGGTGTACACCCTCCTAGACCCTCGCTACCGGGACAACGTCAAAAGCCTCATCACACCGTTGAACCGGGAGCGTAAAATGCGGGAGTACCAAGACACACTGGTGCAATCCCTAATGTTCTACCTTACTGCCGAGAGCACTGCTGCTGCTACTGCTTTACAAAGCAGCTCTGTGCGTCGAGGCAGTGTAGAGAGCTCTGCAACAAGAGGGAGCACACGCAGTGCCTCTGCACAGGGAAAGACCAGTATGTTAAAAATGTGGCAAAGTTTTGTGGCAGCGCCACAAATGTCTACACCATCCGAGAGGGCTCCAGTCAGCGGGAGGCAACGTATCCGTCAGATGGTGACAGACTACTTGGCTTTGCCTCTCAGTGTACTCCCAGATGGCTCTTCCCCATTCAAGTTTTGGGTCTCTAAGCTGGATACATGGCCAGAGCTTAGCCAGTATGCATTGGAGGTGCTGGCTTGCCCTGCTGCCAGTGTATTATCGGAGCGCGTCTTTAGTGCTGCAGGTGGTGTACTAACAGACCGTCGCATGCGACTATCCTCCGATAATGTAGACCGCTTACTTTTCTGAAAATGAACAAGGCATGGATCTCGCCAGAATTTGTCTGTCCGTTTTCAGATTAAATAACTGGTTCGCAACGTTATCCATGTCTCCTGTTATGTTCATCTTTCTACCACCTGAACTCTACTCCCTGGGCTCCAACACTGCCAGTTGCTGCTCAGAAGTGTCGTGTCCACAGAACAAAACACAAGCTCTACTGTTAGTGGGGTTCAGTAACGCCAGCTGTTCCCCTGCTGTGTGAACGGCAAGAAGTCTCCTGTTCGCGACACATGGACAGAAAAACACATGACCAACATGCTCCAAATAGGGAAGAGCCGTCACCCTGCTTGTTATGCTGAAAACATGAAATTGTGAAGTTTTGCAGGCCTAGAATGATAATTTTTTATGACAAATATGGACAAATAATAATTTGTCATCACAGCGCATATCTGCACATGTCTATTAGAAATGGTAACAAAAAATAAAACATAGTCTACTCTTCACATTTTGAAATTAATGCATAAAAGTACATTTCAGACTTATGAATTAATGCTTTTTAAGGAACTTTATCTGTACCTGTAAGATAATGCAGTCAATGGATGTACGAATCATTAAATCCTCATCATCATCATCACGAGTTTTATTTATGACAGACATTATAAAATACACATACTGATGCCAACTGTAACTTCAAACACCATATATGAAATGGCCAGCATGTAAACATGGTAATAATGTCCAATAATAAATTATTACATCTAGAAAGTGCATCATGCATACTGACAATAGGTAGTTATACCTGCAAGTGCTGTTGAAACAACCACAAGAGATATAAATTAATACTGGTATATAGGTATCACAGTGCATAGTTACTCATGGACAATGTTGATGTAATACTGTATCTCAATTAAGTCAGCGTCAACCATTAGGCTTGTTAGTCTTGTACATTGTTAAAGAGGGAACGTAATTTTTTTGTTTGTCATAGGTGGAGTATTACACATTAAATTATTACTGCTGTATTTTTTTTTGCGTCCCTAGTGCGCAATAACGCAGCCTAACCTCACATTTGATAGTCAGCTAATTGCCACACGCTACCCTACCCCACGCGTGACAGTAGGAAGGTAGTGTTGACGGATAAAGCTTTGCGCAACCAGACATTCTTTTACCCTCTTCAACACTCTACAAGCAAAAAATGCATGATTTCAGCCGCAGACTTTATTGACGTACAGTATAACATCGGCATTACCCATCAGAGGCTGTCCACTGTCTGATACAGACATAGAATATACCTTTGCTATCCGTAGCCTTTGTTTCACCTACACTTGCAGGCACACACTTAAATTGTGACAAACAATGCCTAATGTTTTTTTAAATGGTTATTTTTTATTGTACATTATTGTGTCATCAATCACATTGATGAGTCCATGCTGGACATGTCATACATGCTATAGAAAGTTACGATTTTATGAACTTAAATAATTGAAATGTCTGTGACTGTCACATAAAATGTGCGATGATGATGATGAGTGACTATTACAAAATCCATTGTCTTCACTATGTTATGGTTTAACATAGCGTTCCTTAAGCATTATTCATAAAAAAAAAAATGGACTTTTATTCTTAAATTTACAACACTATATTTTGTTACCAATTTTTTGGGTGTTGTGTTGTTCCATTTATTTTTGGCATGTGCATATATGCGTTTATATTTGTATTTTCTTTATTTTTCCTTCTTGAAATTAGAAAACATGTGTATCTTTGTACCGTGTTAGCCAGTAGATAGAAAAATATTTAGACTTCAGAGTCAGCAGTGGTTGATACCTTTTAATGGATAACTGAAAAGATGGAAACAAATTGCAAGCTTTCAAGGCTACTCACGTCTCTTCATCAGGGAAAGACTAACTAAAAAAATTAAGCATCACATATTTCTATACACAACAGGACACAGGAATAGTGCAATAGGTAAGACAAGTAAGTGACGTGTATCAGAACTGTCATTATCTCACAGGGATGAACATAAATATTGGAACAGTTCCTAGATAAGGATAGAAAGTTTGATTGCCCTCTCATTGGCGTATTTTTTTGGGTTTTCATGACCCTGGAAGGGCATAGACGCAGATTCCTTAATTGATATAGAATGACATAAATCCATGTGATCTATTCATTCCATCACTAACAGTGTCAAAGGTCATGATGAGCTTATATTCTGAAACCTTTGTACGTTTCTCATATTTGAAGTTATATTTTAATACCAGTAATTCCATATCCATGATGCTATGACCGGGCATACAAAAGTCTTTTGCCACAGGTAAATTCATTAATTTATCTGTGATTGTGTGGCGCTGATAATTCATCCTTGTTCTCCTTTTTGTTGCCGGTCTCCCCTCACTTGTCCCTCCCTCACTTGTCTTAGCTATTCCTGTGTCCTGTTGTGTGTAGAAATATGTGATTCTTCATTTTTGGCTTTACTCTTAGCCTGATGAAGACACCTGAGTAGTCTCGAAAGCTTTGAATTTGTTACCATATTTTCAGTTAGCCATTAAACGTTATCAACCACAGAGGACTGTCAAGTATAAATATTTTTCTATTCTTGTAATTGAAATTTATCATTTTATTGTTGTAGTAAAACGTTCATTTATTCTTGTTTGAAGTACATACATTTGCAATGGCCACGTAACAAGGCAATAACTCAATATTTTGTGCCTACACCCTCCTTGACCCTGGGCTTCAACAGCGCCAGTTGCTGCTCAGAAGTGTTAGATGCACAGATGAAAACAATCGCTGATGTGTTTGTGGGGTTCAGTAACGCCTGCTGTTCCCCTGCTGTGTGTCTGGCAAAAATTACTGCTGCTAACTACAACTTCAACTTCAAACGTCTCATACTAGGCCTCTGCCTACACCCTCCTTGACCCTGGGCTTCAACAGCGCCAGTTGCTGCTCAGAAGTGTTAGATGCACAGATGAAAACAATCGCTGATGTGTTTGTGGGGTTCAGTAACGCCTGCTGTTCCCCTGCTGTGTGTCTGGCAAAAATTACTGCTGCTAACTACAACTTCAACTTCAAACGTCTCATACTAGGCCTCTGCCTACACCCTCCTTGACCCTGGGCTTCAACAGCGCCAGTTGCTGCTCAGAAGTGTTAGATGCACAGATGAAAACAATCGCTGATGTGTTTGTGGGGTTCAGTAACGCCTGCTGTTCCCCTGCTGTTCCCCTGCTGTGTGTCTGGCAAAAATTACTGCTGCTAACTACAACTTCAACTTCAAACGTCTCATACTAGGCCTCTGCCTACACCCTCCTTGACCCTGGGCTTCAACAGCGCCAGTTGCTGCTCAGAAGTGTTAGATGCACAGATGAAAACAATCGCTGATGTGTTTGTGGGATTCAGTAACGCCTGCTGTTCCCCTGCTGTGTGTCCGGCAAAAATTACTGCTAGCTACCTAATCATGGTGAAAAAAACATGACATCTCAAAGTGTCTAGTGCTACACATAGATATGAGGCTACACCATGATTTCTAAGCTGTAAACATTTGAAACGTCAACTTTCAAACCATAAAATGATTTGTCTTTGTCACAAATCTGTAACAAAATAATTGTGACATATTATTACAGATATGCACATGTCGAAAACAAATGCAAACACAAAAGCCTACTTATGCTATAGGATACTGATGGTCAACCTTGTCACTCCATAGCTTAGACAAATCCAACTCACATCATGATGACTGAAATACTGCAATGTTGGAAGTGCATAATGTGGGTTGAACTTTGACAACTGCTGCAGTGCGAAGGTTATACTTCAGTGTTCTTGCCTTTGAAATAAAAGCATACAAGTAAATATAATATCCAATGTTGATTAAGGGACGTGATGTACACCTGTAATATTGTGCAAACAATGCATGTAGGAATAGTCCTCTTCAACATTACTTATATTTGTGTCATTTTAAAAAATACATATTTGATTAGAAAGTTAACAGCCCATATCATAAAGGTCCTTCATGTAAACATGATAATCGCTAACAAAAATCATGCATTACCTTGGTAAAGTCAATAGTGCATAGTCACAATAGCAAAATATATACCTGTAAGTGGTGCTGAAAGAACGACAACTGATAGAATAGGTGAATGATATCTATTTATCAGACTGAATAGCGACACCTGTACAATGTCGATATAATACTGTACCTTAACAAAACAGCTGTGTCACACCTCACACGCATTTTTCTTGTAGCTTGTTATGTAATAGGGCACATGCGTGTATGTTTCATCATAGGTGCATGTTTACTGAGTAAAGCAGTCATGACAACGCCTTTGTGTTGTCGGTACGCTTGCGATGATGAACGATGCGCACCGTGAATGTTAGTCTGCGTCATAAGACGCACAGACGCTCCAATACCCAACGCGTCACAGCAGGAAGCCAGTCTGTGCGTCCAAACAAAGGCGCAAGCATACATGCACGTACCCTTTTATAAAGCTATATAAAAAAAAGGATGTAGTAGTAACGCACACTTTATTGAGGTACAGTATTACATCGCCATTCACCATCTGTGGCTATGCAGTCTCATCTATATATACCTTATCTATCCGTTGTCATGCTTGCAAGTCCACAGTCAGGCATAAATAGCTGTTTTCACTATGCACTTTTTAAAGGTTTTTTTTGTTAATATAAATGATTGGCACATATTATCAGTATTACATGATGGAAATTTTAGATATTTTTAAAAACTTTTTAGTGATATTATTCAGCAAATGAAAATGGTGTACATACTGTTACTTATCCATCATTAATGGATTCTGATATGTACTTGTATGCTTTTATTTAAAACCGTATAGCAGTTATTTAACCGATTTTTATTGTGGTTTGCATTGCTTTTCAACATGTTAATGTATGCGTTTATGTTTGTCAATTATTAATTTACATATATTTTTTAAAGTAAAATTATCATCTTATGGTACTAAAGGTTATATTTCTCTTGTTTGGAGTATAGACATTTTTAATTGACACGTAACAAGGAAAATACTTGATCTAGTATTTAAACATCCTCCTTGACCCTGGGCTCCAACACCGCCAGTTGTTGCTTGGAAGTGCTGTTAGCACAGTCTACACTTGCTCCTGTGTTACTGGGGTTCAGTAATGTCAGCTGTTCCCCTGCTGTGTGAACGGCAAAAAGTCCTGCTGCCTCCACCCTGTTCTCTTCTCATCCCTGGGTTACAACACCGCCAGTTGTTTCTCGGAAGTGCTGTTAGCACAGTCTACACTTGCTCCTGTGTTACTGGGGTTCAGTAATGTCAGCTGTTCCCCTGCTGTGTGAATGGCAAAAAGTCCTGCTGCCTCCACCCTGTTCTCTTCTCATCCCTGGGTTACAACACCGCCAGTTGTTTCTCGGAAGTGCTGTTAGCACAGTCTACACTTGCTCCCGTGTTACTGGGGTTCAGTAATGTCAGCTGTTCCCCTGCTGTGTGAACGGCAAAAAGTCCTGCTGCCTCCACCCTGTTCTCTTCTCATCCCTGGGTTACAACACCGCCAGTTGTTTCTCGGAAGTGCTGTTAGCACAGTCTACACTTGCTCCTGTGTTACTGGGGTTCAGTAATGTCAGCTGTTCCTCTGCTGTGTGAACGGCAAAAAGTCCTGCTGCCTCCACCCTGTTCTCTTCTCATCCCTGGGTTACAACACCGCCAGTTGTTTCTCGGAAGTGCTGTTAGCACAGTCTACACTTGCTCCTGTGTTACTGGGGTTCAGTAATGTCAGCTGTTCCCCTGCTGTGTGAACGGCAAAAAGTCCTGCTGCCTCCACCCTGTTCTCTTCTCATCCCTGGGTTACAACACCGCCAGTTGTTTCTCGGAAGTGCTGTTAGCACAGTCTACACTTCCTCCTGTGTTACTGGGGTTCAGTAATGTCAGCTGTTCCCCTGCTGTGTGAACGGCAAAAAGTCCTGCTGCCTCCACCCTGTTCTCTTCTCATCCCTGGGTTACAACACCGCCAGTTGTTTCTCGGAAGTGCTGTTAGCACAGTCTACACTTGCTCCTGTGTTACTGGGGTTCAGTAATGTCAGCTGTTCCCCTGCTGTGTGAACGGCAAAAAGTCCTGCTGCCTCCACCCTGTTCTCTTCTCATCCCTGGGCTACAACACCGCCAGTTGTTTCTCGGAAGTGCTGTTAGCACAGTTAACACTTGCTCCCGTGTTACTGGGGTTCAGTAATGTCAGCTGTTCCCCTGCTGTGTGAACGGCAAAAAGTCCTGCTGCCTCCACCCTGTTCTCTTCTCATCCCTGGGTTACAACACCGCCAGTTGTTTCTCGGAAGTGCTGTTAGCACAGTCTACACTTGCTCCCGTGTTACTGGGGTTCAGTAATGTCAGCTGTTCCCCTGCTGTGTGAACGGCAAACAGTCCTGCTGCCTCAACTTTAATTTCCATGGGTACCTTCTGCTACCCATCCGGGTTCCAGTACCGTCAGCTGGTTCTCCGCAGTGCCTTTGGCCTAGGTGCCTCCATGTCGGTATCGGAGTTCCAGCAACGTCTGCTGGTCCTTGGTAGTGCTTTGGAGCACAGGTACCTCCTGCTTAGTAACCATGTCCCAGTAACGTCAGCTGGTCCTCGGTTGTGCCTTTGGCTCTTTTCCTTCTGCTGCCCCTCCGGGTTCCAGCACAGTCAGCTGGTCCTCGTCACTTGCATTGGCTCTTGTACCTTCTTCTACCCGTCCGGGTTCCAGTACCGTCAGCTGGTTCTCCGCAGTGCCTTTGGCCTAGGTGCCTCCATGTCGGTATCCGAGTTCCAGCAACGTCTGCTGGTCCTTGGTAGTGCTTTGGAGCACAGGTACCTCCTGCTTAGTAACCATGTCCCAGTAACGTCAGCTGGTCCTCGGTTGTGCCTTTGGCTCTTTTCCTTCTGCTGCCCCTCCGGGTTCCAGCACAGTCAGCTGGTCCTCGTCACTTGCATTGGCTCTTGTACCTTCTTCTACCCGTCCGGGTTCCAGTACCGTCAGCTGGTTCTCCGCATGGCCTTTGGCCTAGGTGCCTCCATGTCGGTATCCGAGTTCCAGCAACGTCTGCTGGTCCTTGGTAGTGCTTTGGAGCACAGGTACCTCCTGCTTAGTAACCGTGTCCCAGTAACGTCAGCTGGTCCTCGGTTGTACCATTGGCTCTTTTCCTTCTGCTGACCCTCCGGGTTCCAGCACAGTCAGCTGGTCCTCGTTACTTTCATTGGCTCTTGTACCTTCTGCTACCCATCCGGGTTCCAGTACCGTCAGCTGGTTCTCCGCAGTGCCTTTGGCCTAGGTGCCTCCATGTCGGTATCCGAGTTCCAGCAACGTCTGCTGGTCCTTGGTAGTGCTTTGGAGCACAGGTACCTCCTGCTTAGTAACCGTGTCCCAGTAACGTCAGCTGGTCCTTCGTTGTGCCATTGGCTCTTTTCCTTCTGCTGACCCTCCGGGTTCCAGCACAGTCAGCTGGTCCTCGTTACTTCCATTGGCTTTTGTACCATCACCAACAGGACAAAGAAGGTTAAGACAAACTACAAGATACAGAACAAGAGACAGAAGAACAATAAGCAGAAGATCAAAAAGCAGAAGAACATGAAGTATAAGACCAAAATGAAGAGCAAAATATATGCTCTAAATTCTAAGCAGAAGAAGACTAAGCAGTGTATGGGGGTGAGTCCGTTCCTCCTCGTGGTGCCCCTGGAAAATGCCTGATGCTGCTGCAGGCTAAACTGAACGCGGACAAATACTGTTGTAATTAAAATCTTTCGTGACAGCAAGAACGGAAGGATGAAAATTCAGAGTTTTACAGATTACAAGTACAGGAATGTCTGTCACAAATAAGAATATGATGAAAAGGATGAATAGGAAGAAGATGAAGAAGTAGAATATGAAGAATAATAACTGTTTAATAAGAACAATATAAGTAATGTTAACAAAAAGATGAATAGCAAGAAGTTTTAGAAGATTAAGAAGGTGAAGATGAAGAATAATTTGATGAGAAAGATGATGCTGCTGAAGATTATGAAGGAGAAAGTGTGTGAAAAGTTAAAAAGGTGAAGAGCATGGAAGTTGTGAAACAGACATATTTGACAAAATAGAAAAAAGGTTAACAACATTGTCAATTTCTTCGTCAATCCAAACGTATTTCAAAAAAAGAAATATTAATGCTATTCCATTGCATTGTGTTAAACATCTATGCCTTTAATGTCTCCTCAACCTCCCCCAATAAATTCTACATTACTCTTTGTTGTTTTCCTTCATGTACAATTAACCAACAAGGCAAGAATGGGTTTTTTTTAATTCCGATATTTTGTTCCCATAGACTTACATTGTATTTCCGGTATCGGTATCGGGTATCGCCGATATTTTTTGTGTATCGGCGATACCATTCCGATTCCGATACTTTTGGATATCGGAAAGTATCGCTCAACTCTAGTGGCGGGTCTTCTGAATGAGCTGCTGAGGGGGACCTCCGGAGTGCCAAAGAACCAGTGCATCCCTTGGGCCCAGAGACAAGATGAGGACTTCCAGGCCATAACGAATGCCCTTACTTCAGCCCCAATTTTGGCCTACGCAGATTTCGATCAACCGTTCCTGTTGTACACAGACGGTAGCCTCCATGGACTCGGTGCAGTACTTTCTCAGGTACAGGATGGACATGAGAGAGTCATTGGGTATGCCAGTAAGTCCCTGCGGGACAGCAAAAGAAACCCCCACAATTACAGCTCCTTCCGGTTAGAGCTCCTGGCCCTAGTGTGGGCCATGACTGAGAAGTTTGCGGGCTTCCTGACGGACTAAGATTCAAGTTCGAACAGACAATAATCCCCTGGCCCAACTTGAGAATGCTAAATTGGGGGCCTTGAAACAACGGTGGGTGGCTCGCCTAGCCAAGTTTGACTTTACCATCCGTTATTGCGCTGCTACCGAAAACGCAAATGCTGACGGGCTGTCAAGAGTGACTGTGGAGACTCCAGTGGGGGATCTCGATGAACATCTCGAAAAGGAAGAAACCCCAGACTTTCGTAAATTTAAGCCCCCAGTGGTTGCGGCCCAGTCAAGTAGGGAGGCCTGCACATTACCCTGGTCCCTGGGGAGAACCAATGAGGAATGGGGACATGTTCAGGATGAAGATGAAGAGCTGAGATAGATGAAATGTTGGGTTACTTAGAAGCTGAAGCCTGGCAAACAAGAAAGAGATGATCTGGACGCTGAGATGTAGAGTGTCTTACACCAGTGGGATAGACTGGAAGTGTGAGAATCAGTGTTGTATCATAAGACAACAGCCAAAAGATATGGAAACAAGGTGGCAGGTGGTCATCCCAGGAAGAATGGCTCAAGAAGCAGTCAAAGAAGCCCACAAATTTGGAGCTCACTTCGGGCCCACAAAGACCTACCAATGGTTACAGCGATACGTGTACTGCCACAGTTGGAGTCTGTGGTGGAAGAGGTTTGCCGGCAATGTCGAGTATGCGATCTTATTAAGAGTACCAAACAAAGGACATCCATCCAGACCATACAAACTAAGGAACCGCTAGAAGTCTTGATGATCGACTATCTCGTGGGACTCTCGGCCCGGGGGCTATAGTACTGTTTGGTAATGACCGATCATTTCTCCAAGTTCACAATAGTCACCCCGACTAGAGATCAGACTGCTGAGTCGGTGGCGCAGGCCATCTGTCAAAACTTCATCCGGGTGTATGGGTGCCCAAAGCGCATCCACTCCGACCAAGGTGCATGCTTCCAAGGCAAGGTGATGGAAGAACTGTACCGTATGTATGGCATTGAGTGGTCCCAAACCACCCCTTACCATCCTCAAGGCAACGGAGCATGTGAAAGTTTCAACCGAACCCTACTTCAAATGCTGAGAATGTTGGAGGAGAATAAGAAGGCATGTTGGCCAGACTACCTGCCAGAGTTGGTCTGGACCTACAATAATCGGGTCCACTCCACCACAGGTTACACCCAATATCTACTGCTGTTTGGAAGAGCTGGGCGAGAGATCTTTGAGCTGAATTTGGAACAGCCAGAGGAGCTGATGGAGCGAACTGTCACTTCATGGGTGAAAGAGCATCGGCAATGATTACAAATGAAACGGCGGTTGGCGGGTCAGCAGCTGCAGGAAAAAGAACATACGGGCCGTAAACCGACTGAAGAGATACCGCTTCAACCCAGGGACCGAGTATTAGTCAGAGAGAAATGCCCCAAGGGAAAACTAAATGAGAGATGGGAAGTACAGCCTTACAGAGTAATCAAGCGAGTGTATGCTGACGGCCCGGTCTACAAGGTGCAGATTGAGAGTGGGGCATCACAGAAATATGCTGCGGCCCTGCCCGTCTGAGGTCTGTTCTGCGCCATTGCCGCCTGAAGGTGCTACTCCACTTCCTGAATCTGTCATGCCTGATGGTGAAATCAATGATGAGTAGTGGACCGTCCCTGACACAGCAGGGGTCCTCAGCCATACAGAGATGGTAATCCCATGGATGTACCACTACTGCCTTGTGATGATGAGACCCGACAAAAGCTCACTACGACTCCTGCAGCAAGTGTTCCTCTGGAAGATAGTCAAGCCTTGCCTGATAGCCAAGAGCTCCGAAGATCCCAGAGGTCTACTGCAGGGGTTCCACCAGTCCGATACGTAGAACAGTGTACTCTGTTTTTTCTGACTTTTTTGCCTCCTCTATAGGTGTTGTTTCCGCATTGCATGTTCATTACACTGTGACCTTGACGCTGTTATGGCCAAGGACAACCATCATTAAGTAGGGAGGCATGTAAGGGGGTGTTGCTGTTATGGACAGTAAGAAACACGCTGCAACTTTAAGAGACAGCACCACCTTGTCTGGTGTGATGGAATGATCTGCTCCCCCTGAAAAGCACTGTGTTAATGAACTGCCTGAGGCTGAGGAGAGGAGCAGTTGAAAACGTTGAGAGCATGTGAGCTGTGAGCTGTTGCTGAGAGCTGCTGTGCATGGAGCTGTGTAAAAAGGTCGCACAGCCTGAGACTTAGTGGACTTGTGCGATTGAACTGACTGTTCGGGTGCAGCAAAGGTGGCTGTACTGTGCTATTTTGAGAAGCCACGAAGAGAAGTACGGCATCTCTACAGGTCACTGGCATAGAGAAACTTACCATGTTGATAAGGGGAGGAAACACAAAAAGGTGCTTGATGACACGAGAGGCATATTGGATGTTCTGTTTGAATACTTGTTATCCTGCTGGTCTTAATGCTCGCAAAGAGATTATGTTTCACTACTAGTTTGCACTTTGTTAGTATATTGATGTATTTTCCTTTTTCGTGTTTTTTAATTTTTTGTGATTTTATGTTGTTGAATTGTTATTTGTATCATGTGATTTTATGTAGAGTTTTCATTGGTTGTGGCTGGTATTTAATCTTGCCACTGATTGCTCTGAGCAGCTTTGAGAAAGAATAGCTTAATGTTTGAAAAGCGTTGCTGCTATTCACATTCATGTGAACTTTGTCCTTCTGTATTGCATTTTAGTCTACAATAAATTTTGGATTTTTGGAAGCTGGACTATTTTTTCTCTTTCTACAGTAATAATGGCCCCAGTATTGGTGTATTGTGACCGCAGGTATACATCTTGCACAGTCATGTGTCATCTACATTCTTTCGGCTTCTCTCAATTCTTTTTTATTGAAAGAAGCCAAACATATCTAGTCAGCACGCGCACATAGCAAGCATACGCTTGTATGACCGCCTGATCACACCTCATCTGAGTTATGGCAGCAGGTACACTTCACCTTGTCATGATTTGACAGTCTGCAGTCACATAGATTGACTGCAGACTTTTATCCCAAACCTGGACTACCCCTTTAAACGCAGCCTGACAGTTGATACAGGATGCTCATGGTTTGTGCAGCATCTATCAGGCCCTGGCTGTAGTATCTCACCATATGTATGTCTCTGTAAAGCTCCAGCGTTTCAGAGAAAATCATACTTTTAATAGCTGCTGGGTGCAAGCGTCGCTGTGCACTAGTTACTGCCATTGGGTGGGGAGAAGCCACCGGGGAGCTGTCTGTAGGACTAGTACACAGCGCAGCTCGGTCCCCAGCAGCTATTAAAAGTATGTTTTTCTTTGAAATGCTGCAGATTTACAGAGACAAACATACCCGGCTGGGATACTACAGCCGGTGTCACGAGGCAGTTGTTGAAATACAGGTGACGAGGAACCTGGGCCCCTGAACTGCCCCTAAGGCTAAGAAAGGACCCTGTCTCTCCTTAACTTGGGGGTACACTTGAAGGTAGTGAGGCCCAAGCCACCGACCTGTCCTTGTCTCCTATTTAGCCCTGAGCTAAACCCACCAACCCCCTCCCCAGGAGGTAAGACTGGGAATAAAGTGAATTACACCAAAACAAAAAGGAAAGACAGACACCTAGGGGTTAAATAACTAAGCAATAAATACTTAGCTTGCTCTGCTGCAAAGTACCGAACAGCAGAGAAAGGCACCAAATCAGGGAAACAGCAGAAGTACTACTGCGCTCAGCAAGCTCCTGACTTCAGCTTCGTTGGTCTCCAAAAGGTAGCAATATCACCAACAGTCAGCTAATGCCTCAGGTGACCTTTTAAAGGATGATGGGAGTGGTCACCGCCTTCTGAAAAGTCAGAAGTAATGCAATTACACCAGCGGCCACCGGGGGAAAAGATTGACATTAACCCCTGATGGCCTGTTAGGAAAAAGGTTTTAACATGGAAAGCATAATCTGCCACAGATCCAAAAGTGGATCGTGACAGCCAGTGCCTGATACATGCTGCACAAACCATGAGCGGCCTGTATCACCTTTCAGGCTCCCTTTAATAACTTTATTATAATAAGTTGCTTACTATGACATAATTAACTATAACACTGCTCATGCCATGGTTATTGTATGGAGGCTTGTTATACTCACAGGCTGGGCTTATAATAAGACCCCGGCTGTAAAAATAATAAGCCCCCTACCTTCCCATCAGCCCCCCCCCCAAACAACACCTACTACATGTGATGTAGTGCAGAACAGTAAACATTATAATAATAAATATAATAATAAGGCTCCCAACCCTGTCCTCCCTCCACCACCCCTTCAGTTCCCATCTTGCCCCATCCTCTCACATTCAGCCCACAGTGACTATTACATACCTGAATATGGTAAACCTAATAAATTCTTGCCACTCTCAGATGAAGTTTGCAGGCATGTAATCCATGGATGGCACCTTCAATTTCTGATCCAAGTGCTGCAGGCGAGCAAAGAGCATGAGATGAGGTCAGGCCCGGTCAGTATCTGAAGTAATGCATGTGGACACTAAGACCAAGGAGAGATCCGGAGTGTATGAAACAGAGCAGGCAGGGAGCAGAGCTAACTGCAGCACTGACAATGGAGTCTGTCAGAATCTTATCAGTTCATCTCCAGCCATACATTACACTGCACTGAGTGTCTGTCACTGTGCTAACCAATGTGCAGAGTCTCAAGTAGATAGGGTAGCAGGCAATTTGCCGTGGTCTGCCTGAGTCGTGCCTGATGATAGAAGTGGCCATAGCTCCAGGTGGGCCCTTTCATGGGACAGGACCCAGGGAAATGGCTCACTTTGCCCCCCCAGTAGCTATGCTACTGAAAAACTCCTTTCCATAGCTTTTCACAGACTTCACCTGTCACATTTCCTGATCTCTGGCTCTTTACCTCTATATACTGAACATTTTCAAGGGATATAGCTCTAGGATCGCTGTCTGGGTAGACAGAATGGCATGAAAACAGTTCATTCAGACAGCAGTTCTGGTGTAAAACTGGCCGCAACCAGCTTTATTAAAGTCCACAGCAAACAGATAAAAATAAATCATAAACAGAAAACCTGGGCTTGTCTAGCCACTAATTACACATAGATAGATTGCCCTGTCTATCCGGGTCCCGGCTCTACCAGCCTGGCCCAACACAACACATATCATATATGTTACCAGTATGGAGTTTCACAGATACTCCTCCTTGTGTCTGAAGGCACATCCAACGTCCAGACTTGAGAGAGATCCACTCCTATTCAGCCTCTATTCGCACGGATTCTCACTGAGACTACTCCTGTGTCCGGGGTACTTCCTGCACCCAGACTGAGATAGCTCACACTCCTGGAGACGCTTCTTGTGCCGGGACACCTTCCTGTGTCCAGACTGAGCGTACTTCCAATCCTGGAGACTGCTTCTTGTGCCGGGACACCTCCCTGTGTCCAGACTAAAGACAGCTCCCAATCCTGGAGACTGCTTCCTTGTGCCGGGACACCTCCCTGTGTCCAGACTAAAGACAGCTCCCAGATTGTGTTTGCAGACACCTACTTCTGGTCTCCTAATTAAGACCTGAGTAGTTTCAGGCCTGAGCTGCAAGTGTGTAATGAATGTAAGGTGTAGTGACCTTTCTCTACCACTAGGTTTACAAAGCCACACATTTCCCTTATACCTAGGTGAAATGTACACCCCATTCAACACACATTCCTTCACTGTCTCACATATCCCCTCCCTCTTCTCCAGACCGGAGGGCTGGTCATCCAGACCGGAGGGCTGGTCAACAATCCAACAGAGACAGTGAACTCTGGACCAGTCATGGCCCTCATCAGCTTCATCTTCACCACTGTCATAGCCAACATCAGCTTTCTCTTCATCTGAAGCATCCGCACTACCCTGTTACCCTCCCAGGCCTATACTCTCTGCGGGCCTCGGGTATCCTGCACGGTTTCATCTTGACCCTAGGGCCGGGCTCAGCCTCGATATAGTGCCTGGCCAGAGAAGTACGACCCGGCACATCAGAACACTTCTGCTGACTCTTCTTCATAAACTCACGTACCTCCTGTCCCTGGTGCACTGACCATGTGTCACCAACTATCACAGGAGGTAAAGGGGGTTTTTCACCTTTCTCTAGTTCCCCACCTTCAGGCTCTTCTGGCTCACTGTCAGGGCTATACCCTTCATTTTCATTCACATCCTGCTCGCTGTCAGGGTTTTCATTCATATCCTGCTCACTGTCAGTGTTATACACTTCATTTTCATTCACATCCTGATCTGGAACCTTAGTTAACATGTCATCCACAACATTAACTGCACCATCTGGTCCCTCAAGTATGTGACTATGTGACAACCCCAGCACTATACTTCTATATAGCTCAGGTACTAGGAGCTGGCTCACGACCTCTCCCTGGACTTCAGTGTCCCCATACAATAGGCTATTGTCCATGGCAGCATGAGGAAACCTCTCCTCAGAGCCAGGCTCTTGGGAAACCTCATTTATATTTTCGTGGGCCGTTTTAAGAGAGGGTTCTCGCCACTGCTCACTCTCAAAACCGTCACAGGACACAGGCAAGTCCGGGACACTCGGTTCCCGAGAACCACCATCCTCGTCTCCCAACATCACCTGCAAAGGAATTTCATCACTATCACAGTCATCATTATTATCAATATCATTATCATGACTATGATCAGTATTATCATCACTATCATGATCATCATCATTATCATTATCAGCATCAGCATCATTATCATGGTCATCATTATTATCATGATCATCATCATCATTATCACATAAGTTTAACGTCCCACTAGCATTGTGTTCCGCCCCTCGGGACTGCGCACCCCCAATAGGAGCTTCATCACACTGTCCATCAGAAACATTTCTCCCCCAGAGATCCTTAGATCGGGGAAAGTCATTACCCAATATGACGGGGTGCACCAGGCTCTTCACTACCCCCACTTCATATGAAACCTCCCCGAGTTTAGGGACCAAGTCCACGGCAGTCTCTGGGTAGACTTTGGTGTCTCCATGGATGCACACCACACTCAGGTGCTTATCAGGGATGAATTCCCTATCAATCAGGCTGTCACATATGGAAGTCACTGGACTCTCTGAGTCTAAGAGGGCCTGTGCTGGGCAGTCATTTACAACCACCGGGCCCACCTGTGGTTCAATCTCTTCGACTGCGGTGGTCACACACACAGGTTCTGCGCAGAGAGAGAGAGACCTGCCAACATCACGGTACATAGGCTCCCCCTCTAGTGAACAGCCGGCTGCAATTTCACAACATCTCCAGCACTGTCCACCACAATCACCCTCCCATATGTCCCCTCGGGCCTGAACCCGCTTATCAGCATACCCCATGTCCCCAACAGCTGGAACGCTCTTACCGCGAGAGTTCAGCGTCCGGGAACTCTGAAGTGACGACCTCTCAGACGGCTGGTCACGGAGACAGTCTTTGCTGGCGAAGGCCTTCTCCATCAGGCTGACCAGACGATTGGCGTCCTGGTGGTCTCCTTGTCCGACCTCTGGCTGTACCTCAGGAGGACATGCTCGGGTGTAGCGGTTCACTATCACCTCTTCAACCATGCCGACATGACGGCCGACGTCAGGCTCCAACCGCTTCTTTACTACAGGCAACGCAGGTGCCTTTACACCATTACTCGGGTACGAGGTGCTGAGAGCTGCAATCTGCTCCCTCAGCAATCGGTTAAACTCCTGCTGCTGCTGCTGCCAGCTCTGCTGGGCCTGCTGCATGCTCTGCAGGTGTTTCTTAACAAGCTCCTCCATACTGCCGGACTTATCTGTCTCAACCACGGCAGTCTTATGTTGCACATTAACTTGCGCCATTTGTTCAAACAGCGCCTCCATGCTGTCATCCATGCTGTCAGACTTCTCTGTCTTAACAACGGCAGTCTTCACTCAAGACATACACACTCTACAGTCTTTTCCATAGAAAAATTCAGCTCTGCTGTGCAGACACTTTTTTTTTTTTTTTTTCTTTGCAAAGTCTATTAGGGCTCCTGTCTCTTTAAGACTGCTCCAAACAGACGTTTCTGCTGACACACTTTTTTTTTCTCTGCTGCTATTTCAACAGACTTCACCTTTATTGCTGTCTCTAATCCTCTGTGCTGCATGCACACTCCAGCACTAACTGTATCAGCCACTGCACTGCCCGCATTCTCCACCAATTGTAACATTTTCAAGGGATATAGCTCTAGGATCGCTGTCTGGGTAGACAGAATGGCATGAAAACAGTTCATTCAGACAGCAGTTCTGGTGTAAAACTGGCCGCAACCAGCTTTATTAAAGTCCACAGCAAACAGATAAAAATAAATCATAAACAGAAAACCTGGGCTTGTCTAGCCACTAATTACGCATAGATAGATTGCCCTGTCTATCCGGGTCCCGGCTCTACCAGCCTGGCCCAACACAACACATATCATATATGTTACCAGTATGGAGTTTCACAGATACTCCTCCTTGTGTCTGAAGGCACATCCAACGTCCAGACTTGAGAGAGATCCACTCCTATTCAGCCTCCATTCGCACGGATTCTCACTGAGACTACTCCTGTGTCCGGGGTACTTCCTGCACCCAGACTGAGATAGCTCACACTCCTGGAGACGCTTCTTATGCCGGGACACCTTCCTGTGTCCAGACTGAGCGTACTTCCAATCCTGGAGACGGCTTCTTGTGCCGGGACACCTCCCTGTGTCCAGACTAAAGACAGCTCCCAATCCTGGAGACTGCTTCCTTGTGCCGGGACACCTCCCTGTGTCCAGACTAAAGACAGCTCCCAGATTGTGTTTGCAGACACCTACTTCTGGTCTCCTAATTAAGACCTGAGTAGTTTCAGGCCTGAGCTGCAAGTGTGTAATGAATGTAAGGTGTAGTGACCTTTCTCTACCACTAGGTTTACAAAGCCACACATTTCCCTTATACCTAGGTGAAATGTACACCCCATTCAACACACATTCCTTCACTGTCTCACATATCCCCTCCCTCTTCTCCAGACCGGAGGGCTGGTCATCCAGACCGGAGGGCTGGTCAACAATCCAACAGAGACAGTGAACTCTGGACCAGTCATGGCCCTCATCAGCTTCATCTTCACCGCTGTCATAGCCAACATCAGCTTTCTCTTCATCTGAAGCATCCGCACTACCCTTTACCCTCCCAGGCCTATACTCTCTGCGGGCCTCGGGTATCCTGCACGGTTTCATCTTGACCCTAGGGCCGGGCTCAGCCTCGATATAGTGCCTGGCCAGAGAAGTACGACCCGGCACATCAGAACACTTCTGCTGACTCTTCTTCATAAACTCACGTACCTCCTGTCCCTGGTGCACTGACCATGTGTCACCAACTATCACAGGAGGTAAAGGGGGTTTTTCACCTTTCTCTAGTTCCCCACCTTCAGGCTCTTCTGGCTCACTGTCAGGGCTATACCCTTCATTTTCATTCACATCCTGCTCGCTGTCAGGGTTTTCATTCATATCCTGCTCACTGTCAGTGTTATACACTTCATTTTCATTCACATCCTGATCTGGAACCTTAGTTAACATGTCATCCACAACATTAACTGCACCATCTGGTCCCTCAAGTATGTGACTATGTGACAACCCCAGCACTATACTTCTATATAGCTCAGGTACTAGGAGCTGGCTCACGACCTCTCCCTGGACTTCAGTGTCCCCATACAATAGGCTATTGTCCATGGCAGCATGAGGAAACCTCTCCTCAGAGCCAGGCTCTTGGGAAACCTCATTTATATTTTCGTGGGCCGTTTTAAGAGAGGGTTCTCGCCACTGCTCACTCTCAAAATCGTCACAGGACACAGGCAAGTCCGGGACACTCGGTTCCCGAGAACCACCATCCTCGTCTCCCAACATCACCTGCAAAGGAATTTCATCACTATCACAGTCATCATTATTATCAATATCATTATCATGACTATGATCAGTATTATCATCACTATCATGATCATCATCATTATCATTATCAGCATCAGCATCATTATCATGGTCATCATTATTATCATGATCATCATCATAATTATCACATAAGTTTAACGTCCCACTAGCATTGTGTTCCGCCCCTCGGGACTGCGCACCCCCAATAGGAGCTTCATCACACTGTCCATCAGAAACATTTCTCCCCCAGAGATCCTTAGATCGGGGAAAGTCATTACCCAATATGACGGGGTGCACCAGGCTCTTCACTACCCCCACTTCATATGAAACCTCCCCGAGTTTAGGGACCAAGTCCACGGCAGTCTCTGGGTAGACTTTGGTGTCTCCATGGATGCACACCACACTCAGGTGCTTATCAGGGATGAATTCCCTATCAATCAGGCTGTCACATATGGAAGTCACTGGACTCTCTGAGTCTAAGAGGGCCTGTGCTGGGCAGTCATTTACAACCACCGGGCCCACCTGTGGTTCAATCTCTTCGACTGCGGTGGTCACACACACAGGTTCTGCGCAGAGAGAGAGAGACCTGCCAACATCACGGTACATAGGCTCCCCCTCTAGTGAACAGCCGGCTGCAATTTCACAACATCTCCAGCACTGTCCACCACAATCATCCTCCCATATGTCCCCTCGGGCCTGAACCCGCTTATCAGCATACCCCATGTCCCCAACAGCTGGAACGCTCTTACCGCGAGAGTTCAGCGTCCGGGAACTCTGAAGTGACGACCTCTCAGACGGCTGGTCACGGAGACAGTCTTTGCTGGCGAAGGCCTTCTCCATCAGGCTGACCAGACAATTGGCGTCCTGGTGGTCTCCTTGTCCGACCTCTGGCTGTACCTCAGGAGGACATGCTCGGGTGTAGCGGTTCACTATCACCTCTTCAACCATGCCGACACGACGGCCGACGTCAGGCTCCAACCGCTTCTTTACTACAGGCAACGCAGGTGCCTTTACACCATTACTCGGGTACGAGGTGCTGAGAGCTGCAATCTGCTCCCTCAGCAATCGGTTAAACTCCTGCTGCTGCTGCTGCCAGCTCTGCTGGGCCTGCTGCATGCTCTGCAGGTGTTTCTTAACAAGCTCCTCCATACTGCCGGACTTATCTGTCTCAACCACGGCAGTCTTATGTTGCACATTAACTTGCGCCATTTGTTCAAACAGCGCCTCCATGCTGTCATCCATGCTGTCAGACTTCTCTGTCTTAACAACGGCAGTCTTCACTCAAGACATACACACTCTACAGTCTTTTCCATAGAAAAATTCAGCTCTGCTGTGCAGACACTTTTTTTTTTTCTTTGCAAAGTCTATTAGGGCTCCTGTCTCTTTAAGACTGCTCCAAACAGACGTTTCTGCTGACACACTTTTTTTTTCTCTGCTGCTATTTCAACAGACTTCACCTTTATTGCTGTCTCTAATCCTCTGTGCTGCATGCACACTCCAGCACTAACTGTATCAGCCACTGCACTGCCCGCATTCTCCACCAATTGTAACATTTTCAAGGGATATAGCTCTAGGATCGCTGTCTGGGTAGACAGAATGGCATGAAAACAGTTCATTCAGACAGCAGTTCTGGTGTAAAACTGGCCGCAACCAGCTTTATTAAAGTCCACAGCAAACAGATAAAAATAAATCATAAACAGAAAACCTGGGCTTGTCTAGCCACTAATTACACATAGATAGATTGCCCTGTCTATCCGGGTCCCGGCTCTACCAGCCTGGCCCAACACAACACATATCATATATGTTACCAGTATGGAGTTTCACAGATACTCCTCCTTGTGTCTGAAGGCACATCCAACGTCCAGACTTGAGAGAGATCCACTCCTATTCAGCCTCTATTCGCACGGATTCTCACTGAGACTACTCCTGTGTCCGGGGTACTTCCTGCACCCAGACTGAGATAGCTCACACTCCTGGAGACGCTTCTTGTGCCGGGACACCTTCCTGTGTCCAGACTGAGCGTACTTCCAATCCTGGAGACGGCTTCTTGTGCCGGGACACCTCCCTGTGTCCAGACTAAAGACAGCTCCCAATCCTGGAGACTGCTTCCTTGTGCCGGGACACCTCCCTGTGTCCAGACTAAAGACAGCTCCCAGATTGTGTTTGCAGACACCTACTTCTGGTCTCCTAATTAAGACCTGAGTAGTTTCAGGCCTGAGCTGCAAGTGTGTAATGAATGTAAGGTGTAGTGACCTTTCTCTACCACTAGGTTTACAAAGCCACACATTTCCCTTATACCTAGGTGAAATGTACACCCCATTCAACACACATTCCTTCACTGTCTCACAATACAAACAATTTCATTTTCATCCTACCTCACCTCATCAGGACAAGATAATAGGAGATTCAATCAAGTAAGCACCTAATTGTTTTGCAGGATAACTTTCCAATGTTTTACTGTAACTTACCATATATACTCGTGTATAAGCCGAGATTTTCAGCACCTTTTTTCGTGCTGAAAATGCCCCCTCGGCTTATACACGAGTCATAGGGCAGAAACCAGCGGGGGAGGGGATGCCACGGCAGGAGCCGGTGGCTGGGACATCATACTCACCCCTCCCCGTGCCATCGCTGAACGTCCCTGCAATCCTGCGTTCTCCCCGGCTTCCTGCAGCTCTCCCCTGCTTTCTGCAGCTCTCCAGCGCTGAGCGGTGACGTAATACCCGCTCATTAAGGTCATGTAATATGGACGCGACGCCACTCCCATAGGCGTGGCGTCCATATTCATGGCCTTAATGAGCGGTATTACGTCACAGCTCAGCGCTGGAGAGCTGCAGGAAGCCGGGGAGAGCTGCAGGAAGCCGGGGAGAACGCAGGATTGCAGGGACTTTCAGCGATGGCACGGGGAGGGTGAGTATGATGGAGGAGGATGGGGGGGAGCATGGAGGAAAGGACAAGGAGCACGGAGCAGGACGGGGGGGAGAATGGAGGACGGGGGAAGCATGGAGGAGGACAATGAGCACGGAGCAGGAGGGGAGGGAACGGAGGACGGGGGAAGCATGGAGGAGGACAATGAGCACGGAGCAGGACGGGGGAGGATGGAGGGCACAGAGGAGCACGGAGCAGGACGGGGGGGAGAGGATGGAGGGCACAGAGGAGCACGGAGC
This sequence comes from Oophaga sylvatica, assembly GCA_033576555.1. NCBI lineage: Eukaryota > Metazoa > Chordata > Amphibia > Anura > Dendrobatidae > Oophaga > Oophaga sylvatica. The sequence goes on along the minus strand of JARQOD010000007.1, from coordinate 37,448,959 downwards.
AGGACGGGGGGGCACAGGAGGACGGAGAAGGAATGGGGGAGCACAGCGGAGGATGGAGCAGGAGGGGGGAGTACAGAGGAGAATGAGGGAGCACAGAGCTGGATGGGGGAGCAAGGAGCAGGATGGGGGCAGCACAGAGCAGGAGGGAAGTTTATACACCCGACTTATACACGAGTCAATAAGTTTTCCCAGTTTTTTTGTGGCAAAATTAGGGGGTCGGCTTATACACGGGTCGGCTTATACACGAGTATATACGGTAAGTAAACTTGATCACCCTCTCTATTGGTTGCATTGCCAATAAGCAGTGCAAAACTTGCAGCAGGAAACATTGGGAACTATACTTCAATAAATCATAAATGATCTTTAGAACAATCTCAGTGTCTAATGGAGAAAAATCAATGGCGAACACAGACGGAAGAGGACCCCTGTTCAAGAATAGCATATGTATAAGAACAGTATAAGGGGCCCTTTTCACCTGCTTGCTGATTTGCAGGTAAAAAGAGCCTCCTTACCTCTTGTGCCCCTATGCAACTGCACACGTTGAACCAATGATTTGTCCGTCCCTGAGAAAAATGACAGAGCTGTCCTTGTTACTATAGTTAAATGTTTTCTCAGGCAATATTCTATGATCTGTACACGTCATCAAAATTGTTGGTACCCCTCGTTTAATGACAGAAAAACCCACAATGGTGACAGAAATAACTTGAATCTGACAAAAGTAATAATACCGTATATACTCGTGTATAAGCCTAGATTTTCAGCACACTTTTTTGTGCTGAAAACGCCCCCCTTGGCTTATACACGAGCATTGCCAGTGGGGGAGGGGAATGGCGGAGCAGCGGCAGGAGGCGGCAGCTGTGGCACAGTGACAGCTGCAGCGGCTGGCTTTCAGAAGACATTATGCTCACCCCTCCTCACTGCATCTCGGTCCCTGCATCTCCATCCGGGCACCGGCAGCTCTTCCTGACTGTGCTGAGCGGTCACGTGGTACCGCTCATTAAGGTATTGAATATGCACATGTCTCCACTCCCATAGGCGTGAAGCGCATATTCATTACCTTAATGAGCGGTACCAAGTGACCGCTTAGCACAGGAAGAGCTGCCACGCCGGGACAACAGAGATGCAGAGACGGCACGAGGAGGGTGAGTAGGACGGGGGGAGGCTGAGCCATGTATACAACGACGGGATGGTGGTCAGCAATGCTTATAACGGGACCAGGGAGCGAGCCATGCATACAAAGCGACCTGGGGAGCCATGCACAGCAGGACAGGTACTGGGGAGCCATGCACAGCAGGACAGGGATCGGGGAGCCATGCATACAATGACAGGGACAGAGGAGTCATGCATACCAGGACAGGGACGGGGGGCAATGCATACCCAGCTTATACTCAGTCAATAAGCTTACCCAGTTTTCCGTGGCAAAATTAGGTGCCTCGGCTTATATTTGGGTTGGATTATACTCGAGTATATGCGGTAAATCTATCTATGAAAATGAACAAATGAAAGTCAGACATTGTTTTTCAACCATACTTCCACAGAATTTTTTTAAAAGTTAAACTCATGAAATAGTCCTTGACAGAAATGATAGTACCCTTAACTTAATATTTTGTTGCACAACCTTTTGAGGCAATCACTGCAATCAAACGATTCCTGTAACTGTCAATGAGACTTCTGCAACTCTCGACAGGTATTTTGGCCCACTCCTCAACAGCAAACTGCTCCAGTTGTCTCATGTTTCAAGGTTGCCTTTTCCAGACGGCATGTTTCAGCTCTTTCCAAAGATGCTCAATAGGATTTACTTCAGGGCTCATAGAAGTCCACTTCATAAAAGTCCAATGTTTTCCTCATAGCCATTCTTGGGTGTTTTTAGCTGTGTTTTGGGTCATTATCCTGTTGCAAGACTCATGACCTGCAGCTGAGATCAAGCTTTCTGACACTGAGCAGCACATTTCTCTCTAGAATCCCTTGATAATCTTGAGATTTCTGTTGTGAATGGGTTTGAGATGAGTTCTGAGCAGAGGCTCCCTCTGGTGGTTACAAGCGGTGCTAGTGAAGATTGTGAGGACTGGGAATCAGGTGTTACTGACTGGTCTTATATAAGGGAGTCATTTTCCCATCAGGGTTGCCGGTGATCAATTGTTCTGGTCTGAATCCTTCTTTCCAGTTTCCCTTGTAGCCTGCTGTGTCGTGTCTGCTTCTCCTGCTAACAGATAAGTCTTTTTCTGCTTTTTTGTTTGTGCTTGATTTTTGCATTTTGTCCTGCACTTCTGTGGGGGCCTTCAGGGTCCCCCCGGGGGCTTCTGCCCTCTCAGTTTAGTTCAGCCACTGAGTTTTGTTCTTTTGCTTTTTCCAGCTTTTTCAGTGGCTGCTGTTTTGATTTTGTTACACCAGAGAACTAATTTAGGTGGTAGAGGTCGTGTGATCTCAGGTGATTTTGAAATTAGTAGTGTTGGTGTTTTTTAGGGTTTTCTGGGATTGCAGTAAGTACCCTTCCTATCCTTTTCTATTTAGATAGTTTGGGCCCCAGCGTTTGCTCATACTATTTTCTTTCTGTGTCTGTATTTCCTCTTGTCTAACCGCCATTACATGTTTGGGGGCTTTCTATTATCTTTGGGGTTCTGCTCCGGGGCAGTTAGCTTTCCTATTTCTATCTTTAGGTGTAGTTAGTTTCTCAGGCTGTGACGAGGCGTCTAGGACCAACGTAGGAACGCTCCACGGCTGCCTCTAGTTGTGGTGGTTAGTCAGGGTACTGCAATCCCATAGATTCCAACTGCTCTGGTGTATTGCCTTTTTTTCCTGCACTCCTCAGCTACCGAAACATAACAGTATCACCGGCCCAAAAATTGAAAATTGTATGGTACTCATCAGAAGGGAAAAAATATTTGAAAGAAAAAAGGTTGTCAGAGTTGTCAGAGATATTTTTCTGTTTGTTGCATTTTTTTTTTTCCCTCTGTATCTCTGGGTGCTGGGGAGGATCTTTTCTTCCAATGGAGCTTGCACAGTTGTCTGGCCGTGTGGATCAGCTTGCCACTGAGGTTCAGAGTATTGCTGCATATCTTGCTAGGTTGCCTGTTGTGGAACCTAGGATCCCCATGCCAGATTTGTTTTTAGGGGATCGAGCTAAGTTTCAGAATTTCAAAAATAATTGTAAATTGTTTTTTGCCTTAAAATCTAAGTCCTCAGGAAACGCAGCGCAGCAGGTTCAAATTATCATCTCTCTCCTGCGCGGCGATCCTCAGGATTGGGCTTTTTCCCTGATACCTGGGGATCCTGTTTTGAGTGATGTTGATGCGTTTTTTCAGGCTTTGGGGTTATTGTACGATGAGCCTAATGTCACTGATCAAGCTGAAAAAGCCTTGTTGGCATTAAATCAGGGGCTTGATGACGCTGAGTTATACTGTCAGAGATTCCGTAGGTGGGCAGTCCTGACCAAATGGAATGACGACGCTTTGGCGGCCCTTTTCCGGAAGGGTCTGTCAGATAATGTAAAGGATGTTATGGTGGGATTCCCTGTCCCCTCTGGTCTCAATGATTCTATGTCATTAGCGATTCAAATTGACAGACGTTTGCGTGAGCGGAGAAGTATGTGTGGAATGGTGTTGCCTTGTGAGCCAGCTTCTGAACCCATGCAGTGTGATAGAGTGGTGTCTGGGGCATAGCGTCATGAGTTTCGAAAGCGCAATGGGTTATGTTTCTACTGTGGTGATGCCTCTCATGCTATTTCAGTCTGCCCTAAGCGGGGAAGACGTTTTGCACGCTCAGTTGTCTTGGGTAGTGTTCAGACTAAGTTTTTATTAACTGTCACTCTGATATGCTCTCTGTCCTCATTTTCTGCTCAGGCTTTTGTTTATTCTGGAGCAGCTATTAACCTGATGGATTATGATTTTGCTAAACGTTGTGGGTTTCCCTTGATACCCCTAAAGAAGTCTATTCCCCTACTGGGGATCGATTCTACCCCTTTGGCTGAGAATAAACCCCAGTTTTCTACTCAGGTGATAATGAGGGTTGAACCTGATCACCAGGAGTGCTGCAAATTTTTGGTTCTATATAATCTGCATGACATTATCGTGCTGGGTTTCCCTTGGTTACAGTCTCATAATCCTGTTTTGGATTGGAAATCTGTGTCTGTAACCAGTTGGGGCTGCCAATGTGTTAATACCAACACTCCTGTTTTTTCTGCCTCCCCCCAGGCTCAGGATGTTCCTGACTTTTTATTTGATTTTTCTGATGTGTTTAGCGAAAGTAAATCTGCTTCCTTGCCTCCCCATAGGAGCTATGACTGCGCTATTGAATTAGTGCCGGGTAGTAAATTCCCTAAAGGTCGCCTTTTTAACTTGTCTGTACCTGAACATGACGCTATGCGGTCTTATATCAAGGAATCATTGGAGAAGGGTCATATCAGACCATCCTCTTCACCCTTAGGTGCCGGTTTTTTCTTTGTGGCCAAAAAAGATGGTTCGTTAAGGCCGTGTATTGATTATCGTCTCTTGAACAATATTACTGTGAAATATCAATACCCGTTACCCTTGATTTCTGACCTGTTTTCCAGGGTGAAAAACGCTACTTGGTTTATCAAGCTTGACCTCAGGGGGGCGTATAACCTTATTCGCATTAAGCACGGGGATGAATGGAAGACGGCATTCAATACCCCTGAAGGGCATTTTGAGTACCTAGTGATGCCCTTTGGGCTCACTAATGCTCCTTCCGTCTTCCAGTCCTTCATGAATGACATTTTCAGGGATTTTGTGGACAAATTTCTGATTGTTTATTTGGATGATATCTTGATTTTTTCTAATGACTGGGACTCTCATGTGAAACATGTTCGAACTGTATTCCAGATTTTGAGAGAGAATGCTCTGTATGTGAAGGGATCAAAGTGTCTTTTTGGCGTACGGAGGATCTCATTTCTGGGATTCATTTTGTCCCCATCTGTTATTGAAATGGACCCGGTCAAGGTTCAGGCCATCTGTGATTGGGTCCAACCTACTTCATTAAAGGCTCTTCAGAGATTTTTGGGTTTTGCCAATTTTTATCGTAAATTTATTGGTAATTTCTCGGTTATTGTTAAACCATTAACTGATTTGACCAGAAAGGGTTCTGATGTGGTGAATTGGCCTCCTGAGGCAGTCTCTGCATTTCAGGAACTTAAGCAGAGATTCACTTCTGCTCCTGTTCTACGGCAGCCTGATGTTTCTCTGCCATTTCAGGTGGAGGTTAATGCCTCTGAAATTGGGGCAGGTGCAGTTTTGTCCCAAAAAGATCCAGAGACCTCTAAAAGTAACCCTTGTGCCTTTTTCTCTCGAAAATTTTCTCCTACTGAACGTAATTATGACGTGGGTAATCGGGAGTTATTGGCCATGAAGTGGGCTTTTGAAGAGTGGAGACATTGGCTGGAGGGAGCCAAACATCAGGTGGTGGTCCTTACGGACCATAAGAATCTGGTCTATCTGGAATCTGCCAAGCGACTCAATCCTAGACAGGCCAGGTGGGCCTTGTTTTTCACACGTTTTAATTTTGTGGTTTCCTTTCTTCCTGGCACTAAGAATGTTAAGGCGGATGCCCTCTCGAGGAGTTTCCTTGCGGACTCTCCTGAGTTATCTGATCCTTCTGTTATTTTGAAAGAGGGTGTAGTTTTTTCCGCCATCTCGCCCAATTTGAGACTTGCTCTGGAGGGGTGTCAGGAGGATAGGCCCGAGCGCTGCCCTGTTGGAAAATTGTTTGTCCCGGACCAATGGAAAAAGAGTGTGATGTCTGAGATTCATTGTTCCGCATTGGCTGGGCATCCCGGAATTTTTGGTACCAGAGACTTGGTTAGTCGGTCCTTTTGGTGGCCTACCTTGTCTCGTGATGTCAGGGAATTTGTGCAGTCCTGCGGGACTTGCTCTCGCTCCAAGCCTTGCTCTCGCTCTAGTGGTTTGTTGATGCCATTGCCTGTGCCCAAGAGACCATGGACCCATATCTCTATGGATTTCATTTCCGATCTTCCTGTTTCTCAGAGAATGACCACCATCTGGGTAATTTGTGATAGGTTTTCCAAAATGATACATCTTGTGCCATTACCTAAGTTGCCTTCCTCCTCTGAATTGGTGCCGTTGTTCCTTCAGCACGTGGTTCGTTTACACGGCATTCCTGAGAACATTGTGTCTGACAGAGGAGTCCAGTTTGTTTCCAGATTTTGGAGGACTTTTTGTTCTAAACTGGGTGTTCAATTGTCTTTCTCCTCGGCATATCATCCTCAGACCAATGGTCAAACTGAGAGAACAAACCAGACATTGGAGACTTATCTAAGATGCTTTGTGTCTGCTGATCAGGATGACTGGGTCTCTTTTTTGCCTTTGGCTGAGTTTGCTCTTAATAATAGGGCTAGCTCTGCCACTTTGATGTCTCCGTTTTTCTGTAATTCTGGGTTTCACCCTCAATTTTCTTCAGGACAGACGGAGGCTTCTGTCTGTCCAGGTGTTGACTCTGTTGTGGAGCGTATGCAACAGATTTGGGACCAGGTAGTGGAGAGGTTGTCCCTCTCTCAGGAGAAGGCCCAGCGGTTTGCTAACCGGCATAGGACTGATGGTCCTCGGTTTAAAGTGGGGGACTTGGTCTGGTTGTCCTCAAAGAATATTCCTATGAGAGTAGCATCTCCTAAATTTAAGCCTAGGTTCATTGGACCTTATAAGATCATGGAGATTATTAATCCTGTTTCTTTTCGTTTGCTTCTTCCAGGGACATTTAAGATCCATAACGTGTTCCACAAGTCCTTGTTGAAGAGGTTTGTTGAGCCAGTGGTTCCTGCTGCTGTGCCTCCTGACCCTGTTTTGGTTGAGGGCAATCTGGAGTATGTGGTTGAGAAAATATTGGATTCTCGTTTTTCTAGATGGAAACTCCAGTATTTGGTTAAATGGAGAGGTTATGGTCAGGAAGACAATTCTTGGGTGTTTGCTTCGGACATCCATGCTAGGAGACTTATCCGTGCGTATCATAGAACTCATCCTGACCGACCTGGTTGCTCAAATGAGGGTTCGGTGACCCCTCCTCAAGGGGGGGGGTACTGTTGTGAATGGGTTTGAGATGAGTTCTGAGCAGAGGCTCCCTCTGGTGGTTACAAGCGGTGCTAGTGAAGATTGTGAGGACTGGGAATCAGGTGTTACTGACTGGTCTTATATAAGGGAGTCATTTTCCCATCAGGGTTGCCGGTGATCAATTGTTCTGGTCTGAATCCTTCTTTCCAGTTTCCCTTGTAGCCTGCTGTGTCGTGTCTGCTTCTCCTGCTAACAGATAAGTCTTTTTCTGCTTTTTTGTTTGTGCTTGATTTTTGCATTTTGTCCTGCACTTCTGTGGGGGCCTTCAGGGTCCCTCCAGGGGCTTCTGCCCTCTCAGTTTAGTTCAGCCACTGAGTTTTGTTCTTTTGCTTTTTCCAGCTTTTTCAGTGGCTGCTGTTTTGATTTTGTTACACCAGAGAACTAATTTAGGTGGTAGAGGTCGTGTGATCTCAGGTGATTTTGAAATTAGTAGTGTTGGTGTTTTTCAGGGTTTTCTGGGATTGCAGTAAGTACCCTTCCTATCCTTTTCTATTTAGATAGTTTGGGCCCCAGCGTTTGCTCATACTATTTTCTTTCTGTGTCTGTATTTCCTCTTGTCTAACCGCCATTACATGTTTGGGGGCTTTCTATTATCTTTGGGGTTCTGCTCCAGGGCAGTTAGCTTTCCTATTTCTATCTTTAGGTGTAGTTAGTTTCTCAGGCTGTGACGAGGCATCTAGGACCAACGTAGGAACGCTCCACGGCTGCCTCTAGTTGTGGTGGTTAGTCAGGGTACTGCAATCCCATAGATTCCAACTGCTCTGGTGTATTGCCTTTTTTTCCTGCACTCCTCAGCTACCGAAACATAACAGATTTCATTGTAACCTGCACAGACTCTAAACACCCTGTGACAGATGCAGCAAAGCAGCCCCAGAACATAACAGAGCCTCCTCCAGGTTTCACAGTAGGGACAGTGTTCTTTTCTTTATGTGCTTCATTTTTCCATCTGTGAACATAGAGCTGATGTGCCTTGCCAAAAAGTTCCATTTTTGTCTCATTTGTCCATAGGACATTCTCCCAGAAGCTTTGTGTCTTGTCAACATGTAGTTTGGCAAATTCCAGTCTGGCTTTTTGATGATTTTTGTTCAACAATGGTGTCCTCCTTGGTCGTCTTCACTTAAGTCCACTTTGGCTCATACAATGCTTGATGGTGCGATCTGACACTGATGTTCCTTGAGCTTGAAGTTCACCTTTAATCTGTTTAGAAGTTTTTCTGGGCTCTTTTGTTACTATTCGTATTATCCATCTCTTTGATTTATCATCAATTTTCCTCCTGCAGCCACGACCAGGGAGGTTGGCTACAGTCTCTTGGAGTTTAAATTTCTGAATAATATATGCAACTGTAGTCACAGGAACATCAAGCTGCTTGAAGATGGTTTTATGACTTTACCTTTAACATGTTTGTCTATAGTTTTCTTTCTACTGTTTTCTGATACACACTATGTTTCCAAACCAACACAGTGAGTATCTGTAGCCCTCTGTACAGGTCCACTCACTGATTCCAAGATTGTAGACACCTGTGATGCTAATTAGTGGAAACACCTTGATTTAACATGCACCCTTTGTCACATTATTTTCAGGGGTACCATCATTTCTGTCCAGGCCTATTTCATGAGTTTTATTTTTACAAAAAATCTGTGGAAGCATGGTTAAAAAGCAATGTCTGACTTTCAATTGTTCATTTTCATAGATTTTTGATTTATTATTACTTTTGTCAGATTCATGTTATTTCTGTCACCATTGTGGGTTTTTCTGTCATTAAACGAGGGGTACCAACAATTTTGACCACGTGTATATAAGTTGACAGTAGGTAATGATCAACTGAATTTTGTTACAATAAAAATATTAAATGGTCTGAAAATTAAAGAATTCAGTTCCCAGTAGTTAATAGGCTATTGTAAGGCATTTTGCTAATTGAAACAATATCAAGGCTAGAAATCAAAGTTACAGAGAGGGAGATAGTTATAAAGAATGAAAGTTTTTTAAGTATGTGCTATTCATTAGGTTCAGGATGTTTTTATCTTAAAAATTTCCACCACTTCTCTTGTCTAAATTATTTCATTTAAACATAACATTAAAATGTATATTTCAAATAAATAATAAAAATGTATCATTCGTTCACTTCCTTTACACTTGACTTTCATTCATAAATAAACACATGCATTCCTCTGATTGTCTAATGTAAACGCATCTGGAAGATATCCACAGTTTAAAGGAGTTTCTCTTAACCGTACCCATTTTCATACTTTCCCCTGCTGTTCTTAATATAGAAAATGTCAAAAATAAATAAAAACGTTCTTTATTTCTAAAATGATTCTGAACTTGTATTTATTACGTGTAGGAAAAAGCTCAGTTTGCTAATTTGGGATTGATTGACCTTGGGTACTCAAATAGCTGGGAAATGTCATGCCATATTTTATACATTACAAAAGTATGAGAAACAACTAATGAGGGTCATCATCATGCTATTAATAGAATGGTGAAAAATGCTTATGACCGATGGTAACTAATCAGAAATTAGCTTTGATAACCTTTATGTCACGGAATATTACATTTTCTTGCCTAGTGTTGTGTGATATATACTGTAAGTGAAAGTAGCATGTGATTTATGCATGCAGTAATTCAAAGGTTTGGGATTTTTTCATATACAGCAATATATATATTTCTATTTTCAAATAACTATGTTTCTTGGCATTAATGTTCCGATGATCAGACACAACGACATATGAGGTTATTTGCGTCCACTCTTTTTCCAGGGTTGCCACTGTCCAGAAATTCCAACAGTCCTTAAAAATAGGGTACTTTTTTTGCCCTGTCAGTAAAAAAATTAAGGCGTCCGTAATCTTCTTTAATATGAAGAAACTTAGATCAATTATTTTGACAGTAATTTTCATCATTTTAGAGTTTACACTTAATGCAACTGATGTCTTCATATCAGAATTATGGGCTGTAGAAATGTATCATCGATAATCATGTATTATTATCATTTTTCGATGTGTCTGTAAAAATTACTGTCTGTCCATTTTGGGAACCAGTCTAGAAAAAAACAAAAAGTAAAGTTGGCAACCCTGCCTTCATCTATACAGAACAACATGCATATCAACTTCTAATTGCATGATAAACTTTGCTATCATTGCACACACAGGGCACATCACCTATAACAACTAATTGGTGATTCTATACTTGCGCCAGAAGACACCTCTGGAGAAAAGACAGTTTCCAGTGAAAGAATTGGCCGGGACCCAGGAAATGTACTGAGTCTAGTGAGCTTTTTATTTCAGGTGGTATTGTAAACTGAGTGAGCAAGAGAGATTACTACAGTGCAGAGCAAAATTAACTATAGAGCACAGAGGAGATGAAACGCAAGAGTAGTAGCCAAACAGCAAGTGGCTTTAGTGTCAGGATGGTATTAATAATAATAATCCTTATTTTTATATAGCGCTAACATATTCCGCAGCGCTTTACAGTTTGCACACATTATCGTCGCTGTCCCCGAAGGAGCTCACAATCTAGATTCCGTATCTGTATGTTTTTTTGGAGTGTGGGAGGAAACTGGAGTACCCGGAGGAAACCCACGCAAACACGGGAGAACATACAAACTCATTGCAGATGTTGTCCTTGGTGGGATTTGAACCCAGGACTACCAGCGCTGCAAGGCTGTAGTGCTATTCACTGAGCCACCGTGCTGCCCATTAGTGCTCTTTACATCAGTTCCAGGTCACTTGGTTCCAAATCATGGTTTTTAAGTCAAGACCACAGAAACTAGGCAGGCAATGTGGAATTATTCTAAACAGTAGATGTCTAGTGTCAGCAAAAAAATTTCTGGTTATTAGTAACGATTACCTGGTATACCGATGGCATTATTAATGAATGCATCAAGCTGATGTAAGGAGACTTTATAGGCCTTGCATTGCTCCTCTCTGGAAAATTAATTATGCAAATAACCTCTTTAGAGAGGAAGAGGACTGGAATTCTAGTTATACCTTTGGAAAGTAGCAATCCTAAAAGTCAATATAGACCCTTTAACCCCTTAACGACCAAGCCATTTTGCACGTTAATGACCGGGCCAATTTTTACATTTCTGACCACTGTCTCTTTATGAGGTTATAACTCTGGAACGCTTCAACGGATCTTGGTGATTCTGAGACTGTTTTCTCATGACATACTGTACTTCACGTTAGTGGTTAAATTTCATCGATATAACTTGTGTTTATTTATGAAAAAAATGGAAATATGTTGAAAATTTTGAAAATTTTGCAATTTTCAAATTTTAATTTTTATGCCCTTAAATCAGAGAGATATGTCACACAAAATAGTTACTAAATAGCATTTCCCACATGTCTACTTTACATCAGCACAATTTTGGAACCAAAATTTTTTTTTGTTAGGAAGTTATAAGTGTTAAAAGTTGACCAGCGATTTCTCATTTTTCCAACAAAATTTACAAAACCTTTTTTTTTAGGGACCACCTCACATTTGAAGTGAATTTGAGGGGTCTATATGACAGAAAATACCCAAAAGTGACACCATTCTAAAAACTGCACCCATCAAGGTGTTCAAAACCACATTCAAGAAGTTTATTAACCCTTTAGGTACTTCACAAGAATTGAAGCAATGTGGAAGGAAAAAATGAACATTTAACTTTTTTTCCCAAACTTTTTCTTTCGACACAATTTTTTAAATTTTGTCAAGGGTATCAGGAGAAAATGAACCACAATATTTGTTGTACAACTTCTCCTGAGTACACCGATACCCCATGTGTGGGGGAAAACCAATCTTTAGGCGCACGGCAGTGCTCAGAATGAGCATCATTTAAGATTTTGAATGTCAAATTGGCTGGAATCGAGAGCGGACACCATGTTGCGTTTGGAGAGCCCTTGATGTACCAAAACAGAGGAAACCCCCAATAAGTGACCCCATTTTGGAAACTAGACCCCCAAGGAACTTATCTAAATGTGTGGTGAGCACTTTGAACCCCCAAGGGCTTCACAGAAGGTTATAACGTAGAACCGTAAAATTAAAAAATCATGTTTTTTCCACAAAAATGATCTTTTCATCCCAATTTTTATTCTCCAAAGGAGAAAAGGACCCCAAAAGTTATTGTCCAATTTGTCCAGAGTACGCTGATACCCAATATGTGGGGGTAAACCACTATTTTGACGCATGGCAGAGCTCGGAAGGGAAGGAGCGCCGTTTTCCAATGCAGACTTTGATGGAATGGTCTGCGGGCGTCATGTCACTTTTGGAGAGCCCCTGATGTGCCTAAACAGTAGAAACCCCCCACAAGTGACCCCATTTTGGAAACTAGATCCCCCACGGAACTTATCTATATGTGTGTTGAGCATTTGAACTCCCAAGTGCTTCAATGAAGTTTATAACGTAGAGCCGTAAAAATAAAAAAATCATATTTTTTTCCACAAAAATGATCTTTTTGCCCCCAAATTTTTATTTTTATAAGGTAACAGGAGAAATAGGACCCCAAAAGCTATTGTGCAATTTGTCCTGAGTACGCTGATACCCCATATGTGGGGGGGAACCACTATTTTGACGCATGGCAGAGCTCGGAAGGGAAGGAGCACCGTTTTCGAATGCAGACTTTGATGGAATGGTCTGCGGGTGTCATGTCGCACTTGGAGAGCCCCTGATGTGCCTAAACAGTAGAAACCCCCCACAAGTGACCCCATTTTGCAAACTAGACCCCCCAAGGAACTTATCTAGATGTGTGGTGAGCGCTTTGAACCCCCAAGGGCTTCAAAGAAGTTTATAACGTAGAGCCGTGAAAATAAAAAAAATCATATTTTTTTCCACAAAAATAATCTTTTTACCCCCAAATTTTTATTTTTCTAAGGGTAACAGGAGAAATAGGACCCCAAAAGTTGATGTGCAATTTGTGCTGAGTACACTGATACCCCATATGTGGGGGGAACCACTGTGATCGCCTTACTGCGATCTTAGGGAGGCAGAATGAACAAATCCACAAACGGTGAAGAATTGGTTTTATTTTTTACGCTGCTCCTCGTGTGGTATTAGTGATTAGGCGACTTTATTTTTCGGTTCGGTGCGATTACAGCGATACCAGATTTACATGCTTTTTTCATGTTCAGCTTCTGTCACACACTAAAAAGACGCTTTTTTTGGAAGAATTTTTTGTAAGAAATGTTTGCATCGCCGTATTTTGAGAGCTATAATTTTTCCATATTTCGTCCGACAGAGTCATGTGTGGGCTTATTTTTTGCGAGACGAGCTGACGTTTTTATTGGTACCATATTCGGGCACATAACGTTTTTTGATCGCTTCCTTTTCCGATTTTTGTGTAAGTAGAATGAACAAAACCCAGCAATTCAGGAATTGTTTGGGTTTTTTTTTTCCCCATTCCGCGTGTGGTAAAATTGATAAAGCAGCTTTATTCTTCGGGTCACTACGATTACAGCGATACCTCATTTATATCTTTTTTTATGTTTTGGCGTTTTTTACACAATAAAAAATTTTATAGAAAAAATAATTATTTTTGCATCAGTTTATTCCGCGAGCTATAACTTTTTTATTTTCTCACTGATGATGCTGTATAGCAGTTTTTTTTTTGCGGGACAAGATGACGTTTTCAGCGGTACCATGATTATTTATATCCGTCTTTTTGATCGCGTGTTATTGCACTTTTTCCAAGCGGTATGATGATACCGCTTGGAAAAAGTATAATTTACTACTTTTTTGAGGTTTTTTTGTACGGCTTTCACTGAAGGGGTTAACTAGGGTTACGCTTTAATAGATGGGATTTTTACGGACGCGGCGATACCAAACATGTGTATTTTTTTGTTTTTTGTTTTTTTTATTGCATAAAAAAGTGTATTTTTTTAGGGGAATTTTTTTTTATTATTTGAAAATATTTTTTTTACAAATTTTTTAAAAAATGCTTTTTTTACCTTGTCCCTTTATGGGACTTTCACTTTTTTACTTTTGATTACTTTGATTGCAGTTACAATGCATTGCAATGCTCCAGCATTGCAATGCATTGTACCTATGGTGAAAGCTGCTGTGACCATGGTCACAGCGGCTTTCCGTAGCTAGATGACCCGGAGGTTGTCATGACAACCCCCGGGTCATCAAGGCAGAGATCGGGCCCTGCAAATACATTGCGGGGCGCCGATCTGAGGCAGAGGGAGCTCCCGACCCTCTGCCTCTCCCCCTGAGCGTTGCGATCGCGCTCGATCGCAGCAGTCAGGGGGTTAACAGCCAGGGACGACGGCGGCGCCGCTTTCAGCTGTTAGTGCAGGAAGCTCGGCCACTGCAGCGCCGGCTCCTGCACTGATCGGGCAGAAGAGGCTGAAATTTCACATTGACTGACCAATCACAGCGCTATGGGTGCGAGGACCGACGGCAAAGGTCCCCGCACCGCTTGCTGTGCCTGTCAGCTGTCTGTGACAGCTGTCGGCACTGAACTGCCACTGCATGTTCACACGCAGTGGTAGTTCAAAGGCTGGACTTGCACAGTCCGTCAAGGTGCCAAAACTGACACCCGGCCATGACGGACTGTGCACGTCCATGGACATTAAGGGGTTAACAAGCCTTGCCACATGACTTAGGAAAATAACCGAAAGGTGACTTGTCACGTGGCAAGGCTCATTAAAGTGTCTATATTGACTTTTAGGATTGCTGCTTCCAATAGATGGGGCTAAAGTTCAAGTCCTCTTCCTCTCTGAAGAGACAATTTGCATATCAATGTGTTTCTAAAGCTATTAAGCTGTAACAAGTTAAAAAGTCATGTACCATAAAGCAAGATTTTTCAGTGAGATGAGTCTGATGTCTGCAACACAAAGGGTTGGTACATAAAATAAGAATTATGGAACTAGAGGAAAATATGTGCAGCTTGGTTAACAACTGGCTCAGTGATAAGAAACAAAGGGTGATTCTTAATGGAACACATACAGATAAACAGGGTAACATTGGGTACTATAATGGTTAGTATTGGGAGCTCTTCTTTTTAACATGTTTATAAATTACCTTGTAGGGGAAATACAGAATAGAATTTAAATATTTGCAGAAAATGCTAAGCTCTGCAGCGCAATCAACACAGAGGAGGATAGTTTAATATTACTAAAGGATGCTGCATGCAAGGGCTGAGAAATGGCAATTGAAACTTAATGTAGAAAAATGTAAGGTTGTGCACTTGGGTAGAGAAAATAAAATGTACAATTATGTACTAAATGATAAAACACTAGGTAAAACTGTCATTGAAAAAGAATTGGGTTTATGGATGGACAGCAAACTCCACTTTAGTGAACAGTGCCAGGCAGCTGCTGAAAAAGCAAATAAAATAATGGGATCCATTAAAAAAAGGCATAGATGCTCGTGACGGGAACATAGTTTTTTCTGTATATAAGTCACTAGTGCAGCCACACTTAGAATACTGTATACAATTTTAGTATTAGGTGATTAAAAAGGACATAGCTGAACTAGATATGATGCAGAGAAGAGAAATTAAGGTTATTAAGGGAATGGGTGTACTGCAATACCAAGACAGCGTATTGAACTTGTGATTATTCAGTTTGGAAAAATTAAGGCTTAGGGGAGATCTTACTACAATATACAAACATATAATGCGACAATACAGAGATGTTTCTAATGATCTTTTTACATCTAGGCTTGCAACGGGGATAACGGGGCATGCTCTACATCTAAAGGAAAGAAGGATCTATCATATTCACTGATCCAGAGCCTTTACTGTAAGAGCAGTGAGACAATGGAAATCTCTGCACATTATGTTGTAATGGTTGATTCACTAATAAAATGCAATAAAGGTCTGGAAGCCTTTCTTGAAAAATATAATATTACAGGTTATAGGCACTAGACTCTGTGGTGGCACATTGATCCATGGAATTAGTCTGATTGACTTATGTGGAGTTGGGAAGGAATTTTCAGGCTATAAATTGAACTCGATGGACTTCTACCTTAAAAACTATGAAACTATGAATCTATGAATCATTCCTCCCCAGAGCATACACCTGCACACCACACATGACAACTCAACACATACATAATTTTATCGAGTGGCAAGTGATTAGTTCCAAATTTGGAGCTGTCTTCTGCAAGACCTCTGGCATTTGAATTTACTGAAAATCTTCTGGTCTTTTAGTAGTCTGGCAGACCAGTTAGACCCTGGATGACTCTGGTAGGCCAGTTAAACCCCGGATTACTCTGGTAGGCCAGTTAGACCCTGGATATAAGGTCTCATGTTTTGTCAGTATGGTTTTTTTTAGAAGCAGGATTTTTTTATGATGTTACGTAACTACTGTATATGTGATTCCCTTGCTGAGAATTTTTGTTTATATAGATATTTTGTAGCTAGGAAACAAGTAAAAATGCCATTAACTTCAGCTTTGGATTTCAAAATCATAACAATAAATTAGTGATCTTGATACCTAACTAGTGTTGAGCATTCCGATACCGCAAGTATCGGGTATCGGCCGATATTCACTGTATCGGAATTCCGATACTTAGTTCCGATATTTTTCCTATATCGTATACCGGAATCGGAAGTTCCCATAATTCTTTGAGAGGCAATGTGATTTTAGTCAGCCAATGAGGAATCTTATGAAGTGTGGGCACATCCTGTAATGCTGCGGTCATCTTAACTAATGGCATGGCTGTGATTGGCTGCTGAAATGATGTCAGAATGCAGTATAAAAGGCGCCGCCGCCATTTTAGCGTCACTGTGCTGTGAACTCAGTTAGGGACAGAACGCTGCTCTGCTGACTCTGAGGGACAGTTAGATATTGCGATTTTGTGTACTGGGCTTTAGGCAGGCTAGTTTACCAACCGCTGTGTAAAGCTTCCTTTTGCCAGTGTTGTTTTAACAGCTCTGTGCAAGGTGTGTGTGAGAGTGCAGGTGACGCTGCAGTTTGCTCTGCATGCAACGCTGTCTGTAGGCATCTGCACGTGTCACTCACAGACTCTTTTTTTTTTCTTCAGTGTAATTCTTGCTGCTCCATGCAATTTAACTATTAGTGTGACGCGCTTCCATCCGTATCCAATACATTGGTTGCAAACACTATAGAAGTAGACAAAGGAGTAGCCTTTCCCAGATTGTGAACAGTTGTGTTTCAGTGTTCACTTCTAGTACCCAGTTTTTTTAATTGTTTCTTGAGTGTCACCATCAACCGCCTTCCAGAGTTTTACAAAAATGTTGTTCAAAGGCCCAATGAACTGGCATTGTAACCCTCAGTCTTTTAGACGTGTCTCGCAGTGCCCTCATCCTTTTCATTTCTCTCCAATTGGTTCTGCTCCATTCATTTTAAAATCTAATCTATTAGTGTGACGCGCTTCCATCCGTATACAATACATTGGTTGCAAACACTATAGAAGTAGACAAAGGAGTAGCCTTTCCAGATTGTGAACAGTTGTGTTTCAGTGTTCACTTCAGTCTGTGTTTTTTATTTTTTGAGTGCATATCACGCTCCAGTTACTTGTTCAAGCACTGCTGCTTGTACTCTGCTGAGCGTGTCTCAGTACCTCATCCTTTTCATTTATCTCCAATTGGTTCTGCTCCATTCCATTTAAAATCTAATCTATTAGTGTGACGCGCTTCCATCCGTATACAATACATTGGTTGCAAACACTATAGAAGTACAGAAAGGAGCCTTTCACAGATAGTGAACAGTTGTCTGCAGTGTTCACTGCAGTCTCTGAGGAATAACCACACTTAGGCCTTATAACTTTTCTGACTTTCTTTATCAATCTACCAAGATGAAGAAGGCAGGGAGTAAGGCACGTGGTCGTGGCCGTGTAGTTTCAGCAGGGAGAGGATGTGGGGATTCTGTGGCTGCTGCCGCACCCAGTTACACAGCATCCACCAGTTTTCCCCGTGAGCGTTCCTTTATGCGCACTTTTGTAGGAGCTCAGCGTACCCCCCTGCTGCGGGAAGAACAAATTGAAGCCGTTGTTGGTTGGATGGCAGCCAATGCATCGACTTCAATTCCTTCCACCTCCTCTCAGGACCACAGCACTGTTGAACAACCATCTGTCTCTTCACCGCCTGCCAAATTGCCCAGGCAGTCAGAGAGTTCTGAACTGGAGCCAGCTGAGTCTCTGCTTCTGTTCTCAGAATCTGTTGGCTTGCAAACAGGGGCCCAGCCAAGCAGCATTCTGGAATGTGAAGAAGAGGCAGTATGCAGTGATGCGCAACAGCTGTGTCTCTCTGAATGTTAAGAGGCGGGTGAGCCAGTGCCGATGGTCAGCACACCGCAGAACGCATCTGATGATGATGAGACTCAGGTGCCATTTTCTGTTGAGCATGCTGCTGGCCAGACCACCCAACAGCAGCAGGTGTTGGAAGAGGGTAGTGGAGATGATAAGGTCCAAGACCCAACATGGCGTGAGGAACAGGAAGGTGGTGGTAGCAGCTCTGAGGAAGAGATTGCCCCAACGGTCCAAACAGTAGGGAGAGGTAGGCTGCAGACTCGGTTGCCTGTAGCCTCCAGTTTGGCACCCGTTTGTAGCAGTTCTCTTCCAACAGCCAAAACTGGCGCTCCCAGGACTTGCACTGCGTGGTCCTTTTTTGACACACTTGCAGATGATATTTGCTATGTCAAATGCAAGCTGTGTAATCAAAAAGTAAAAAGAGGTAAAAATGTCAGTAACCTTAATACCACAAATATGTGGAAACATGTGCGTCAAAGCACGTGGTTGAGTTCCAAAGACACACTGGAGATGTAGGCCAACCTACAGCAGCACCTACATCTTCAGCTCGTGTTGGAGCCTCTTCCTCCAGCTCACACACAGCTGGTTCGGCTTCCTCACACAATCGCCATGGAAGAACCTCTGTCACTGTTGTCCAGAGACCCAGTGTTATTCCACCCACAGCTGCAAGTTCCCTGTCATCCTCACACTCCCAGGCCACAAAACAGCCATCGGTAGCACAGGCATGGGATAAAAGACGGCCATACTCGGCAAACCATCCACGAGCACAGGCTCTGAATGCTGGCATTGAAAACTCCTGTCCCTTGAAATGCTGTCATTCAGGCTGGTGGAGACTGACAGTTTCCGTAACTTAATGGCATTGGCAGTCCCACGATACAATGTGCCCAGCCGATTTTATTTCAGCAGGCAAGCCGTCCCTGCTCTGCAAAAGCATGTTGAGGGAAAAATTAAACATGCGCTACTAAACGCCGTCAGTAGCAAGGTCCACCTGTCCACCGATGCGTGGACCAGTACCCATGGCCAGGGACGATACCTTTCCCTCACTGCCCATTGGGTCAATGTTGTGGAGCCGGGTACAGATCTTGCGAGTGGCGCTGTACGTGTTCTGCCAACTCCAAGGATTGCAGGAATCAAGTCTGTCCACATTGACTCCTCCTCCTACTCCAGTTCCTCAGAATCATCGCTGCAGGAGCCATCACGGTCTACCTCCACATGGACCCGTGAACGCTTACCTGATGCGACCGATATGAGCACAGCCGTGGCCAAACGTCAACAGGCCGTCCTGAAATTAATTTCCATGGGGAATCGAAGCCACACAGCGCAGGAGCTCTGGAATGCCATCAAGCAGGAGAGCGACGTGTGGTTTTTTGCCAGCGAATCTCCAGCCAGCCTTGGTAGTGTGTGACAATGGCCGAAATCTGGTGGCAGCTCTAGGCCTTGGCAACCTCACTCACATACCATGTCTGGCACATG
This sequence comes from Oophaga sylvatica, assembly GCA_033576555.1. NCBI lineage: Eukaryota > Metazoa > Chordata > Amphibia > Anura > Dendrobatidae > Oophaga > Oophaga sylvatica. Next base: position 37,429,220 of record JARQOD010000007.1, on the reverse strand, counting down.
TGCTCAACTTGGTCGTGCAGAGTTTTTTGAGGGACTATCCGAATCTTGATGCACTGCTGCACAAGGTCCGCCTAGAGTGCGCTCACTTGCGACGTTCCAGCATGTGTTGTGAATGGGTTTGAGATGAGTTCTGAGCAGAGGCTCCCTCTGGTGGTTACAAGCGGTACTAGTGAGGATTGTGAGGACTGGGAATCAGGTGTTACTGATTGGTCTTATATAAGGGAGTCATTTTCCCATCAGGGTTGCCGGTGATCAATTGTTCTGGTCTGAATCCTTCTTTCCAGTTTCCCTTGTAGCCTGTTGTGTCGTGTCTGCATCTCCTGCTATCAGATAAGACAATTTCTTATTTTGTGTTTTTGCTATATTTTTGCATTTTGTCCTGCACTTCTGTGGGGGCCTTCAGGGTCCCCTCCGGGGGCTTTTGCCCTCTCAGTTTAGTCCAGCCACTGTGTTTTGTACTTTTGCTTTTTCCAGTTTTTTTTCAGTGGCTGCTGTTTTGTTTTTGTTACACCAGAGAACTAATTTAGGTGGTAGAGGTCGTGTGATCTCAGGTGATTTTGAAATTAGTAGAGTTGGTGCTTTTCAGGGTTTTCTGGGATTGCAGTAAGTACCCTTCCTATCCTTTTCTATTTAGATATTTGGGCCCCAACGTTTGCTCATACTATTTTCTTTCTGTGTCAGTATTTCCTCTTGTCTAACCGCCATTACATGTTTTGGGGCTTTCTATTATCTTTGGGGTTCTGCTCCGGGGCAGATAGCTTTCCTATTTCTATCTTTAGGTGTAGTTAGTTTCTCAGGCTGTGACGAGGCGTCTAGGACCAACGTAGGAACGCTCCACGGCTGCCTCTAGTTGCGGTGGTTAGTCAGGGTACTGCAATCTCATAGATTCCAACTGCTCTGGTGTATTTCCTTTTTTACCTGCACTCCTCAGCTACCGTAACATAACAAGCATGGCCAGATTGCGCATTGCAGCTCTGCAATGCAGATTTCGCCTTCCTGAACATCGCATCATATGTGACGTACCCACCAGGTGGAATTCCACGTTACATATGTTGGAGCGGTTGTGTGAACAGCAGCCAGCAGTAATGGAGTATCAGCTGCATCAGGCGCAATCAACTCGCAATTTGCGCCATTCACACTTCACCACTACTGAGTGGGCCTCTATGAAGGACATCTGCCACGTTTTGCGTGCGTTTGATGAGTCAACGCAGATGGCGAGTGCAGATGATGCACTAGTCAGCCTGACTGTCCCCCTTATCTGCCTGCTTCAAAAAACACTGCAAGCACTAAGGGATGAGGTTTTGGAAGAGGTGGAGGATGAGGAGTCACAAATTCCATCACCTTCTGGACAGTCAGCGCAACGTGGTTCCTCACAAAGGGCTGGGCAGGGCTCACTTTGTGAGGAGGATGAGGAGGAGTCAATGGAGGAGGAAGACATCACTCCAGAGGGAGGTACACAACGCTCTAGTCAGTATGTAGAGCGAGGGTGGGGTGATGCAGAGCAGGCAGAGATGACGCCTCTTGCAGGGGACAGCGTTTGTTGGCCTGTTGGGAGTCTGCAGCACATGGTTGATTTCAAGCTGCAGTGCCTGAGAAACGACCGCCGCATCGCCCACATTCTCACCACGTCTGATTATTGGGTGTACACCCTCCTAGACCCTCGCTACCGGGACAACTTACAAAGCCTCATCACACCGTTGAACCGGGAGCGTAAAATGCGGGAGTACCAAGACACACTGGTGCAATCCATAATGTTCTCCATTCCAGCCGAGAGCACTGCTACTGCTACTGCTTTACAAAGCAGCTCTGTGCGTCGAGGCAGTGGAGACAGCTCTGCAACAAGAGGGAGCACAAGCAGCGCCTCTGCACAGGGCAAGACCAGTATGTTCCAAATGATGCAAAGTTTTGTGGCAGTGCCACAAATGTCTACACCATCCGAGATGGCTCCAGTCAGCAGGAGGCAACGTTTCCGTAAGATGGTGACAGACTACATGTCTTTCCCTCTCAGTGTACTCCCAGATGGCTCTTCCCCATTCAAGTTTTGGGTCTCTAAGCTGGATACATGGCCAGAGCTTAGCCAGTATGCATTGGAGGTGCTGGCTTGCCCTGCTGCCAGTGTATTATCGGAGCGCGTCTTTAGTGCTGCAGGTGGTGTACTAACAGACCGTCGCATGCGACTATCCTCCGATAATGTAGACCGGCTTACTTTTCTGAAAATGAACAAGGCATGGATCTCGCCAGAATTTGTCTGTCCGTTTTCAGATTAAATAACTGGTTCGCAACGTTATCCATGTCTCCTGTTATGTTCATCTTTCTACCACCTGAACTCTACTCCCTGGGCTACAACACTGGCAGTTGCTGCTCAGAAGTGTCGTGTCCACAGACCAATACACAAGCTATAGTGTTACTGGCGTTCAGTAATGTCAGCTGTTCCCCTGCTGTGTGAACGGCAAAAAGTCATGCTGCCTCCACCCTGTTGTCTTCTCATCCCTGGGCTTCAACACCGCCAGTTGTTGCTCGGAAGTGTCATTGGCACGGGTACTCACTCCTGCCCAGACTGGTTACAGCACGCCATCTGTTTCCTGTCAGTGTAAACGTCACTTAGCCTCCAATAAGTTGTCCTGTCGTGTTGCGGTCGGGTTAGCCGACTCTATGGTGCTTGGAGTTTAGGTGCTTCCTATGTGTCCTGCGGGATATGCAAATAAAGGCTGTTTCCGTTGTGACAATAGGACAATCACCCACTGTAGTACTGTGGGATTCGGTAACTGCGGCCGGCTCGCGGCCTGTCAACTTAAATTTCCATGGGTACCTTCTGCTACCCGTCCGGGTTCCAGTACCGTCAGCTGGTTCTCCGCAGTGCCTTTGCCCTAGGTGCCTCCATCTCGGTATCCGAGTTCCAGCAACGTCTGCTGGTCCTTGGTAGTGCTTTGGAGCACAGGTACCTCCTGCTTAGTAACCGTGTCCCAGTAACGTCAGCTGGTCCTCGGTTGTGCCATTGGCTCTTTTCCTTCTGCTGACCCTCCGGGTTCCAGCACAGTCAGCTGGTCCTCGTTACTTGCATTGGCTCTTGTACCTTCTGCTACCCGTCCGGGTTCCAGTACCGTCAACTGGTTCTCCGCAGTGCCTTTGGCCTAGGTGCCTCCATCTCGGTATCCGAGTTCCTGCAATGTCTGCTGGTCCTTGGTAGTGCTTTGGAGCACAGGTACCTCCTGCTTAGTAACCGTGTCCCAGTAACATCAGCTGGTACAAGGTTGTGCTACAAATACAAGATACAGAACAAGAGACACAAGAACAATAAGCAGAAGATCTAAAAGCAGAAGAACATGAAGTATAAGACCAAAATGAAGAGCAAAATATATGCTCTAAATTATAAGCAGAAGAAGACTAAGCAGTGTATGGGGGTGAGTCCGTTCCTCCTCGTGGTGCCCCTGGAAAATGCCTGCTGCTGCTGCAGGCTAAACTGAACACGGACAAATACTGTTGTAATTTAAATCTTTTGTGACAGCAAGAACGGAAGAATGAAAAATTCATACTTTGACAGATTACAAGTACTGGATTCTCTGTCACAAATAAGAATATGATGAAGAAGATGAAGTACAATATGAATAAGAATAATAGTTTAATAAGAAGAATATGAGTAATGTTAACAAAAAGATGAATAGCAAGAAGTTTAAGAAGAAGATAAAGAAGGTGAAGATGAAGAATAATTTGATGAAAAAGATGATGCTGCTGAAGATTATGAAGGAGAAAGTGTGTCAAAAGTTAAAAAGGTGAAGAGCATGGAAGTTGTGAAATATACATATTTGCCAAAATAGAAAAAACGTGAACAACATTGTCAATTTCTTCGTCAATCCGAACATCTTTGAAAAAAAAAATATTTATGCTATTCCATTTGATTGGGTTAAACATCTATGCCTTTAATGTCTCCTCAACCTTCCCCAATACATTCTACATTACTCTTTGTTGTTTTCCTTCATGTACAATTAACCAACAAGGCAAGAATGGGGTTTTTTTAATTCCAATATTTTGTTCCCATAGACTTACATTGGATTTCCGGTATCGGTATCGGGTATCGCCGATATTTTTTGGGTATCGGCGATATCATTCCGATTCCGATACTTTTGGATATCGGAAAGTATCGCTCAACTCTATACCTAACCATTTTCAATTAAAAAAAAATCTCTGATTTTCTTCACAAGTGAATCATAAGCAAGTGCAATTCCTACACAAGAAAAAGTTTGAAACTGCAATATAAAAAATATAGAGTAAGGGCTCAGGCACATGATTGTAAAAATCAGACGAGTGCTATGCTGCTATAAGACTACTGTATGTGCATATGACGTCCTTTTAAACTGAGGCTAATCCGCCAAATTCTTCAAGCAGTAAATATAACTGAAAACTATAAAGCATCTTTTGTGTTTTTGTTTTCAAAGCATTTCTCTAACACTTTTGGACACTGGTCAATGGTCATTTTTTGGAAGGTTTTTCCATGGTTTTTGTAAAGTCATTTTTCCTGTAATTTTTTTCACTCAAATGAGTGATGAAAAAACTGATAATATTTTTTTAAGCAATAAAGAGGGTAAAATGATCCCAAAAATGTACGGGCATCTTTTCAGCTTTCCTATTGACCAGTATTATTGTTATTATAAAGTACAGATCGTCTTCCGAGAGGAAAATTTCAGAAGAAGGGAAATTTCATTTCTTTCAACTGTAAGTCATTTTTACATACAGATGCATATGTTCATTCTTTTAAGCATTTTTTATTACATTTTTCAGGTTGTTTCCAAGACGGAATCCGCCTGAAAAAGATGTTGTGTGCCCAAACCATTAACACTTTTCTTCTCTGGAAATAAGTTGAAACCTTGAAAAGTCGATCTATGATATCATCCCTCCTACACAAAATTAATAACAGGCACGATAAAAAACCAAGAGGATAGTGATGTCTCGGCATCCACCAAACTCATAGACATACTCAGGCTCATTTATCAGATGGACAAATAATGAAATGTGATTCTTTACTGGAAAACACATCTCCACTTCTCCAGAATCTACTGGTGGCATGCTACGTTGTTGATTTATATGCACTGATTTGACCATAAAAGCCTATTTCATGAAGTATCCAAGGCAGTAGCGTAGCTACCAGGGGGGCAGAGGGTGCGGGCGCCCCGGGCCCACTGCTCACAGGGGCCCACCCGGAGCTACGCTAACCTTAACTATATAGTTAAGCTCTGCGGTAGAGTAGGGATACAATCTCCCTGCACTACTGCGGTCTGTTCTGTAGAGGGGCATGTTAGGACGCTGGGTGCCGGCACTGTACCTTTATGCTGCCTCCAGTGGACACGCCCCCATTGCAGGCTGTGTGATGTCTGCAGAAGAGGAAGAGACGTCAGGTTGCTGCTTCTTCCCTGCTCAGCAGTAAGTAACAGGCTGCAGGTGGCTGTATCCGGGCCAAGGTGTCTGCACTGTGCAGTGAGGAGGCAGGACACTGCTCCCCTCCTGATAAGACCTGGCCCGATTCTTGTATGTTTTTTGCTATTTGAGCCACTAGATTTATGGCGGCTGCTTGAACTTTTAAACAGATTGGTGTCTGTCAGTGCAAATTGCCGGAGCATCACCCATCTGTAAAAAAGGACTTGAAAGCAGCCGTCATAAATCTCATCATGTCTCAAAAAGAGCAACAGACAAGACTGGTCAGTACCTGACCCCGGCTGCAGGACACCACAGATGAGGCTATGCCTCTTCCCCTCTTCATACATATATATGTATATCTTGTAATGTGGTCCTGTAGCCGGGGTTAGGGTGCTATCAGTCCAGTGTCTGTGTCATCTCATATCAGGAAATCCAAGGTGAAAAACCCATAATAAAGCCATATGTAAGAGAGAAAAATCCCCACAAATTTGAGGATAAATATATATGATAAAGAGCTAAATGGAAGAAAATAGGAGCAGCCAGTAGGTGCGTATAGACAATAACATATGGCAACATATGTATACTCAGTATGGACAACATGGCCCCCAAAGGAGGAGAAGGGGAAAAAAAAATAGAAGAGGTACAAGAGGGCGCACTTTCTTCTTTACATGTATAATGTTTTAACCTCCCCCTCTTTCTTTTGCTTCTCTCTTTCTTTCTGTTCCCCTCTTTAGGGTCTTGTCCAGACAAGAGTATTCCTTTAAGGTTACCAGGTTACATTCAGGGACCTATACCCATATGATGGACTCTGTACGCACTTACTGGCTGTTTTTATTTTCTGCACGTTGCAGCACACAGAAAGGGACAGACAGAGACCAGAATCCAAGGAGTGGGAGATAAAGTGGGCGCCATTACACAACATGGGAGATAATTCGGGGCTCATTATACAACCTGGGAGCTAATACGGGGCCTATTATACAACCTTGAAAGTAATGCGGGGGCCATTGTACAGCGTGGGAACTATTCCAGGGGCAGTTTGAAGGCTACTGTGGAGCCCATCATACAGTGTGGGTGCTACTGTGGGGGGGCTGTCAAACCGTGGAGTCACAAAGGAGGCATTATTACAATGTAAGAGGCACAGGGATGGCGTTATGTGGGGAAGTATGAGGATCATTGCTTTTGTGCCACACAGCAGGTGCAGTAATAGGGACACATACGCAGCAGCTCAGTATTGGGGTATCAGCAGGATGAGGAGTTTGTGCAGGTTGGGAATAGATTGGGACAATGCTGGAAAAGTGAGAATTCAAATGTATCTTTGTTGTAATCTCTGTAGTCGAGTCCTGGCTGGAGGAGTTGTCATGTCGGTCTGGGCCAGATGGAAAAGTGAACAATTCCATCAGAAAGAACGTCAGCGGTAAGTCACCATCTGTAACTGTGCTGTGATCTCTATATGTTCTGTAGCACTGGTAACTACCACTATATAGTCACCATATGGAGGTAGTGTTGGTCTTTGTGTACTGATTTATTTTCAGTTACAGCAGGATCATCTGCTGAGGTTCCTCTATACCGATGATTAAAGTATGCCACCATAGTTGTAATCAAGGGTTGGGGGCCCACTCAGATGGTTCGCCCCCCCTTAGCTGAACCCCTAGCTACGCCTCTGATCCGAGGCTCAATATTTCTGCTGGTGTCACTTCCAGAGGAACTCTATAGTGAGTGGTGAATGACAGAATAGGAAATTTTTACTCATACAGTAATATACCGCAGAACTACCAAGCCCCAGCCCTATACATACCGATATACCGCTGTACACATGTACTGAAATGTGTATCGACTGAATGTAATGCATTGTACAATATGCACAGGTGAGCTTGGTCAATGAAAAATGTCTGGTAAATTAATAAGTTTTCTACATCAAACTTTTTTTCACCTTTAAAGGTTGAAAACAGCTAAAGTGTTCTTTAGTTATATTCAACTTTACCACTTAGGCCGGCGTCACACTGGCGACAGAATCGGACGACTGCAATGCGATGAAAAATCGCATTGCAGTCGGACCTATGTTAATCTATGGAGCAGCTCCCAGTATCAGATTTTTTGTGGTCCGTTTTAAACGTCTGAGTGCAATCGCAGCATGCTGCGATTGTCACCGATTGTGGGTCGACTATCGCCAATGCAAGTCTATGGGAGCGATGAAAAATCGGATTACAAACGGACCGCACGTGTGACTTGCGATTAAATCGCATCAGTGTCCTTTAGAAAAGCCGGCAATTCATCCCCGGCTATACTGTAAAATCACACTGACAGCTTTAATAAAGAATCGAATCAATACATATCCACACATAGAATCCACATATATATATATATATATATGTCATTGTGACATATATATATATATATATACATATATTTATAGTTGTTACACTTCTACATACTGTAATAGCCGCTAATTCAATTGCCGGCTTCAGTGAAATCACAGAAGCCGCCATGCAATGATACATTGTTTCCACACATTTAACCATGTAATTTCATGTATTTTTATATATGTTTGAAACATACAATTACATGAGTATATGTGTGCTAAATTTCAGACATGTAGGGGTTAATTAAAGGTGTAAATTCGTTGAAAAAAAATGCGTGGGCTCCCGCTGTATTTTCTCCACCAGACAGACAAAGCAAGCGAGTGGGGGCAGATAATAATAGCCTAGGGAGGGTACATTTTTTTTGTGCCCCCCCTGGCTACTAACATCTGCCCCCAGACACCCCAGAAAGGGCAAATCTATAATTAGATTCGCCCTTTCTGGCACTTTGCCCGTCTATTCCCATTGCCCTTTAGCGGTGGCGAATGGGTTAATCTCACCTTAATGTCACCTTAGTATTGAAAGGTGACCTTAAGGTAGGTTAATAATTGAGAGCTGTCAATTAGACAACTATCAATTATTAATCCTATTGTAGTAAATTAAAAAAACACAGACACATTAATTAAAAATTATTTTAATGAAATAAAAACACCTTTTTTTGACCATATTTTATTTTACACTTAATCCGTGCGAAGCCATTGATCTCCTAAAATAAAGAAAAAAAAATAAAACAACATTATTCTTACCTACTCCGCTGATCTGTCACGTCCCACGCTGTAATCCTTCACAAAGGGTTAACTAGCTTTAAGCCAAGCAGTGCAAGTAATCCTGCATGCTCAGCTCAAAGCTCCTGAATGAATAAGTTCCTCTCCCGGGGACAGGAGAGGATGTGTTTAATGAATGAAGCTTAATTGATTGTGTCCACTTTCCCTTTAGGTCAGGTCACTAAAGTTAAATTGCCAATAAATCAATTAAGCTCCATTCATGAATCTATTCCTCTCCTTTCGCTGGGAGAGTAACTTATTCATTCATGGGGTTAGAGCTAGGAGACAGAATTATCTCCCTGCTAACTGTAACCTCTTAACCCTTTCTGATGGATTACAGCGTGGGACCTGACTGTACATCGGATTGGTAAGAATCATTTTGCTTTTTTATTTTATTTTTATTACAGTAAATGGTTTTAGCAGGAAAATAAAATATGGTCAAAAACTGTGTGATTATTTAATTAAACTTATTTTTTATTAAACTGTGTGTGTTTGATTTTTCTTTCATACAATAGGATTAATAATTGATAGTTGTCTAATTGACAGCTATCAATTATTAACCTGCCTTAAGGTCACCTTTCAATACTAAGGTGACATTAACGCCAGATTATTAACCCATTCGCCACCGCTACAGGGCAATGGGAATAGACGGGCAAAGTGCCAGAAAGGGCGAATCTAATTATAGATTTGCCCTTTCTGGGGTGTCTGGGGGCAGATGTTAGTAGCCAGGGGGGGCACAAAAAAAATGTACCCTCCCTAGGCTATTATTATCTGCCCCCACTCGCTTGCTTTGTCTGTCTGGTGGAGAAAATACAGCGGGAGCCCACGCATTTTTTTTCAACGAATTTACACCTTTAATTAACCCCTACATGTCTGAAATTTAGCACACATATACTCATGTAATTGTATGTTTCAAACATATATAAAAATACATGAAATTACATGGTTAAATGTGTGGAAACAATGTATCATTTCATGTCGGCTTCTGTGATTTCACTGAAGCCGGCAATTGAATTAGCGGCTATAACAGTATGTAGAAGTGTAAGAACTATAAATATATGTATATATACATGTCACAATGACATGTATATATATATATATGTGCTCTATGTGTATATATCTATTCTTTCTTTTGGCATTTAAATACTATTCTTTTGGATCCATTATATGTCAGTTTTGCAAGCCTGCGAGAAAATCTCGCAAGTCGGATGAAAATCGGATGTTACAAGGTACACACACATGCGATTAAATCGCATCTTTGAAGGAAAATCGGATGCCAGAAGGATGTGTGATGTTTTTATTTTGATCCGATTGTCGACCGTCTAAAACGGACCGATTTTTTGTGGTTGTGTGTGACTCCAGCCTTATAACCTTTAACGCGCATTGTTTGGATCACAAAGGTCATATTCATAAACATATATAATTTATTGTCTACTGTATGAGATGGTAGCTAACATGACATAAAATAGGGGAATTTATAGCACAGGATTATAACGATCACATAGCATAGAGTCTAAAGATCAGTTATTATGTGGCGGTACCATTGTAAAACGGTACTGGAGCATTAACTCATTCAGACTTTATGACATTCCACATTTGATTTTATGATGGTCTGTGTTTTCCCATAAATCAACTATGTAATTTTGATGACGTAAACGTGTTTATTATTTTTGTGTCTCTACATAGCTATTTTGGCAATGTGAATAAAACCAGGACTTGAACCAATGCATTGTAATAACTCTTAAGAAACCATTTATTATATGCTGTTCAAAACAATTAGTGATAAAACATATTGTATGCATTAATCAGGGCTAGAATGAAAAAGAGGCATGGGTAGATGACTGCCTATGGTGGAACCGCACACTAGGTGGGAGGAAGGTGCAATTTTCTTGAAACAATGCAATCAATGAGTCGAATAAATTATGTTTAGTAGCAGTGCTGTTTATTCTCTGCGCGTATCGGTAATCTACCTGTTCTCCTGAAGAAGTTGGATTACTTCTAAATGCGAAGAGAATAAATCACACTGTTACTACACATAATTGATTTGACTCACTGATTAGATTTAATGCCAGTAATCTCCAATACTCCCTATTATTACGTTGGATTCTTCAACCATTGGGACTGCAGCAGTTGGGATTTTGGTTCATGCCTTTTCTGTATCATGTCTCACGCAATAAAATTAGGTGAGCGTATCAGCCTTTATAATAATTAATTTTATCCAGATTACACCCTATTGCACTTATCTTGTTCCCCCAGCTAAGTTGCCAAAAACTTTTGTGAGGTTCTGATCCAAGACTGCATATTCCTTGAGGCAAAGTGAGCATCTGACCTCAGGCAGTGGTCTGAAGTGTATCTTGAGGGGAATCAGCACAGTTGTCTTGGCTCTTGAAACACATTGAGCACTGTCACTACTACTTTCAGTGCAGGAAACACATATATCAATCAGCTGTTTCACTGCATGAGTCTTAGGCTGGTTTCACTTTTGCGTATGTGTGTACAGCGTTTGATCCGCATAGATCCGCATGCGTCATGCGTACATATCTTTAACATGGTGTACACAGGGACATGGGCTTGCATGCGTTTGTGTACGCGTGCGTCGTTTCGCGATGTGAGGCGTTGTCTAGTGAACGCAACATGTTGCATTTTTTGAAGTGTCAAAAATCCGTCAATTATGCGCAGTCATCCGCATGCGGATGAGTGCGTCAAAACAATGCATTACTGTCTATGGGAACGCATTGGTACACAAGGACATGTGCATGGATGCGTTCGATGCACATGCGGACTTCAGACTGTGCATTTCCAAGAACTGATTACAGCACCTGGAAATATCGAACGCTTGCGCATAAATAACACTAACGCATGCCAAAATGCAGGCAAACGCAAGCACACGCAGGGTTTTTTAGTGTCATGTGGAAGCTGATGCGGATAAAAAACGCTTGCATTTGCATGCGTTTTGGCATGTGTTTGCGCATGCAGATGACACGCTGCGCACACAAACGCTAATGTGAACCTAAAACAACCAAGATGTGAACACTTAATCTAAAGAGTAAATTAACTGCATAGAAATAAGGTCACCATAAAAGAAATATTAATCAATAATACAAAATTTATTAGAAAAATACTAACAGTATGTAGATCATTACAATAATTGTGAACACTGATACATAGCATGAGACAACATAACAGGATCAAATGGGACTACAGAATAGGAGCATAAACCTACTGGGTTCAGTGCAAAATAACTGGCTTGCTAATACACAATTTCATATAGTAAAACAACCAGATTGATGAATAAACCCCCCCAGACAACAATGCTGTCCTAAAAGGATAATACCAAAAATATACAGCATTTCAGATAGATAGTTAGGTTAAATGGGAATGTGGTTACCACAAAAAGTCTATGTGAAGCAATTAGCCTATTCTCATTGAGTAAATGGTAACCTGTGCTATAACGCGAAAACCACTTTAAAAAAAGGGAAAAGGTATACCTGAAGTCATGATGTTAGCAGGTGAAGGTAAGTGCCCCTATAAGAGTCCCACTCAGCAGCCTCGACGCGCGTTTCGCCAAAAGCAGCTTTGTCAGGAGGCGTGGCTTGGTGACAACATGGGTGTCTTATATAGCAAGTGTGAATGGGACGATATGGAACAGCTGAGAAAAGGCACAGCCAGTATATCTTAGCTATTGTCCTAGGCTACAGTCAACATGCAGTCCTGTACAGCTGCACAAATGTATAATTAATTACCTTAGATGGAGGTGCTTGCTATAGCATGTGAAAGCTGGGTACATCAATCGGCGCGTGTAGCCATGATGCCATGCCCCCGACGCTGACATAGGAGGTCGGCACCCCATGTGACCGGGGGAGGCGCCCAACCAAGACGCCCAACCCAGACATTGGACCACAGCAGCACACTGGCATAAAGCATCTGGATGGAACTACCAGCTACAAGCAGCATTCCTAGAAGTAATGCGCAATATGTGCAGGTTCTAGCCTAAATAAACAGCGCCGCAACAGATATCAGTGCATATTATAATTTTAGTCATCTATTTCAGTGGGCATAGAGAACAAGACATATAAGGAATCAGCAATCAGCATATAAATTTTTTTTTTTCTGCATATGTCTCGGTTCACATTTATGCACAACTATATAGTTAATTATCTTAGATGAAAGGTAGCCGCACTTACTATAGCATATGAATGCTGGATACATCAATCGGCGCGTATAGTCGTGATGCCACGCCCCCAGCACTGACATAGGCGGTCGGCACCCCATGTGACCAGGAGGAGGACGTATTGTCATCCCCGGGTCACCATGGCAACCAAGGCGCCCAGTCTGGATACCAGACTGCAGTAGCACACTGGCATAACATGTCTGGATGAAGCTGCTCTAAGAAATAGGACTCAATATGTACAGGTTCTAGCCCAAATGAGTCTAGATAAAAAGTGCCACTACAAATATCAATATATATTACAATTTTGGTCATTTCTTGCAATGGGCACTTATTAACTTATTACAAAACAAGACATATAAGAAATCAAAATATAAAAAATTACATATGTCTCAATTCGCATTTATGCGCAGCTGTATAGTTAATTATCTTAGATGAAAAGAAAAGGAGCTTGCTATACCCTGGGTACACCAATAGGCACGTGTAGCCATGATGTCACGCCCCCGGCACTGACATGTGACCAGGAGGAGGACGTATCGTCATCCCCCGGGTCGCCAGACAACCAAGCGCCCAGTCTAGATATCGGACTGCAGCAGCACACTGGCATAACATGTCAGGAGGATGTAACTACCTGCTACTAGCGGCGCTCATAAAAGAAAGACACAATATGCACAGGTTCTAGCCCAACTAGGCTTAGGTGACAGGCACCACAGAAATATCAGTACACATTATAACTATAGTAATCTCTTAAAATTGACTCTTTTTAAATAATACAAAACAGGACATGTAGAAAATAAACATATAAAGAAATAATGCAAATTTCTCAATTGACATTTATGTCCAGATAGTAATATATTCAGGAAAAAAAAGCTTGACTAGCGAAACTCCTCCAATCTTGTTTTTAGATCCAGATTTTAATAGACAGCAGCCATCTCGTCCATCATTAAGACCAGAAAGATGTTGGACTATACTCTGCATCCTCATTAACCCCTTCACCCCCAAGGGTGGTTTGCACGTTAATGACCGGGACAATTTTTACAATTCTGACCACTGTCTCTTTATGAGGTTATAACTCCGGAACGCTTCAACGGATCTTCGCGATTCTGAGATTGTTTTCTCGTGACATATTGTACTTCATGTTAGTGGTAAAATTTCTTCCATATAACTTGCGTTTATTTTTGAAAAATACGCAAATATGGCGAAAATTTTGAAAATTTAGCAATTTTCAAACTTTGAATTTTTATTCCCTTAAAACAGAGAAATATGTAACACAAAATAGTTAAGAAATAACATTTCCCACATGTCTACTTTACATCAGCACAATTTTGGAATCAAAATTTTTTTTTGTTAGGAAGTTATAAGGGTTAAAAGTTGACCAGCGATTTCTCATTTTTACAACAAAATTTACAAAGCCATTTTTTTTAGGGACCACCTCACATTTGAAGTCACTTTGAGGGTCTACATGACAGAAAATACCCAAAAGTGACACCATTCTAAAAACTGCACCCCTCAAGGTACTCAAAACCACATTCAAGAAGTTTATTAACCCTTCAGGTGCTTCACAGGAACTAAAGCAACGTGGAAGGAAAAAATGAATATTTAACTTTTTAGCCACAAAAATGATCTTTTACAAACTTTTTTTTTATTTTCACAAGGGTAAAAGGAGAAAATGGACAGATAAGGTTGTTATGCAATTTCTCCTGAGTACGCCAATACCCCATATGTGGGGGAAAACCACTGTTTGGGCACACGGCAGAGCTCGTAAGGGAAGGAGCGCCGTTTGACTTTTTCAAACTAAAATTGGCTGGAGTTGAGATTGGACGCCATGTCGCGCTTGGAGAACCTCTGATGCGCCTAAACAGTGGAAACCCCCCACAAGTGACACCATTTTGGAAACTAGACCCCCTAAGGTACTTATCTAGATCTGTTGTGAGCACTTTGAACCCCCAAGTGTTTCACAAAAGTTTATAATGCCTGGGTGTGAAAAAAAAAAAAAAAAAATTCCACAAAAATTATTTTTTAGTCCTAAATTTTTGAATTTTCCCAAGGAAATTGGACCCCAAAAGTTGTTGTACAATTTGTCCTGAGTACGCTGATACCCCATATGTGGGGGTGGAAAACTGTTTGGGCGCACGGCAGGGCTTGGAAAGGAAGTAGTAACGTTTTGGAATGCAGACGTTGATGGGGGTCATGTTCCGTTTGCAGTGCCCCAGATGAGCCTAAACAGTGGAAATCCCCCACAAGTGACCCCATTTTGGAAACTAGACCCCCTAAGGAACTTATCTAGATCTTTGGTGAGCACTTTGAACCCCCAAGTGCTTCACACAAGTTTATAATGCCCGGGCATGAAAATAAAAAATCCTATTTTTTTCCCACAAAAATTATCTTTTAGTCACTAATTTTTTATTTTCCCAAGGGTATCAGGAGAAATTGGACCACATAAGTTGTTGTCCAATTTGTCCTGAGTACGCTGATGCCCCATATGTGGGGGGAACCACTGTTTGGGCGCACGGCAGAGCTCGGAAGGGAAGGAGCACCATTTGACTTTTTCCAACCAAAATTGGCTGGAATTGAGATTGGATGCCATGTTGCATTTGGAGAGCCCCTGATGTGCCTAAACAGTGGAAACCCCCCACAAATGACCCCATTTGGGAAACTAGACCCCCTAAGGAACTTATCTAGATCTTTGGTGAGCAATTTGAACCCTCAAGTGCTTCACACAAGTTTATAACGTAGAGCCGTAAAATTTAAAAATCATATTTTTTCCACAAAAATGATCTTTTCACCCGAATTTTTATTTTTCCAAGGGTAACAAGACTCCAAAAGTTATTGTGCAATTTGTCCTGAGTACACTGATACCCCATATGTGGGGGTATACCACTGTTTGGGTGCATGGCAGAGTTTGGAAGGGAAGGAGCGCCGTCTCACTTTTTCAACGCAGAATTGGCTGGACGCCATGTCGTGTTTGGAGAGCTCCTGATCTGCCTAAACAGTGGAAACCCCCACAAATGACACCATTTTGGAAACTAGACCCCTCAAGGAACTTATCTAGATGTGTGGTGAGAACTTTGAACCCCCAGGTGTTTCACTAAAGTTTATAACGTACAGCCTTAAAATAAAAAATCCTTTTTTTTTTTTACAAAAATGATTTTTTCGCCCCCAATATTTTATTTTCACAAGGGTAACAGAAGAAATTGGAACCCAAAAGTTGTTGTCCAATTTGTCCTGAGTACGCTGATACCCAATATGTAGGAGAAAACTACTGTATGGGTGCACGTCAGGGCTCGGAAGGGAAGTAGTGACGTTTTGGATTGCAGACTTTGATGGAATGGTCTGGGGGCGTCATGTCGCATTTGGAGAGCCCCTGATACGCCTAAACAGTGGAAACCCCCCACAAGTGACCCCATTTTGGAAAATAGACCCCACAAGGAACTTATCTAGATGTGTGGTGAGCACTTTGAACCCCGAAGTGCTTCACAGAAGTTTATAACGCACAGCCGTAAAAATAAAAAATCCTTTTTTTTTTTACAAAAATGATTTTTTCGCCCCCAATATTTTATTTTCACAAGGGTAACAGGAGAAATTGGACCCCAAAAGTTGTTGTCCAATTTGTCCTGAGTACGCTGATACCCAATATGTGGGAGAAAACTACTGTATTGGCGCATGTCAGGGCTCGGAAAGGGAAGTAGTGACGTTTTGGATTGCAGACTTTGATGGAATGGTCTGG
The DNA here is from genome assembly GCA_033576555.1 of Oophaga sylvatica. Lineage (NCBI taxonomy): Eukaryota > Metazoa > Chordata > Amphibia > Anura > Dendrobatidae > Oophaga > Oophaga sylvatica. Next base: position 37,412,795 of record JARQOD010000007.1, on the reverse strand, counting down.
GGGCGTCATGTCGCATTTGGAGAGCCCCTGATGCGCCTAAACAGTGGAAACCCCCCACAAGTGACCCCATTTTGGAAAATAGACCTCACAAGGAACTTACCTAGATGTGTGGTGAGCACTTTGAACCCCGAAGTGCTTCACAGAAGTTTATAACGCACAGCCGTAAAAACAAAAAAATCTTATTTTTTTTACAAAAATAATATTTTCGCCCCCAGTTTTTTATTTTCCCAAGGGTAACAGAAGAAATAGGACAAATTTCACAATAACTCTTGGGTCCAGAGTACGCTGATACCCCATATGTGGGGATAAACTACTGTTTGGACGCATGGCAGAGCTCAGAAGTGAAGGAACACCGTTTGACTTTTTCAACGCAGAATTGGCTGGAATGGAGATCAGACGCCATGTCACATTTGGAGAGCCCCTGATGTGCCTAAACAGCGGAAACCCCCCAATTCTAACTCCAACCCTAACCCCAACACACCCCTAACTCTAGTCCCAACCCTAATCCCAACCCTAACCCTAATCCTAACTCTAACCCTAATCCTAACTTTAGCGCCAACCCTAACCCTAACTTTAGCCGAAACCCTAACCCTAACCCTAATGGGAAAATGGAAATAAATACATTTTTTTTATTTTATTATTTTTCCCTAACTAAGGGGTGATAAAGGGGGTTTGATTTACTATTTATAGCGGTTTTTTATGATTGGCAGCTGTCACGCTAAAAGACGCTTTTTATTGCAAAAAGTAGTTTTTTGCATCACCACATTTTGAGAGCTATAATTTTTGCATATTTTGGCCCACAGAGTCATGTGAGGTCTTAATTTTTGCGGGACGAGGTGACGCTTTTATTGGTACCATTTTTGAGCACGTGACATTTTTGATCGCTTTTTATTTCGATTTTTGAGAGGTTAGAATGAACAAAAATCAGCAATTCATGAATTTCTTTTGGGTGAGGCGTTTTTATTGTTCCGCGTGTGGTAAAATCAATAAAGCAGTTTTATTCTTCGGGTCAGTACGATTATGGCAATACCTCATTTATATAATTTTTTTATGTTTTGGCGCTTTTATAGAATAAAAACAATTTTATATAAAAAATAATGATTTTTGCATCGCTTTATTCTGCGAGCTATAACTTTTTTATTTTTTTGCTGATGATGCTGTGTGACGGCTCGTTTTTTGCAGGACAAGATGACGTTTTCAGCGGTACCATGTTTATTTATATCCGTCTTTTTGATCGCGTGTTATTCCACATTTTGTTCAGCGGTATGATGATAAAGCACTGATTTTTTGCTTCGTTTTTATTTTTTATTTTTTAAGGGGTTCACAAAAGGGGTTAACTAGTGGGACAGTTTTATAGGGGGGGTCGTTACGGACGCGGCGATACCATATATGTGTACTTTTATTGTTTTATTTTTTTTATTT
>JARQOD010000007.1:37373800-37411273 GCA_033576555.1 Oophaga sylvatica | reverse complement strand
AGGAACAGGTGGTTGTACTGTATAAAACAGGAAAGGGATACAAAAAAAATGCAAGGAATTAATAATGTCAGTCAGCAGCATTCAAACTGTGATAAACAAATGGTAAATCAGAGGCTCTGTAAAAACAAAACCACAGTCAGGTAGACCAACATAAATTTTGTCCACAGCTGCCAGGAAAATTGTTCGGGATGCAAAGAAAAACCCACAAATAACATGAGCTGAAATACTGAACTTTCTGAAAACTAGTGGTGTGGCTGTTTCAAGATGCACAATAAGGAGGCACTTGAATAAAAATGGGCTGCATGGCCGAGTCGCCACAAGAAAGCCATTACTGTGAAAATGCCACAAAGTATCTCGCCTACAAATAGCACAGACACAAGCCTCAAAACTTCTGAAACAAGGTAATTTGGAGTGATGAGACCAAAATTGAACTTTTTGGCCACAACCATAAACGTTACTTTTGGAGGGAGGTCAATAAGGTATATGATGAAAGAAGACCACTCCTACTGTAAAGCATGGAGGTGGATTGCTGATGTTTTGGGTATGTGTGAGCTACAAAGGCACAGGAAACTTGGTCAAAGTTGAAGGAAAGATGAATGCAGTACGTTACCAGCAAATACTGAAGGCAAATTTGCAATAATCAACCCGGAAGCTGCGCATGGGATGTACTTAGACATTCCAACGTGACAACGATCCAAAACGCAAGGCCAAGTAGACCTGTCATTGGCTACAGCAGAAGAACAGAAGAAAGTGAAGGTTCTGGAGTGGCCATCTCAGTCTCCTGACCTCAATATCATTGAGCCACTCTGGGGAGATCTCAAGCACGCAGTTCATGCTAGACAGCCCAGAAATTTACAGGAACTGGAGGCTTTTTGCCAAGAAGAGTGGGCAGCTTTACCATATGAGAAAATAAAGAACCTCATCCCAACTACCACAAAAGACCTCAAGCTGTCATTGATGTTAGAGTGGGCAATACACGGTATTAAGAAATGGAGTGTCTGAACTTTTGATCAGGGTAATTTGGATGTTTTGGGTTGTAATTATGATTTAAAAAGAGAAAATACAGTCATTTGACAATAAATGGCTTCACCCAACCACTAACCATGAGTGGAGAAAAAGTTTTTGTGTTGTCATTCATATTCTCTGGAAAAAGGCCAAGAAAGCAAAAATTCTGATGTTGTGTTGGACCTACTAATCAGAAGAGGTGCCGGGTAGAAGGACGTTCACAGCTCTTTAGACCGGAGACCAATGACTACTGACAGAGTTGCTGGATCAGGGTGCTGCAAATCTTCTTGCTCAACTCTATAAGGTAGCTTAAATCAGTATTTAGTTGATAACAAGGGAATATATTCAATGAAAATGAAGCTGAGCTCCTATCTATAACTCATCTAGTTAGAAAGATAACATGTTATATACAACCTATTCTTCCTATTTATAGTGAAGTTCTTTTACGTTTTTAAATCATTATCTTTGGTTATTAATTGACCTCCCCGTTACTCGACTATCCCCTCTCCAGTCCATACTGAATGCAGCAGCCAGGGTCATCCATCTGGCTAATCGGTACTCGGACGCATCCGCTCTTCGCCAGTCCTTATATTGGCTGCCCATTCATTATAGGATCCAATTCAAAGTACTTGTTCTCACCCACAAAGATCTCCACAGTGCAGCACCCCCCCCTACATCTCCTCCCTCTTTTCTATCCATCGGCCTAACCGACTACTGCGCTCTGCAAATGACTTTCAACTAACCTCTGCACTAATCCGTACCTCCCACTCCCGACTCCAAGACTTCTCCCGCTCTGCGCCAATCCTCTGGAATGCTCTACCCCAAGAAATTAGGACTATCCACAATTTGCATGGTTTCAGGCGCTCCCTCAAAACACATTTGTTCAGAGTGGCCTATCACATTCACTAATCAAAGTCATTCTATGTGTAAGTGTGTGTGTAGCCCATTCACTATCTCCATCCATCCCTCCCTCACTCCCTCAAGATGGCTGGACCATCATTGTAAATACACCATTGTATATACACACCTGTATTTTGTATCTCCCCCACCTCATTGTAGATTGTAAGCTCTCACGAGCAGGGCGTCTTATGTTGCTTTAATTATTGTATTGTTAACGTTGCTACTTATGACTTGTGTTTTGAAACTGTTAAACTGTAAAGCGCTACGGAATATGTTGGCGCTATATACATAAAGATTATTATTATTATTTGGTTCCTCAGCCCAGCAGATAATCTTTATACTCATTGTCTTGCATTAGTAAGTTCCTCAGAGCGAGTTAACAAAAGCAACTGTATAAAAAGCCATATAAAAAGAGTGCCCCCTAGTGACAGCTGCAAAAAGCCAGCATTATATTAATTATTGCTTTGTTATCTGGAACCAGGTCACAAGATCCAAAGAGAACAGTAGGAGAAAGATCTGTTTTTTTTTACAGTGGGACACTATGGTGGACAGATGCCTCGTGATCCATCCTGACTGTGCACACTGTCTAACACATGCTTCCTGAGCATATGTGCTTAGCAGTGTGCACAGATGCAGTATGGGCTGAGACTAAGTATGCTTGCTCTTCGGAGTGCCATCTCAGGAAAACAAAGCTCTAACCGGTATGAAGAAATATTAAGAAATTAATTTGTACAGAATTTTGGACAATCCAAATTTATACTAATAAAAAAATAAACTTAAAGGCAGAGCATAATTTTTTTGAACCTGCAAATTGTGCAACACCTTCAAAGGCGTTCAGAGTATCTATTCCACTTACCGCTTGTCCCAGTCCTGCTGCCTAGTTATGAGTTGATATCTTAGGCCGGCGTCACACTTGCGAGTGTGATGCGAGTAAGTCGCACGACTTTCTCGCATCACACCCGGCACGGCAGCCCGCTCTTGGACCCGAGTGTGCGGCTGCATGTATTTTTTTATGCAGCCGCACACTCGGGTCCAAGAGCGGGCGGCCGTGCCGGATGTTGATCGAGAAAGTCGTGCGACTTACTCGCATCACACTCGCAAGTGTGACGCCGGCCTTACCCATGTTGCTGCTTTGCTAGGCAAATTTGACATTTAGAGAACCTGGTTCAAATGAAAAATAAATAGATGTACTATGTAGAAATGTTAAATGTTTGAAGAAAATGGAAATATTTATGAATGCCCTTTTTAGTTTTTGTGGAAATGCTTTTTCCTATTAATTATAATGTCCCTAATTCATTCAATTAAAACACTGGCAAAGCATTTCACTATTTGAACAGCATTTACTTGGAAAAATTATCACAACTGCATTAAAATATGCCATTTTTATTAGAATACATAAATGCTTAGCTGCTAAATGGTAAAACCAATTCTCTATGTAGACCCTGACTTGCTGACAGTCCCAATATGAGTCTGTGGATAAATCAGCAATAATTTATGCTTTGTATCTAATGTTTTGATTTATTTTGGCTGATATTATTGGCTAAAACTCAAGTAAGTTACAGACATCTGTAATTGTTATTATTATCAGTGCGATCGGGTTATATGAATCCTTATCATGCACACATCCCAATAAGGGTGTACCTGGTAATATCAATCTAAGGTCACTGAGGAATATGATGCACAGAGAAACATTGCTCAAGAGGACATTCTAATTTCAATAGAATTTTCATGCACATGAACTTTTATATGGAAAATAACATAAATTGAATAACAACTTCTAACAGTGTCCCCATGAGACAATGTATATTGATACAAGATAATTTAAAGGGGTTGTACAATCTAAGAAGAAAATCTATAGTCACTCTAAGTGACCACAGACTGCCAAATTGTGACGTTGTGCAATGCACACATTCTCTTAATTCCCCTATTTTCCCAATGCAGACGGGTTTGTGACCACTATTTACACATGTCGACAAGACTATTTTCCACTTCTCAATGTTTTATCAGAGTCTAGGGAGTCTACACCTCACTTGATTGCAAGTATGCAAAATGCCATGTCATGTGGCTGTAAGGGAGGGACAGGAATGTAGTCATGACATGCAACATCTATGTCCACTCCAGTCCTTCCCCTACAGTAAATTGTGCTCTTCTTTTCAGTAGAGTTGAGCATTCCGATACCGCAAGTATCGGGTATCGGCCGATATTCGCTGTATCGGAATTCCGATACTTAGTTCCTATATTTTCCATATATCGTATACCGGAATCGGAAGTTCCCATAATTCTTTGAGAGGCAATGTGATTTTAGTCAGCCAATGAGGAATCCTAAGAAGTGTGGGCACATCCTGTAATGCTGCGGTCATGTTAACTAATGGCATGGCTGTGATTGGTGCTGAAATGATGTCAGAATGCACTATAAAAGGCGCCGCCGCCATTTTAGCGTCACTGTGCTGTGAATTCAGTTAGGGACAGAACGCTGCTCTGCTGACTCTGAGGGACAGTTAGAGATTGCGATTTTGTGTACTGTGCTTTAGGCAGGCTAGTTTACCAACCGCTGTGTAAAGCTTCTTTTGCCTTGCACTGTTGTTTTAACAGCTCTGTGCAAGGTGTGTGTGTGAGAGTGCAGGTGACGCTGCAGTTTGCTCTGCATCAACGCTGTTTGTAGGCATCTGCACGTGTCACTCACAGACTCTTTTTTTTTTTCTTTAGTGTAATTCTTGTTGCTCCATTCAATAGAAATTATAGTGTGAAGCGCTTCCATCCGTATACAATACATTGGTTGCAAACACTATAGAAGTACAGAAAGGAGCCTTTCAGAGATAGTGAACAGTTGTGTGCAGTGTTCACTCTAGTCTGTGAGGTTTTTTTTTTTTGAGTGCAGATCACGCTCCAGTTAGTTCTTGAACCACTGCTGCTTGTACTCTGCTGAGCGTGTGTCACTGCCTCATCCTTGACATTTTTCTCTAATTGGTGCTGCTCCATTCTATTTTAAAAAAAATCAAAATCTATTAGTGTGACGTGCTTCCATCCGTATCCAATACATTGGTTGCAAACACTATACAAGTACACAAAGGAGCCTTTCAGAGATAGTGAACAGTTGTGTGCAGTGTTCACTCTAGTCTGTGAGGTTTTTTTTTTTTTTGAGTGCAGATCACGCTCCAGTTAGTTCTTGAACCACTGCTGCTTGTACTCTGCTGAGCATGTGTCACTGCCTCATCCTTGACATTTTTCTCTAATTGGTGCTGCTCCATTCTATTTAAAAAAAATCAAATCTATTAGTGTGACGTGCTTCCATCCATATCCAAACATTGGTTGCAAACACTATACAAGTACACAAAGGAGCCTTTCAGAGATAGTGAACAGTTGTGTGCAGTGTTCACTCTAGTCTGTGAGGTTTTTTTTTTTTTGGAGTGCAGATCACGCTCCAGTTAGTTCTTGAACCACTGCTGCTTGTACTCTGCTGAGCGTGTGTCACTGCCTCATCCTTGACATTTTTCTCTAATTGGTGCTGCTACATTCTATTTCAAATAATTCAAATCTATTAGTGTGACGTGCTTCCATCCGTATCCAATACATTGGTTGCAAACAATATAGAAGTACACAAACGGGCCTTTCACAGCTACTGAACAGTTGTGTGCAGTGTTTACTGTAGTCAGAGGTTTTCATTTTTGGAGTGCAGATCCCGCTCCAGTTAGTTCTTCAACCACTGCTGCTTGTACTCTGCTGAGCGTGTCTCACTGCCTCATCCTTGACATTTTTCTCTAATTGTTGCTGCTACATTCTATTTCAAATAATTCAAATCTATTAGTGTGACGTGCTTCCATCCGTATCCAATACATTGGTTGCAGACAATATAGAAGTACACAAACGGGCCTTTCACAGCTACTGAACAGTTGTGTGCAGTGTTTACTGTAGTCAGAGGTTTTCATTTTTGGAGTGCAGATCCCGCTCCAGTTAGTTCTTCAACACTGCTGCTTGTACTCTGCTGAGCGTGTGTCCACTGCCTCATCCTTGACATTTTTCTCTAATTGTTGCTGCTACATTCTATTTCAAATAATTAAATCTATTAGTGTGACGTGCTTCCATCCGTATCCAATACATTGGTTGCAAACAATATAGAAGTACACAAACGGGCCTTTCACAGCTACTGAACAGTTGTGTGCAGTGTTTACTGTAGTCAGAGGTTTTCATTTTTGGAGTGCAGATCCCGCTCCAGTTAGTTCTTCAACCACTGCTGCTTGTACTCTGCTGAGCGTGTCTCATTGCCTCATCCTTGACATTTTTCTCTAATTGTTGCTGCTACATTCTATTTCAAATAATTCAAATCTATTAGTGTGACGTGCTTCCATCCGTATCCAATACATTGGTTGCAAACAATATAGAAGTACACAAACGGGCCTTTCACAGCTACTGAAGAGTTGTGTGCAGTGTTTACTGTAGTCAGAGGTTTTCATTTTTGGAGTGCAGATCCCGCTCCAGTTAGTTCTTCAACCACTGCTGCTTGTACTCTGCTGAGCGTGTCTCACTGCCTCATCCTTGACATTTTTCTCTAATTGTTGCTGCTACATTTCTATTTCAAATAATTCAAATCTATTAGTGTGACGTGCTTCCATCCGTATCCAATACATTGGTTGCAAACAATATAGAAGTACACAAAGGGCCTTTCACAGCTACTGAACAGTTGTGTGCAGTGTTTACTGTAGTCAGAGTTTTTCATTTTTGGAGTGCAGATCCCGCTCCAGTTAGTTCTTCAACCACTGCTGCTTGTACTCTGCTGAGCGTGTCTCATTGCCTCATCCTTGACATTTTTCTCTAATTGTTGCTGCTACATTCTATTTCAAATAATTCAAATCTATTAGTGTGACGTGCTTCCATCCGTTTCCAATACATTGGTTGCAAACAATATAGAAGTACACAAATGGGCCTTTCACAGCTACTGAACAGTTGTGTGCAGTGTTTACTGTAGTCAGAGGTTTTCATTTTTGGAGTGCAGATCCCGCTCCAGTTAGTTCTTCAACCACTGCTGCTTGTACTCTGCTGAGCGTGTCTCACTGCCTCATCCTTGATATTTTTCTCTAATTGTTGCTGCTACATTCTATTTCAAATAATTCAAATCTATTAGTGTGACGTGCTTTCATCCGTATCCAATACATTGGTTGCAAACAATATAGAAGTACACAAACGGGCCTTTCACAGCTACTGAACAGTTGTGTGCAGTGTTTACTGTAGTCAGAGGTTTTCATTTTTGGAGTGCAGATCCCGCTCCAGTTAGTTCTTTAACCACTGCTGCTTGTACTCTGCTGAGCGTGTCTCACTGCCTCATCCTTGACATTTTTCTCTAATTGTTGCTGCTACATTCTATTTCAAATAACTCAAATCTATTAGTGTGATGCGCTTCCATCCGTGTATAATACATTGGTTGCAAACAGCCTTTTTGTTAAGGTACAGTATTATATCGACATTGTACAGGTGTCGCTATTCAGTCTGATAACTAGATATCATTCACCTTTTCTATTAGTTGTCGTTGTTTCAGCAAAACTTGCAGGTATATATTTAGCTATTGTGACTATGCACTATTGACTTTAACAAGGTAATGCATGAGTTTTGTTACCGATTCTCATTTTTACATGATGGACCTTTATGATATGGGTTGTTAAATTTGTAATTAAATATGTATTTTTTGAAATGACACAAATATAAGTAATGTTGAAGAGGACTAGTAATGAAAAATTAAATTAAAAAACTTTTTTATGAACATTCACCCGTCCGGGTACATCAACAATTTAACTATTTATCAACAATTTAACTATTTACATACAGGGACCCTGTCCGGGTTATTTATACTTCTTTGGCCGGGGTGTTCCAGGTACCACCTGGTACTCTTCTGATGCTTGCCAAACATCCGAGGCACCAAGGACCACCAGGACCTGATGACGTCGTGTGGCCTGTACAGTCAAGTCGTGACCCTCTATCTGGGTCTGTGTGGCCACCTCTTTCATCTCCCTCCGGGTCTGGAACCCTATGTCCCGGACTGAACGAACCCCAGGGGGCCTAACAGGCGCCGGGTACGGGCCAGCTATAGTTATCATGTCCATAGCTGGGGCTGCTGAGGAGACCACTGAGGGAGGCTGTGGAGATTTAAGGCGTGGGGTGGGCACTTTTGCAGAGGCCTGGATGTGGGAGGCTGAAGGCTCCGAGGGTCTCACAGGTTCCTGACACTCTGGGGAGTAGGGGTTGCACCTGGTAACATTTAGGGCGTACCACCCATTGTAACCCCAGTGTCGGGTGTAAGTCACCAAGTCTCCTGGCAACAGGTCCCTCCCCGGGTGTCCTTCTGGGAGGTGAGTCTCCACGTCCCGCCGGGTCACAAAAACTTCTAAATAAAGTCCAGGCTCCTGGATGAAGCCCCAACCACCTTTCAATTTAAAGCTCCGTACTGCACCCTTACGCCGCGGCTCCCTCAGGGTTCCTTTATCCTTTCTCATCCGGTCCTTATCTGCCCGGTCCTTCTCCACCTGACGTTGGAGAAGTTTTTGGGTTTCTCGCTGCTCCTTTGTCGCTCTGCTTCCCGCTCCCAACGTCTCCACTCTTCCTCCTGACGCCGGTTGAAATTCTCCTCCACCAGCAGCTCCATGTCTCCACCACTCCACTGCAGCTTGTGATGTCCGGTTTGCGGCAGCTCTCCTGGCGCCCCCAGTCCTGGCGGCGCTCCCCTGCGGAGGAAGCAGACGGCTCTAAATCAGATGACAGTCGGGGCTCCGGTACAGACAGGTAGACCTCTGGTGCCTGCGCGGCCTCCTCCATGAGGATGGGTGTCGCTTCTTCTGTCTCAGCGACGGGGGCAGACAGCGGGATCTGGGGTGCTGATGGTGCTGCGGTTTTTGCAGGAACGGGTGCCTCCCTGCGACAATGTCAACCGGATCACATTGCAAGGGCTCCTCTTACATTGCAGTAACATTTACACTGGTCGGCCATCGTTTTCACGCCACTGAGTGAGTGTACACCACGAAGAGCACGCCCTTCTTCTTCACCAGTGCCTCGTCGTGACGCAGATATGGCGGAAAAAAATGGCAAATACATTCTCTGATGATTTTAGCAATTCTCAAGCACAGAGTCTATTTTACTATGTAGAAGTGTATAAACTATAAATATATGTTTATATATATATGTCACAATGACATGTATATATATATATATGTATTCTATGTGTGTATATTTTGTGTTTACAACGAAAGAAAGGGTTTTTTTTGTTGCGATATTTTGTTCCCATAGACTTACATGGGACTTCCGCTATCGGAATCGGATATCGGCGATATTTAGTGATATCGGTTATACCATTCCGATCCGATATTTTTCGATATCGAGCAGTATCACTCAACACTAACAATGGATTATTAAATTTACTTGTATGCTTTTATTTAAAAGCCAAGAACACTGAAGGCTAACCTTCACACTGCAGATGTTGTCAAAGTTCAACCCACATTATGCACTTCCAACATTGCAGCATTTGAGGCATAATGTGAGTTGGATTTGTCTAAGTTATGGAGTGACAAGGTTCACCATCAGTACCCTATAGCATAAGCAGGCTTTTGTGTTAGCATTTGTGTTCGACATGTGGATATCTGCAGTAATATGTCACAATTATTTTGTTACAGATTTGTGACAAAGTCTAAAAATTTTATGGTTTTAAAGGTGACGTTTCACTTGTTTACAGCTTAGAAATAAGGGTGTATCCTCTTATCTATGTGTAGCAGTAGCCACTTTAACATGTCATGTTTTTTTCAACATGTGTAGCTACCTAGCAGTAATTTTTGCCGGACACACAGCAGGGGAACAGCAGGCGTTACTGAACCCCACAAACACATCAGCGATTGTTTTGATCTGTGCATCCAACACTTCTGAGCAGCAACTGGCAGTGTTGTAGCCCAGGCAGTAGAGTTCAGGTGGTGGAAAGATGAACATAACAGGAGACATGGATAACGTTGCCAACCAGTTATTTAATCTGAAACCGGACAGGCAAATTCATGCGAGATCCATGCCTTGTTCATTTTCAGAAAAGTAAGCCGGTCTACATTATCGGAGGATAGTCGCATGCTACGGTCTGTTAGTACACCACCTGCAGCACTAAAGAAGCGCTCCGATAATACACTGGCAGCAGGGCAAGCCAGCACCTCCAATGCATACTGGCTAAGCTCTGGCCATGTATCCAGCTTAGAGACCCAAAACTTGAATGGGGAAGAGCCATCTGGGAGTACATTGAGAGGCCAAGACATGTAGTCTGTCACCATCTTACGGAAACTTTGCCTCCTGCTGACTGGAGCCGTCTCGGATGGTGTAGACATTGGTGGCGCTGCCACAAAACTTCGCCACATTTGGAACATACTGGTCTTGCTGTTGTGAATGTGCTAGAAATGAATTCTGAGCAGAAGCTCCCTCTGGTGGTTACAAACAGTACTGAACTATCCAATGAAGATTGTGAAGATTGGAGATCAGGTGTTACTGACTGGTGTTATATAAGGGAGGTTCCCTCCCATCAGGGTTGACGGTGATCAATTGTTCTGGTCTCATCTTTGATTCCTGTACACTTTGTAGCTTGCTGTTTCGTGCCTGCATCTTTTTCTAACAGATAAGACATTTTCTTCTTTTAGTTTTTTGTGGATTTTTTTTTGGGATTTTGTCCTGCACTTCTGTGGGGGTCTGCCGGGTCCCCTTGGGGGGCTTGTGCTCCTCTCAGTTTAGTTCAGCCACTGTTGTTTGTTCATTTTCCTTTTCCACTTTTTTCTGTGGCTGCTGTTTAGTTTTTGTTACACCAGAGAACTAATTTAGGTGATAGAGGTCGTGTCATCTCAGGTGTTTTTGTAATTAGTAGATTGGTACTTTTCAGGGTTTTTTGTGATTGCATAAAGTGCCCTTCCTATCCTTTTCTATTTATGAATTTTGAGCACCAACGTTTGCTCATACTATTTTCTGTCTGTGTCAGTATTTCTTCTTGTCTAACCACCATTACATGTTTGGGGGCTTTCTATGTTCTTTGTGGATCTGCTCTGGGGCAGATAGCTTTCCTCTTTCTATCTTTAGGTGTAGTTAGCTTCTCAGGCTGTGACGATGCGTCTAGGACCAACGTAGGTACGCTCCAGTTGCCTTTAGTTGTGGTGGTTAGTCAGGGTACTGCAATCCATAGATTCCAACCTCTCTGGTGTATTGCCTTTTTTGCCTGCTCTCCTCAGCTACCAAATCATAACATCTTGCCCTGTGCAGAGGCGCTGCTTGTGCTTCCTCTTGTTGCAGAGCTTTCTCCACTGCCTCGACGCACAGAGCTGCTTTGTAAAGCAGTAGTAGCAGCAGTGCTCTCGGCTGGAATGGAGAACATTATGGATTGCACCAGTGTGTCTTGGTACTCCCGCATTTTACGCTCCCGTTTCAACGGTGTGATGAGGCTTTGTAAGTTGTCCCGGGTAGCGAGGGTCTAGGAGGGTGGACACCCAATAATCAGACGTGGTGAGAATGTGGGCGATGCTGCGGTCGTTTCTCAGGCACTGCAGCATAAAATCAACCATGTGCTGCAGACTCCCAACTGGCCAAGAAACGCTGTCCCCTGCAAGAGGCGTCATCTGTGCCTGCTCTGCATCACCCCACCCTCGCTATACATACTGACTAGAGCGTTGTGTACCTCCCTCTGGAGCGATGTCTTCCTCCTCCATTGACTCCTCCTCATCCTCCTCACAAAGTGAGCCCTGCCCAGCCCTTTGTGAGGAACCACGTTGCGCTGACTGTCCAGAAGGTGACGGAATTTGTGACTCCTCATCCTCCAACTCTTCCAAAACCTCATCCCTTAGTGCTTGCATTGTTTTTTGAAGCAGGCAGATAAGGGGGACAGTCAGGCTGACTAGTGCATCATCTGCACTCGCCATCCGCGTTGACTCATCAAACGCACGCAAAACGTGGCAGATGTCCTTCATAGAGTCCTTCACCAGTCCTTACACTGGCTGCCCATTCATTATAGTATCCAATTCAAAGTACTGGTTGTCACCCACAAAGCTCTCCACAGTGCAGCACCCCCCTACATCTCCTCCCTCATTTCTATCTATCGGCCTAACCGACTGCTGCGCTCTGCAAACGACCTTCGACTAATCTCTGCACTAATCCGTACCTCCCACTCCCGACTACAAGACTTCTCCCGTGCTGCGCCAATCCTCTGGAATGCTCTACCCAAGAAATTAGGACTATCCACAATTAGCATGGTTTCAGGCGCTCCCTCAAAACACATTTGTTCAGAGCGACCTATCACATTCACTAATCAAAGTCATTCTATGTGCAAGTCTGTGTGTAGCCCATTCACTATCTCCATCCATCCATCACTCCCTCAAAATGGCTGGACCATCATTGTAAATACACCATTGTATATAAACACCTGTACTTTGTATCTCCCCCACCTCATTGTAGATTGTAAGCTGTCACGAGCAGGGGCGGCTTATATTGCTTTAATTATTGTATTGTTAACGTTGTTACTTATGACTTGTGTTCTGAAACTGTTAAACTGTAAAGCGCTGCGGAATATGTTGGCGCTATATAAATTAATATTTATTATTATTATTATTATTAGTATTCCTCTGAGCTGCTCCCACCACCTTCTGTTCCTCACACCATGTTGGGTCTTGGACCTCATCATCTCCACTACCTCTTCCAACACCTGCTGCTGTTGGGTGGTCTGGCCAGCACCATGCTCAACAGAAACTGGCACCTGAGTCTCATCATCATCAGATGCGTTCTGCGGTGTGCTGACCATCGGCACTGTCTCACCCGCCTCTTCAGATTCAGAGAGACACAGCTGTTGCGCATCACTGCATACTCCCTCTTCTTCACATTCCAGAATGCTGCTTGGCTGGGCCCCTGTTTGCAAGCCAACAGAGTCTGAGAACAGAAGCAGACACTCAGCTGGCTCCTGTACAGAACTCTGTGACTGCCTGGGCAATTTGGCAGGCAGTGAAGAGACAGATGGTTGCTCAACAGTGCTGTGGTCCTGAGAGGAGGTGGAAGCAATTGAAGTCGATGCATTGGCTGACATCCAACCAACAACGGCTTCAATTTGTTCTTCCCGCAGCAGGGGGGTACGCCGACCTCCTACAAAAGTGCGCATAAAGGAACGCTCACGGGGAAAACTGTTGGATGCTGTGTCACTGGGGGCGGCAGCAGCCACAGAATCCCCACGTCCTCTCCCTGCTGAAACTCCACGGCCACGACCACGTGCCTTACTCCCTGCCTTCTTCATCTTGGTAGATTGATAAAGAAAGTCTGAAAAGTTATAAGGCCTAAGTGTGGTTATTCCGCAGAGACTGCAGTGAACACTGCACACAATTGTTCACTACCCACGCGTCACAGCAGGAAGGCAGTCTGTGCGTCCAAACAAAGGCGCAAGCATACATGCACGTACCCTGTTTATAAAGCTATATTAAAAAAATGATGTAGTAGTGACGCACACTTTATTGAGGTACAGTATTACATGGCCATTCACCATCTGTGGCTGTGCAGTCTCATCTATATATACCTTATCTATCCGTTGTCATGCTTGCAAGCCCACAGTCAGGCATAAATAGCAATTTGCACTATGCACTTTTTAAAGGTTATGTTTGTTAATAAAAATGATTATTGGCACATATTATGAGTATTACATGATGGAAATTGTATAATTTTTATAAACTGTTTAGTGACATTATTCAGCAAATGTAACATTTTATTAATGTCACAGATAACTGTAATGCTGATGATGTTTTGAAGTCAGACATTCATTGTCTATACAATAAAAATGGTGTACATACTGTTACTTATCCATCATTAATGGATTCAGATATGTACTTGTATGCTTTTATGTACAACCGTATAGCAGATTCCTTAACTAATTTATTTTGTGGTTTGCATTGCTGTTAAACATGTTAATGTATGCGTTTATGTTTGTCAATTCTTTATTTATCTCGATATTTTTTTAACTGAAATCATCATCTTATGGTAGTAAAGCTTATCTTTCTCTTGTTTGGAGTATAGACATTTAAAATTGACACGTAACAAGGAAAATACTTGATCTACTATTTAAACATCCTCCTTGACCCTGGGCTCCAACACGGCCAGTTGTTGCCTAGAAGTGCTGTTAGCACAGTCAACACTTGCTCCTGTGTTACTGGGGTTCAGTAACACCAGCTGTTCCCCTGCTGTGTGTACATCAAAACGTCCTGCTGCCTCCACCCTGTCCTCCTCTCATCCCTGGGCTCCAACACCGCCAGTTGTTGCCTGGAAGTGCTGTTAGCACAGTCAACACTTGCTCCTGTGTTACTGGGGTTCAGTAATGTCAGCTGTTCCCTGCTGTGTGTACGGCAAAAAGTCTGCTGCCTCCACCCTGTTCTCTTCTCATCCTGGCTCCAACACCGCCAGTTGTTGCTCGGAAGTACTTGGCACGGGTACTGACTCCTGCCCAGCCTGGTTACAGCACGACAGCTGTTTCCTGGCAGTGTCAACGTCAATTAGCCTCCAATAAGTTGTACATGTAGTTGCATTCATTTGTGATTAAGTCACAGATAATGGTGCCTGAGTTTTTGGTCAGAATCTATTGTGCGTGATACAATAAATAAAGGTGTTATCGTTGTGACCAATTAAGGACAATGCACACTGTAGCTGTGTAAACGTAACTAGCGACTTCCTTAACTAATTTATTGTGGTTGCGCGTTATGTATATCGTCGTATGTTCAATACTTATATGTTATCTCGATCTTTGTCTAGCTGAATCCATCTCGTATCGAGTTCAGCAAGCTTACTGTTTCCTTGTTTGAGTATAGACATTAACTGCACTGTTAAGGAATACTGTGATCTACAGTTAAACTCAGCTGACCCGGTGCTTCAAGGCCTTTTCCTTTGAGTGCCTGTTAGCACAGTCAACACTGTCCTGTTATTCATGGTCTGTAACCATCTGTACCCGTCCGGGTTCAGTACGTCAAACGTCTCTCGCATGCCTATGCCTAGTGCCTCCATCTCGTATCCGAGTTCCACAACGTCTGCTGGTCCTGGAAGTGCTTTGACAGTCACACTGTACTCCTGTTAGTAACGGTGTTCCAGTAATGTCAGCTGTCCTGCGTTGTGCATTGGCATATTCCTTCTGCTGCCACTCCGTGTTCTCTGCCATCCTGGTCTCGTACTGCATTGGCTCTTGTACCTTCTGCTACCCGCCGGGTTCCAGTACCGCAACTGTTCTCCGCAGTGCCTTTGCCTAGGTGCCTCCATTCGGTATCGAGTTCAGCAACGCTGCTGGTCCTGGAGTGCTTTGGGCACAGTCCTCTGCTTAGTAACCGTGTCCAGTAAACGTACAGCTGGTTCGTTGTGCATTGGCTACTTTTCATTCTGCAGCCTCCGGTTCCAGCACAGTCAGCTGGTCTCGTTACTTGCATTGGCTCTGTATTGTACCCTCCGGGTTCCAGTACCGTCAACTGGTTCTCCGCAGTGCCTTTGGCCTAGGTGCCTCCATCTCGGTTCCGAGTTCCAGCAACGTCTGCTGGTCCTTGGTAGTGCTTTGGAGCACAGGTACCTCTGCTTAGTACCGTGTCCCAGTAACGTCAGCTGGTCCTCGGTTGTGCCATTGGCTCTTTTCCTTCTGCTGCCCCTCCGGGTTCCAGCACAGTCAGCTGTCCTCGTTACTTGCATTGGCTCTTGTACCTTCTGCTACCCGTCCGGGTTCCAGTACCGTCAACTGGTTCTCCGCAGTGCCTTTGGCCTAGGTGCCTCCATCTCGGTATCCGAGTTCCAGCAACGTCTGCTGGTCCTTGGTAGTGCTTTGGAGCACAGGTACCTCCTGCTTAGTACCGTGTCCCAGTAACGTCAGCTGGTCCTCGGTTGTGCCATTGGCTCTTTCCTTCTGCTGCCCCTCCGGGTTCCAGCACAGTTCAGCTGGTCCTCGTTACTTGCATTGGCTCTTGTACCTTCTGCTACCCGTCCGGGTTCCAGTACCGTCAACTGGTTCTCCGCAGTGCCTTTGGCCTAGGTGCCTCCATCTCGGTATCCGAGTTCCAGCAACGTCTGCTGGTCCTTGGTAGTGCTTTGGAGCACAGGTACCTCCTGCTTAGTAACCGTGTCCCAGTAACGTCAGCTGGTCCTCGGTTGTGCCATTGGCTCTTTTCCTTCTGCTGCCCCTCCGGGTTCCAGCACAGTCAGCTGGTCCTCGTTACTTGCATTGGCTCTTGTACCTTCTGCTACCCATCCGGGTTCCAGTACCGTCAACTGGTTCTCCGCAGTGCCTTTGGCCTAGGTGCCTCCATCTCGGTTTCCGAGTTCCAGCAACGTCTGCTGGTCCTTGGTAGTGCTTTGGAGCACAGGTACCTCCTGCTTAGTAACCGTGTCCCAGTAACGTCAGCTGGTCCTCGGTTGTGCCATTGGCTCTTTTCCTTCTGCTGCCCCTCCGGGTTCCAGCACAGTCAGCTGGTCCTCGTTACTTGCATTGGCTCTTGTACCTTCTGCTACCCGTCCGGGTTCCAGTACCGTCAACTGGTTCTCCGCAGTGCCTTTGGCCTAGGTGCCTCCATCTCGGTATCCGAGTTCCAGCAACTCCTGCTGGTCCTTGGTAGTGCTTTGGAGCACAGGTACCTCCTGCTTAGTACCCGTGTCCCAGTAACGTCAGCTGGTCCTCGGTTGTGCCATTGGCTCTATTCCTTCTGCTGCCCTCCGGGTTCCAGCACAGTCAGCTGGTCCTCGTTACTTGCATTGGCTCTTGTACCTTCTGCTACCCGTCCGGGTTCCAGTACCGTCAACTGGTTCTCCGCAGTGCCTTTGGCCTAGGTGCCTCCATCTCGGTATCCGAATTCCAGCAACGTCTGCTGGTCCTTGGTAGTGCTTTGGAGCACAGGTACCTCCTGCTTAGTAACCGTGTCCCAGTAACGTCAGCTGGTCCTCGGTTGTGCCATTGGCTCTTTTCCTTCTGCTGCCCCTCCGGGTTCCAGCACAGTCAGCTGGTCCTCGTTACTTCCATTGTCTCTTGTACCATCTGATACCCTTCCGGGTTCCAGTAACGTCAGCTGGTTCTCGGAAGTTAGTCAGCCTTCTTGTACCTTCAGCTGCATTTACAAATTGAAGATTTTTTAAATGTTTTTTTGGGTAATCACTCTGGATCTCCAACAATGAAGACGACGACCCTGATGACCACCGCGAAGAAGATGACGACCACAAGGACGACGAGCATCAAGCCAACCAGCCTGAACACCATCACAAAGAAGAAATAAAAGATTACCCAGAAGAAGATCACCAACAGGACAAAGAAAGTTAAGACAAACTACAAGATACAGAAAAAGAGACAGAAGAACAATAAGCAGAAGATCAAAAAGCAGAAGAACATTAAGTATAAGACCAAAATGAAGAGCAAAATATATGCTCTAAATTATAAGCAGCAGAAGACTAAGCATTGTATGGGGGTGAGTCCGTTCCTCCTCGTGGTGCCCCTGGAAAATGCCTGCTGCTGCAGGCTAAACTGAACACGGACAAATACTGTTGTAATTTAAATCTTTTGTGACAGCAAGAACGGAAGGATGAAAAATTCATACTTTTAGAGATTACAAGTACAGGAATCTCTGTCACAAATAAGAATATGATGAAGAAGATGAAGATGAAGTAGAATATGAAGAAGAATAATAGTTTAATAAGAACAATATGAATAATGTTAACAAAAAGATGAATAGCAAGAAGTTTAAGAAGAAGATAAAGAAGGTGAAGATGAAGAATAATTTGATGAAAAAGATGATGCTGCTGAAGATTATGAAGGAGAAAGTGTGTCAAAAGTTAAAAAGGTGAAGAGCATGGAAGTTGTGAAATATACATATTTGCCAAAATAGAAAAAACGTTAACAACATTGTCAATTTCTTTGTCAATCCGAACATCTTTAAAAAAAAAAATATTAATGCTATTCCATTTGATTGGGTTAAACATCTATGCCTTTAATGTCTCCTCAACCTCCCCCAATACATTCTACATTACTCTTTGTTGTTTTCCTTCATGTACAATTAACCAACAAGGCAAGAATGGTTTTTTTTAATTCCGATATTTTGTTCCCATAGACTTACATTGGATTTCCGGTATCGGTATCGGGTATCGCCGATATTTTTTGGGTATCGCGATACCATTCCGATTCCGATACTTTTGGATATCGGAAAGTATCGCTCAACTCTACTCTTCAGCGTACCTGCATCTCCAAGATCAGCTTCCCCCGGGCACTTCCCAGGCAACGACCGCCCCTCTTTCAGGCGACCCCCAGTAATGGAGACACAGTCCGGGATAACATGAACATTCTCTTTACTTAACACTTCACACGTTACATCCACAGTTGGCACATCATGGGTTTCACTTGTTTCCTTATCTTTCTCTGCTTTGCTGTCACTTCTGTACAGTACACGCCTGGACCAGACCGTCCTAGACTGCACACCAGTACCTTCCTGGCCTGACCTCGCCATGATGACATTTCCTTCTGCCTGTTTCGCCCCAGACTCAAAATCATTTGCCACCTGGTTTGGCACCTCTGGTAAAGCATCCGGCCAGTCTGTACTGATCTCATCGAAGCACCAATTTCCTTCATCTCCTCAGTCCATCAGACTCCTGCCCTAAAGGCATCTGCCAAGCCATGAGTCGCCACATCTTCCTCCTCTGTACTGGCCCTCTGATATGATGCACAGTGGCTGTGGATAACGTGGGTTACAGCACTTAACATTGCGTGGCTGCCAAACTGTCTGGCATATAGCCCAAGTGGACACTTGGGCACTCTGGCCCTGTCTGACCTAACTTCCTAGAAACTTCTCACTACTACCCGGCAGCCCCTCCTACACTTAACCCTCTATAAACTGACTATGGACAATAACTAACAGTGCACACTAGTATGCCCCCATCTAGTGGCCCATACAGGAACTACATCTACCCTTATCTATAAGAACTATATATTAAGAGTGCCCTCCTCTAATGTCCCAAGAGGGATGCACTATCTTTCCCTAAACTGTACATGAACATTAGTACACATCACATATATTATACTAAAGGAACACAACATAATATAGTACAGTACAGTTCTCTAAAGAATGGTAACACATATATGAATGTGGCAGTACCATAAATGAGAGCGATAATACATATGACTGTGTATCAGTACTGCAAATATTAATCATAGAAATTAACACATGAAAAGCAATTAAAGGAAGGGAAGCAAGGAGGTAATTCTATCTCACCCCCTTACATGGCCACCCACCTATACAGGGAATAGATGGGTATAATGACAGTGTGCACATCACACACTGTTATGATTCCATAGTCACAAAGACAGCCGCATACTTTTTTTCTTAGAGTGGACAAACCTTTTAATACATTTACAGTTTATAATCATATGCAATGCTACATCATGTGTTACACCACATTCCTCAACAGTTCACAGATGAAGGCCTCATTCAGACGTCAGTGATATTATTGATATGTAGAAAAACTGTCTGAGTTTCATCAGCATTTTTTATCTCAATTTCATCAGTGTTTGGTAACTGTGTCAATTTTTACCATGCAAGATTCTTTAGTGATTTTCTCATATGGCAAAAAAATAAAATAAATTGTAAAGCTTCTTATCCAATGCAATTTTGATCCATCACTATCACCATCCATTTTTGGATTTGTGGCAGCTCTAGTTCCACTCAGTTTAAAACATTTTTCCTTTTGGACCATTGTGGGTTAATGCCAGTTTTTCCCTCCTGGCAATCTGATGTTACTGCAGTGCTGCTCAGTAAGCTGATGTGGGTGGTGACCACTCCCACCATCCATTAAAAGGTCACCTGATGCATCAGTTGGCTGTTGGTGATACAGTTCCTTTCTGGAGACCAGCCTAGCAGGAGCAGCTCCCTGATGTCATCCACATCTGGTGTTTGGAGTCCAGTTGTTATCTGCAGTGTGGAGCTTAGCAGCAGTGTACATAAGCTAAGTGTGGTGTTTTTTAACTTATCCCTTTGGTGTTAATCACTTCCCCGTGTTTATTATCTGCCGAGGTGAGGCTAGTGCTCTTTGCCGGCCAGTGTACTAGCCAGAGCAGTAATAGGTGAAAACTAGGGATGAGGTATCCTGACAGTGAGGGGGCAAGGACCCGCATAGGGTGTTAGGGGAGTGCAGGGACAGGCTCAGGTTTGAGCTCAGGTGGTGATTATCCCTCATTACCTATTGTTAGGGCCTTCCTCTCACCTTTTCCATCCTGTTGATTGTGAGTTGTGCTCTCCGCTGACCGACCACCCGTTAGGTCATGTCATATCATTACATTGACTCAAATAAAATACAGTCATGTCTGTGATTTTTTTGCGCACACAGTCTACAAAAAAAATGGACATGTGAACAACATCTCTATAAACTAAGATAGGTATGTAAGGAGGTGGCAGGGACCAATTGCCTTCTCTCTCCTGAACACTGTTCACCTGTGCCATGTGCAGCACCCTAATGTTTATTCAGTGTTTTACTACTGTGTGTATTGTAATGTAAAATGTATTTGTCATGTATCTTGCATAAGCTTAGGGATAAAAAGGAGTGTTAGCAAGGTATGAGCAACATAGAGTTAAGCAGCTGGGAGGAGTTAGGGTGTGACAGTGCAGAGCCACAGGGGTTAGGGAAAGCATTTCCTGGATAGTAGAGAGAAGCCTGGGCAGTACGTGTGCATCAGTCTTTGCAGAGAGTTCCCCGGCCCTGGGGGATACAGCTGCTCCAAGCATAGAGAGCAGTGGAAATGGGCATCGGCTCAATGAGATCGTCCCTAGAAAGAGTTCGGGGTCCGTAACCAGGACAGGAGCTGATGACGCATAATGAACAGATGGGACTCGAATGGTCCGTAGAGACAGCAGAGAAAGAATAGGAAATGTTGATCTGTTTGAACTGTACCCATGGATGTGATGGATATCTTGCCATTTAGTAAAGTTTAAACCGTTGGAACAAAGACTATGACTCTGTTGTGCTTCATGGAACCAGAATTCCAGCAGACAAAGTGAGCATCCTTCTTTCATGTAAAGTTTCGGTACTCACTGATACATATTCTATCTATGCAAAACATAATGAACACATAAATGGAAAACGGACATCTGAACGAGGCCTAAACCTGGAGGAGAAAATGTTATAATTCTAGCTTTGCTAATCTTCCTACATTTTCCTTCTTGGTACACATAATTGAAAAAATTGTAGGTCTATTTAATGAGGATGCAGAGTATAGTCCAACATCTTTCTGGTCTTAATGATGGACGAGATGGCTGCTGTCTATTAAAATCTGGATCTAAAAACAAGATTGGAGGAGTTTCGCTAGTCAAGCTTTTTTTTCCTGAATATATTACTATCTGGACATAAATGTCAATTGAGAAATTTGCATTATTTCTTTATATGTTTATTTTCTACATGTCCTGTTTTGTATTATTTAAAAAGAGTCAATTTTAAGAGATTACTATAGTTATAATGTGTACTGATATTTCTGTGGTGCCTGTCACCTAAGCCTAGTTGGGCTAGAACCTGTGCATATTGTGTCTTTCTTTTATGAGTGCCGCTAGTAGCAGGTAGTTACATCCTCCTGACATGTTATGCCAGTGTGCTGCTGCAGTCCGATATCTAGACTGGGCGCTTGGTTGTCTGGCGACCCGGGGGATGACGATACGTCCTCCTCCTGGTCACATGTCAGTGCCGGGGGCGTGACATCATGGCTACACGTGCCTATTGGTGTACCCAGGGTATAGCAAGCTCCTTTTCTTTTCATCTAAGATAATTAACTATACAGCTGCGCATAAATGCGAATCGAGACATATGTAATTTTTTATATTTTGATTTCTTATATGTCTTGTTTTGTAATAAGTTAATAAGTGCCCATTGCAAGAAATGACCAAAATTGTAATATATATTGATATTTGTAGTGGCACTTTTTATCTAGACTCGTTTGGGCTAGAACCTGTACATATTGAGTCCTATTTCTTAGAGCAGCTTCATCCAGACATGTTATGCCAGTGTGCTACTGCAGTCTGGTATCCAGACTGGGCGCCTTGGTTGCCATGGTGACCCGGGGATGACAATACGTCCTCCTCCTGGTCACATGGGGTGCCGACCGCCTATGTCAGTGCTGGGGGCGTGGCATCACGACTATACGCGCCGATTGATGTATCCAGCGTTCATATGCTATAGTAAGTGCGGCTACCTTTCATCTAAGATAATTAACTATATAGTTGTGCATAAATGTGAACCGAGACATATGCAGAAAAAAAAAAATTTATATGCTGATTGCTGATTCCTTATATGTCTTGTTCTCTATGCCCACTGAAATAGATGACTAAAATTATAATATGCACTGATATCTGTTGCGGCGCTGTTTATTTAGGCTAGAACCTGCACATATTGCGCATTACTTCTAGGAATGCTGCTTGTAGCTGGTAGTTCCATCCAGATGCTTTATGCCAGTGTGCTGCTGTGGTCCAATGTCTGGGTTGGGCGTCTTGGTTGGGCGCCTCCCCCGGTCACATGGGGTGCCGACCTCCTATGTCAGCGTCGGGGGCATGGCATCATGGCTACACGCGCCGATTGATGTACCCAGCTTTCACATGCTATAGCAAGCACCTCCATCTAAGGTAATTAATTATACATTTGTGCAGCTGTACAGGACTGCATGTTGACTGTAGCCTAGGACAATAGCTAAGATATACTGGCTGTGCCTTTTCTCAGCTGTTCCATATCGTCCCATTCACACTTGCTATATAAGACACCCATGTTGTCACCAAGCCACGCCTCCTGACAAAGCTGCTTTTGGCGAAACGCGCGTCGAGGCTGCTGAGTGGGACTCTTATAGGGGCACTTACCTTCACCTGCTAACATCATGACTTCAGGTATACCTTTTCCCTTTTTTTAAAGTGGTTTTCGCGTTATAGCACAGGTTACCATTTACTCAATGAGAATAGGCTAATTGCTTCACATAGACTTTTTGTGGTAACCACATTCCCATTTAACCTAACTATCTATCTGAAATGCTGTATATTTTTGGTATTATCCTTTTAGGACAGCATTGTTGTCTGGGGGGGTTTATTCATCAATCTGGTTGTTTTACTATATGAAATTGTGTATTAGCAAGCCAGTTATTTTGCACTGAACCCCAGTAGGTTTATGCTCCTATTCTGTAGTCCCATTTGATCCTGTTATGTTGTCTCATGCTATGTATCAGTGTTCACAATTATTGTAATGATCTACATACTGTTAGTATTTTTCTAATAAATTTTGTATTATTGATTAATATTTCTTTTATGGTGACCTTATTTCTATGCAGTTAATTTACTCTTTAGATTAAGTGTTCACATCTTGGTTGTTTTAGGTTCACATTAGCGTTTGTGTGCGCAGCGTGTCATCTGCATGCGCAAACACATGCCAAAACGCATGCAAATGCAAGCATTTTTTATCCGCATCAGCTTCCACATGACACTAAAAAACCCTGCGTGTGCTTGCGTTTGCCTGCATTTTGGCATGCGTTAGTGTTATTTATGCGCAAGCGTTCGATATTTCCAGGTGCTGTAATCAGTTCTTGGAAATGCATAGTCTGAAGTCCGCATGTGCATCGAACGCATCCATGCACATGTCCTTGTGTACCAATGCGTTCCCATAGACAGTAATGCATTGTTTTGACGCACTCATCCGCATGCGGATGACTGCGCATAATTGACGGATTTTTGACACTTCAAAAAATGCAACATGTTGCGTTCACTAGACAACGCCTCACATCGCCAAACGACGCACGCGTACACAAACGCATGCAAGCCCATGTCCCTGTGTACACCATGTTAAAGATATGTACGCATGACGCATGCGGATCTATGCGGATCAAACGCTGTACACACATACGCAAATGTGAAACCAGCCTAAGACTCATGCAGTGAAACAGCTGATTGATATATGTGTTTCCTGCACTGAAAGTAGTAGTGACAGTGCTCAATGTGTTTCAAGAGCCAAGACAACTGTGCTGATTCCCCTCAAGATACACTTCAGACCACTGCCTGAGGTCAGATGCTCACTTTGCCTCAAGGAATATGCAGTCTTGGATCAGAACCTCACAAAAGTTTTTGGCAACTTAGCTGGGGGAACAAGATAAGTGCAATAGGGTGTAATCTGGATAAAATTAATTATTATAAAGGCTGATACGCTCACCTAATTTTATTGCGTGAGACATGATACAGAAAAGGCATGAACCAAAATCCCAACTGCTGCAGTCCCAATGGTTGAAGAATCCAACGTAATAATAGGGAGTATTGGAGATTACTGGCATTAAATCTAATCAGTGAGTCAAATCAATTATGTGTAGTAACAGTGTGATTTATTCTCTTCGCATTTAGAAGTAATCCAACTTCTTCAGGAGAACGGTAGATTACCGATACGCGCAGAGAATAAACAGCACTGCTACTAAACATAATTTATTCGACTCATTGATTGCATTGTTTCAAGAAAATTGCACCTTCCTCCCACCTAGTGTGCGGTTCCACCATAGGCAGTCATCTACCCATGCCTCTTTTTCATTCTAGCCCTGATTAATGCATACAATATGTTTTATCACTAATTGTTTTGAACAGCATATAATAAATGGTTTCTTAAGAGTTATTACAATGCATTGGTTCAAGTCCTGGTTTTATTCACATTGCCAAAATAGCTATGTAGAGACACAAAAATAATAAACACGTTTACGTCATCAAAATTACATAGTTGATTTATGGGAAAACACAGACCATCATAAAATCAAATGTGGAATGTCATAAAGTCTGAATGAGTTAATGCTCCAGTACCGTTTTACAATGGTACCGCCACATAATAACTGATCTTTAGACTCTATGCTATGTGATCGTTATAATCCTGTGCTATAAATTCCCCTATTTTATGTCATGTTAGCTACCATCTCATACAGTAGACAATAAATTATATATGTTTATGAATATGACCTTTGTGATCCAAACAATGCGCGTTAAAGGTTATAAGGCTGGAGTCACACACAACCACAAAAAATCGGTCCGTTTTAGACGGTCGACAATCGGATCAAAATAAAAACATCACACATCCTTCTGGCATCCGATTTTCCTTCAAAGATGCGATTTAATCGCATGTGTGTGTACCTTGTAACATCCGATTTTCATCCGACTTGCGAGATTTTCTCGCAGGCTTGCAAAACTGACATATAATGGATCCAAAAGAATAGTATTTAAATGCCAAAAGAAAGAATAGATATATACACATAGAGCACATATATATATATACATGTCATTGTGACATGTATATATACATATATTTATAGTTCTTACACTTCTACATACTGTTATAGCCGCTAATTCAATTGCCGGCTTCAGTGAAATCACAGAAGCCGACATGAAATGATACATTGTTTCCACACATTTAACCATGTAATTTCATGTATTTTTATATATGTTTGAAACATACAATTACATGAGTATATGTGTGCTAAATTTCAGACATGTAGGGGTTAATTAAAGGTGTAAATTCGTTGAAAAAAAATGCGTGGGCTCCCGCTGTATTTTCTCCACCAGACAGACAAAGCAAGCGAGTGGGGGCAGATAATAATAGCCTAGGGAGGGTACATTTTTTTTGTGCCCCCCCTGGCTACTAACATCTGCCCCCAGACACCCCAGAAAGGGCAAATCTATAATTAGATTCGCCCTTTCTGGCACTTTGCCCGTCTATTCCCATTGCCCTGTAGCGGTGGCGAATGGGTTAATAATCTGGCGTTAATGTCACCTTAGTATTGAAAGGTGACCTTAAGGCAGGTTAATAATTGATAGCTGTCAATTAGACAACTATCAATTATTAATCCTATTGTATGAAAGAAAAATCAAACACACACAGTTTAATAAAAAATAAGTTTAATTAAATAATCACACAGTTTTTGACCATATTTTATTTTCCTGCTAAAACCATTTACTGTAATAAAAATAAAATAAAAAAGCAAAATGATTCTTACCAATCCGATGTACAGTCAGGTCCCACGCTGTAATCCATCAGAAAGGGTTAAGAGGTTACAGTTAGCAGGGAGATAATTCTGTCTCCTAGCTCTAACCCCATGAATGAATAAGTTACTCTCCCAGCGAAAGGAGAGGAATAGATTCATGAATGGAGCTTAATTGATTTATTGGCAATTTAACTTTAGTCACCTGACCTAAAGGGAAAGTGGACACAATCAATTAAGCTTCATTCATTAAACACATCCTCTCCTGTCCCCGGGAGAGGAACTTATTCATTCAGGAGCTTTGAGCTGAGCATGCAGGATTACTTGCACTGCTTGGCTTAAAGCTAGTTAACCCTTTGTGAAGGATTACAGCGTGGGACGTGACAGATCAGCGGATAGGTAAGAATAATGTTGTTTTATTTTTTTTTCTTTATTTTAGGAGATCAATGGCTTCGCACGGATTAAGTGTAAAATAAAATATGGTCAAAAAAAGGTGTTTTTATTTCATTAAAATAATTTTTAATTAATGTGTCTGTGTTTTTTTAATTTACTACAATAGGATTAATAATTGATAGTTGTCTAATTGACAGCTCTCAATTATTAACCTACCTTAAGGTCACCTTTCAATACTAAGGTGACATTAAGGTGAGATTAACCCATTCGCCACCGCTAACAGGGCAATGGGAATAGACGGGCAAAGTGCCAGAAAGGGCGAATCTAATTATAGATTTGCCCTTTCTGGGGTGTCTGGGGGCAGATGTTAGTAGCCAGGGGGGGCACAAAAAAAATGTACCCTCCTAGGCTATTATTATCTGCCCCCACTCGCTTGCTTTGTCTGTCTGGTGGAGAAAATACAGCGGGAGCCCACGCATTTTTTTTCAACGAATTTACACCTTTAATTAACCCCTACATGTCTGAAATTTAGCACACATATACTCATGTAATTGTATGTTTCAAACATATATAAAAATACATGAAATTACATGGTTAAATGTGTGGAAACAATGTATCATTGCATGTCGGCTTCTGTGATTTCACTGAAGCCGGCAATTGAATTAGCGGCTATTACAGTATGTAGAAGTGTAACAACTATAAATATATGTGTATATATATATATGTCACAATGACATATTATATATATATATGTGGATTCTATGTGTGGATATGTATTGATTCGATTCTTTATTAAAGCTGTCAGTGTGATTTTACAGTATAGCCGGGGATGAATTGCCAGCTTTTCTAAAGGACACTGATGCGATTTAATCGCAAGTCACACGTGCGGTCCGTTTGTAATCCGATTTTTCATCGCTCCCATAGACTTGCATTGGCGATAGTCGACCCACAATCGGTGACAATCGCAGCATGCTGCGATTGCACTCAGACGTTTAAAACGGACCACAAAAAATCTGATACTGGGAGCTGCTCCATAGATTAACATAGGTCCGACTGCAATGCGATTTTTCATCGCATTGCAGTCGTCCGATTCTGTCGCCAGTGTGACGCCGGCCTAAGTGGTAAAGTTGAATATAACTAAAGAACACTTTAGCTGTTTTCAACCTTTAAAGGTGAAAAAAAGTTTGATGTAGAAAACTTATTAATTTACCAGACATTTTTCATTGACCAAGCTCACCTGTGCATATTGTACAATGCATTACATTCAGTCGATACACATTTCAGTACATGTGTACAGCGGTATATCGGTATGTATAGGGCTGGGGCTTGGTAGTTCTGCGGTATATTACTGTATGAGTAAAAATTTCCTATTCTGTCATTCACCACTCACTATAGAGTTCCTCTGGAAGTGACACCAGCAGAAATATTGAGCCTCGGATCAGAGGCGTAGCTAGGGGTTCAGCTAAGGGGGGGCGAACCATCTGAGTGGGCCCCCAACCCTTGATTACAACTATGGTGGCATACTTTAATCATCGGTATAGAGGAACCTCAGCAGATGATCCTGCTGTAACTGAAAATAAATCAGTACACAAAGACCAACACTACCTCCATATGGTGACTATATAGTGGTAGTTACCAGTGCTACAGAACATATAGAGATCACAGCACAGTTACAGATGGTGACTTACCGCTGACGTTCTTTCTGATGGAATTGTTCACTTTTCCATCTGGCCCAGACCGACATGACAACTCCTCCAGCCAGGACTCGACTACAGAGATTACAACAAAGATACATTTGAATTCTCACTTTTCCAGCATTGTCCCAATCTATTCCCAACCTGCACAAACTCCTCATCCTGCTGATACCCCAATACTGAGCTGCTGCCGTATGTGTCCCTATTACTGCACCTGCTGTGTGGCACAAAAGCAATGATCCTCATACTTCCCCACATAACGCCATCCCTGTGCCTCTTACATTGTAATAATGCCTCCTTTGTGACTCCACGGTTTGACAGCCCCCCCACAGTAGCACCCACACTGTATGATGGGCTCCACAGTAGCCTTCAAACTGCCCCCTGGAATAGTTCCCACGCTGTACAATGGCCCCCGCATTACTTTCAGGTTGTATAATAGGCCCCGTATTAGCTCCCAGGTTGTATAATGAGCCCCGAATTATCTCCCATGTTGTGTAATGGCGCCCACTTTATCTCCCACTCCTTGGATTCTGGTCTCTGTCTGTCCCTTTCTGTGTGCTGCAACGTGCAGAAAATAAAAACAGCCAGTAAGTGCGTACAGAGTCCATCATATGGGTATAGGTCCCTGAATGTAACCTGGTAACCTTAAAGGAATACTCTTGTCTGGACAAGACCCTAAAGAGGGGAACAGAAAGAAAGAGAGAAGCAAAAGAAAGAGGGGGAGGTTAAAACATTATACATGTAAAGAAGAAAGTGCGCCCTCTTGTACCTCTTCTATTTTTTTTCCCCTTCTCCTCCTTTGGGGGCCATGTTGTCCATACTGAGTATACATATGTTGCCATATGTTATTGTCTATACGCACCTACTGGCTGCTCCTATTTTCTTCCATTTAGCTCTTTATCATATATATTTATCCTCAAATTTGTGGGGATTTTTCTCTCTTACATATGGCTTTATTATGGGTTTTTCACCTTGGATTTCCTGATATGAGATGACACAGACACTGGACTGATAGCACCCTAACCCCGGCTACAGGACCACATTACAAGATATACATATATATGTATGAAGAGGGGAAGAGGCATAGCCTCATCTGTGGTGTCCTGCAGCCGGGGTCAGGTACTGACCAGTCTTGTCTGTTGCTCTTTTTGAGACATGATGAGATTTATGACGGCTGCTTTCAAGTCCTTTACAGATGGGTGATGCTCCGGCAATTTGCACTGACAGACACCAATCTGTTTAAAAGTTCAAGCAGCCGCCATAAATCTAGTGGCTCAAATAGCAAAAAACATACAAGAATCGGGCCAGGTCTTATCAGGAGGGGAGCAGTGTCCTGCCTCCTCACTGCACAGTGCAGACACCTTGGCCCGGATACAGCCACCTGCAGCCTGTTACTTACTGCTGAGCAGGGAAGAAGCAGCAACCTGACGTCTCTTCCTCTTCTGCAGACATCACACAGCCTGCAATGGGGGCGTGTCCACTGGAGGCAGCATAAAGGTACAGTGCCGGCACCCAGCGTCCTAACATGCCCCTCTACAGAACAGACCGCAGTAGTGCAGGGAGATTGTATCCCTACTCTACCGCAGAGCTTAACTATATAGTTAAGGTTAGCGTAGCTCCGGGTGGGCCCCTGTGAGCAGTGGGCCCGGGGCGCCCGCACCCTCTGCCCCCCTGGTAGCTACGCTACTGCCTTGGATACTTCATGAAATAGGCTTTTATGGTCAAATCAGTGCATATAAATCAACAACGTAGCATGCCACCAGTAGATTCTGGAGAAGTGGAGATGTGTTTTCCAGTAAAGAATCACATTTCATTATTTGTCCATCTGATAAATGAGCCTGAGGATGTCCATGAGTTTGGTGGATGCCGAGACATCACTATCCTCTTGGTTTTTTATCGTGCCTGTTATTAATTTTGTGTAGGAGGGATGATATCATAGATCGACTTTTCAAGGTTTCAACTTATTTCCAGAGAAGAAAAGTGTTAATGGTTTGGGCACACAACATCTTTTTCAGGCGGATTCCGTCTTGGAAACAACCTGAAAAATGTAATAAAAAATGCTTAAAAGAATGAACATATGCATCTGTATGTAAAAATGACTTACAGTTGAAAGAAATGAAATTTCCCTTCTTCTGAAATTTTCCTCTCGGAAGACGATCTGTACTTTATAATAACAATAATACTGGTCAATAGGAAAGCTGAAAAGATTACCGTACATTTTTGGGATCATTTTACCCTCTTTATTGCTTAAAAAAATATTATCAGTTTTTTCATCACTCATTTGAGTGAAAAAAATTACAGGAAAAATGACTTTACAAAAACCATGGAAAAACCTTCCAAAAAATGACCATTGACCAGTGTCCAAAAGTGTTAGAGAAATGCTTTGAAAACAAAAACACAAAAGATGCTTTATAGTTTTCAGTTATATTTACTGCTTGAAGAATTTGGCGGATTAGCCTCAGTTTAAAAGGACGTCATATGCACATACAGTAGTCTTATAGCAGCATAGCACTCGTCTGATTTTTACAATCATGTGCCTGAGCCCTTACTCTATATTTTTTATATTGCAGTTTCAAACTTTTTCTTGTGTAGGAATTGCACTTGCTTATGATTCACTTGTGAAGAAAATCAGAGATTTTTTTTAATTGAAAATGGTTAGGTATAGAGTTGAGCGATACTTTCCGATATCCAAAAGTATCGGAATCGGAATGGTATCGCCG
Organism: Oophaga sylvatica; assembly: GCA_033576555.1. Taxonomy (NCBI): domain Eukaryota; kingdom Metazoa; phylum Chordata; class Amphibia; order Anura; family Dendrobatidae; genus Oophaga; species Oophaga sylvatica. The sequence goes on along the minus strand of JARQOD010000007.1, from coordinate 37,380,584 downwards.
ATACCCAAAAAATATCGGCGATACCCGATACCGATACCGGAAAATCCAATGTAAGTCTATGGGAACAAAATATCGGAATTAAAAAAACCCCATTCTTGCCTTGTTGGTTAATTGTACATGAAGGAAAACAACAAAGAGTAATGTAGAATGTATTGGGGAAGGTTGAGGAGACATTAAAGGCATAGATGTTTAACCCAATCAAATGGAATAGCATAAATATTTTTTTTTTCAAAGATGTTCGGATTGACGAAGAAATTGACAATGTTGTTCACGTTTTTTCTATTTTGGCAAATATGTATATTTCACAACTTCCATGCTCTTCACCTTTTTAACTTTTGACACACTTTCTCCTTCATAATCTTCAGCAGCATCATCTTTTTCATCAAATTATTCTTCATCTTCACCTTCTTTATCTTCTTCTTAAACTTCTTGCTATTAATCTTTTTGTTAACATTACTCATATTCTTCTTATTAAACTATTATTCTTATTCATATTGTACTTCATCTTCTTCATCATATTCTTATTTGTGACAGAGAATCCTGTACTTGTAATCTGTCAAAGTATGAATTTTTCATCCTTCCGTTCTTGCTGTCACAAACGATTTAAATTACAACAGTATTTGTCCGTGTTCAGTTTAGCCTGCAGCAGCAGCAGGCATTTTCCAGGGGCACCACGAGGAGGAACGGACTCACCCCCATACACTGCTTAGTCTTCTTCTGCTTAGAATTTAGAGCATATATTTTGCTCTTCATTTTGGTCTTATACTTCATGTTCTTCTGCTTTTAGATCTTCTGCTTATTGTTCTTGTGTCTCTTGTTCTGTATCTTGTATTTGTAGCACAACCTTGTACCAGCTGATGTTACTGGGACACGGTTACTAAGCAGGAGGTACCTGTGCTCCAAAGCACTACCAAGGACCAGCAGACGTTGCAGGAACTCGGATACCGAGATGGAGGCACCTAGGCCAAAGGCACTGCGGAGAACCAGTTGACGGTACTGGAACCCGGACGGGTAGCAGAAGGTATAAGAGCCAATGCAAGTAACGAGGACCAGCTGACTGTGCTGGAACCCGGAGGGGCAGCAGAAGGAAAAGAGCCAATGGCACAACCGAGGACCAGCTGACGTTACTGGGACACGGTTACTAAGCAGGAGGTACCTGTGCTCCAAAGCACTACCAAGGACCAGCAGACGTTGCTGGAACTCGGATACCGAGATGGAGGCACCTAGGGCAAAGGCACTGCGGAGAACCAGCTGACGGTACTGGAACCCGGACGGGTAGCAGAAGGTACCCATGGAAATTTAAGTTGACAGGCCGCGAGCCGGCCGCAGTTACCGAATCCCACAGTACTACAGTGGGTGATTGTCCTATTGTCACAGCGGAAACAGCCTTTATTTGCATATCCCGCAGGACACATAGGAAGCACCTAAACTCCAAGCACCATAGAGTCGGCTAACCCGACCGCAACACGACAGGACAACTTATTGGAGGCTAAGTGACGTTTACACTGACAGGAAACAGATGGCGTGCTGTAACCAGTCTGGGCAGGAGTGAGTACCCGTGCCAATGACACTTCCGAGCAACAACTGGCGGTGTTGAAGCCCAGGGATGAGAAGACAACAGGGTGGAGGCAGCATGACTTTTTGCCGTTCACACAGCAGGGGAACAGCTGACATTACTGAACGCCAGTAACACTATAGCTTGTGTATTGGTCTGTGGACACGACACTTCTGAGCAGCAACTGCCAGTGTTGTAGCCCAGGGAGTAGAGTTCAGGTGGTAGAAAGATGAACATAACAGGAGACATGGATAACGTTGCGAACCAGTTATTTAATCTGAAAACGGACAGACAAATTCTGGCGAGATCCATGCCTTGTTCATTTTCAGAAAAGTAAGCCGGTCTACATTATCGGAGGATAGTCGCATGCGACGGTCTGTTAGTACACCACCTGCAGCACTAAAGACGCGCTCCGATAATACACTGGCAGCAGGGCAAGCCAGCACCTCCAATGCATACTGGCTAAGCTCTGGCCATGTATCCAGCTTAGAGACCCAAAACTTGAATGGGGAAGAGCCATCTGGGAGTACACTGAGAGGGAAAGACATGTAGTCTGTCACCATCTTACGGAAACGTTGCCTCCTGCTGACTGGAGCCGTCTCGGATGGTGTAGACATTTGTGGCACTGCCACAAAACTTTGCATCATTTGGAACATACTGGTCTTGCCCTGTGCAGAGGCGCTGCTTGTGCTCCCTCTTGTTGCAGAGCTGTCTCCACTGCCTCGACGCACAGAGCTGCTTTGTAAAGCAGTAGCAGCAGCAGTGCTCTCGGCTGGAATGGAGAACATTATGGATTGCACCAGTGTGTCTTGGTACTCCCGCATTTTACGCTCCCGGTTCAACGGTGTGATGAGGCTTTGTAAGTTGTCCCGGTAGCGAGGGTCTAGGAGGGTGTACACCCAATAATCAGACGTGGTGAGAATGTGGGCGATGCGGCGGTCGTTTCTCAGGCACTGCAGCATGAAATCAACCATGTGCTGCAGACTCCCAACTGGCCAACAAACGCTGTCCCCTGCAAGAGGCGTCATCTCTGCCTGCTCTGCATCACCCCACCCTCGCTCTACATACTGACTAGAGCGTTGTGTACCTCCCTCTGGAGCGATGTCTTCCTCCTCCATTGACTCCTCCTCATCCTCCTCACAAAGTGAGCCCTGCCCAGCCCTTTGTGAGGAACCACGTTGCGCTGACTGTCCAGAAGGTGATGGAATTTGTGACTCCTCATCCTCCACCTCTTCCAAAACCTCATCCCTTAGTGCTTGCAGTGTTTTTTGAAGCAGGCAGATAAGGGGGACAGTCGGGCTGACTAGTGCATCATCTGCACTCGCCATCCTGCGTTGACTCATCAAACGCACGCAAAACGTGGCAGATGTCCTTCATAGAGGCCCACTCAGTAGTGGTGAAGTGTGAATGGCGCAAATTGCGAGTTGATTGCGCCTGATGCAGCTGATACTCCATTACTGCTGGCTGCTGTTCACACAACCGCTCCAACATATGTAACGTGGAATCCACCTGGTGGTACGTCACATATGATGCGATGTTCAGGAAGGCGAAATCTGCATTGCAGAGCTGCAATGGCAATCTGGCCATGCTTGTTATGTACGGTAGCTGAGGAGTGCAGGTAAAAAAGGAATACACCAGAGCAGTTGGAATCTATGAGATTGCAGTACCCTGACTAACCACCGCAACTAGAGGCAGCCGTGGAGCGTTCCTACGTTGGTCCTAGACGCCTCGTCACAGCCTGAGAAACTAACTACACCTAAAGATAGAAATAGGAAAGCTATCTGCCCCGGAGCAGAACCCCAAAGATAATAGAAAGCCCCCAAACATGTAATGGCGGTTAGACAAGAGGAAATACTGACACAGAAAGAAAATAGTATGAGCAAACGTGGGGCCCAAACTTATCTAAATAGAAAAGGATAGGAAGGGTACTTACTGCAATCCAGAAAACCCTGAAAAGCACCAACTCTACTAATTTCAAAATCACCTGAGATCACACGACCTCTACCACCTAAATTAGTTCTCTGGTGTAACAAAACAAAACAGCAGCCACTGAAAAAAACTGGAAAAAGCAAAAGTACAAAACACAGTGGCGGGACTAAACTGAGAGGGCAAAAGCCCCCGGAGGGGCCCCGAAGGCCCCCACAGAAGTGCAGGACAAAATGCAAAAATATAGCAAAAACACAAAATAAGAAATTGTCTTATCTGATAGCAGGAGATGCAGACACGACACAACAGGCTACAAGGGAAACTGGAAAGAAGGATCAGACCAGAACAATTGATCACCGGCAACCCTGATGGGAAAATGACTCCTTATATAAGACCAATCAGTAACACCTGATTCCCAGTCCTCACAATCTCACTAGTACCGCTTGTAACCACCAGAGGGAGCCTCTGCTCAGAACTCATCTCAAACACCCATTCACAAACACATGCTGGAACGTCGCAAGTGATGCGCACTCTATGGCGGACTCTGTGCTGACAGCAGTGGCATCGCAAGATTCGGATCAGATCCGTGCCTAAAAAACTCTGCACGACCAAGTTGAGCACATGTGCCAGACATGGTATGTGAGTGAGGTTGCCAAGGCCCAGAGCTGCCACCAGATTTCGGCCATTGTCACACACTACCAAGCCTGGCTGGAGATTCGCTGGCAAAAACCACACGTCGCTCTCCTGCTTGATGGCATTCCAGAGCTCCTGCGCTGTGTGGCTTCGATTCCCCATGGAAATTAATTTCAGGACGGCCTGTTGACGTTGGCCACGGCTGTGCTCATATCGGTCGCATCAGGTAAGCGTTCACGGGTCCATGTGGAGGTAGACCGTGATGGCTCCTGCAGCGATGATTCTGAGGAACTGGAGTAGGAGGAGGAGTCAATGTGGACAGACTTGATTCCTGCAATCCTTGGAGTTGGCAGAACACGTACAGCGCCACTCGCAAGATCTGTACCCGGCTCCACAACATTGACCCAATGGGCAGTGAGGGAAAGGTATCGTCCCTGGCCATGGGTACTGGTCCACGCATCGGTGGTACAGGTGGACCTTGCTACTGACGGCGTTTAGTAGCGCATGTTTAATTTTTCCCTCAACATGCTTTTGCAGAGCAGGGACGGCTTGCCTGCTGAAATAAAATCGGCTGGGCACATTGTATCGTGGGACTGCCAATGCCATTAAGTTACGGAAACTGTCAGTCTCCACCAGCCTGAATGACAGCATTTCAAGGGACAGGAGTTTTGCAATGCCAGCATTCAGAGCCTGTGCTCGTGGATGGTTTGCCGAGTATGGCCGTCTTTTATCCCATGCCTGTGCTACCGATGGCTGTTTTGTGGCCTGGGAGTGTGAGGATGACAGGGAACTTGCAGCTGTGGGTGGAATAACACTGGGTCTCTGGACAACAGTGACAGAGGTTCTTCCATGGCGATTCGTGTGAGGAAGCCGAACCAGCTGTGTGTGAGCTGGAGGAAGAGGCTCCAACACGAGCTGAAGATGTAGGTGCTGCTGTAGGTTGGCCTACATCTCCAGTGTGTCTTTGGAACTCAACCACGTGCTTTGACGCACATGTTTCCACATATTTGTGGTATTAAGGTTACTGACATTTTTACCTCTTTTTACTTTTTGATTACACAGCTTGCATTTGACATAGCAAATATCATCTGCAAGTGTGTCAAAAAAGGACCACGCAGTGCAAGTCCTGGGAGCGCCCGTTTTGGCTGTTGGAAGAGAACTGCTACAAACGGGTGCCAAACTGGAGGCTACAGGCAACCGAGTCTGCAGCCTACCTCTCCCTACTGTTTGGACCGTTGGGGCAATCTCTTCCTCAGAGCTGCTACCACCACCTTCCTGTTCCTCACGCCATGTTGGGTCTTGGACCTCATCATCTCACTACCCTCTTCCAACACCTGCTGCTGTTGGGTGGTCTGGCAGCACCATGCTCAACAGAAAATGGCACCTGAGTCTCATCATCATCAGATGCGTTCTGCGGTGTGCTGACCATCGGCACTGGCTCACCCGCCTCTTAACATTCAGAGAGACACAGCTGTTGCGCATCACTGCATACTGCCTCTTCTTCACATTCCAGAATGCTGCTTGGCTGGGCCCCTGTTTGCAAGCCAACAGATTCTGAGAACAGAAGCAGAGACTCAGCTGGCTCCAGTTCAGAACTCTCTGACTGCCTGGGCAATTTGGCAGGCGGTGAAGAGACAGATGGTTGTTCAACAGTGCTGTGGTCCTGAGAGGAGGTGGAAGGAATTGAAGTCGATGCATTGGCTGCCATCCAACCAACAACGGCTTCAATTTGTTCTTCCCGCAGCAGGGGGGTACGCTGAGCTCCTACAAAAGTGCGCATAAAGGAACGCTCACGGGGAAAACTGGTGGATGCTGTGTAACTGGGTGCGGCAGCAGCCACAGAATCCCCACATCCTCTCCCTGCTGAAACTACACGGCCACGACCACGTGCCTTACTCCCTGCCTTCTTCATCTTGGTAGATTGATAAAGAAAGTCAGAAAAGTTATAAGGCCTAAGTGTGGTTATTCCTCAGAGACTGCAGTGAACACTGCAGACAACTGTTCACTATCTGTGAAAGGCTCCTTTCTGTACTTCTATAGTGTTTGCAACCAATGTATTGTATACGGATGGAGCGCGTCACACTAATAGATTAGATTTTCAAATGGAATGGAGCAGAACCAATTGGAGATAAATGAAAAGGATGAGGCACTGAGACACGCTCAGCAGAGTACAAGCAGCAGTGCTTGAACAAGTAACTGGAGCGTGATATGCACTCAAAAAATAAAAAACACAGACTGAAGTGAACACTGAAACACAACTGTTCACAATCTGTGAAAGGCTACTCCTTTGTCTACTTCTATAGTGTTTGCAACCAATGTATTGGATACGGATGGAAGCGCGTCACACTAATAGATTAGTTTTTTTTAAAATATAATGGAGCAGCACCAATTGGAGAGAAATGAAAAGGATGAGGCACTGAGACACGCTCAGCAGAGTACAAGCAGCAGTGCTTGAACAAGTAACTGGAGCGTGATATGCACTCAAAAATAAAAAACACAGACTGAAGTGAACACTGAAACACAACTGTTCACAATCTGGGAAAGGCTACTCCTTTGTCTACTTCTATAGTGTTTGCAACCAATGTATTGTATACGGATGGAAGCGCGTCACACTAATAGATTAGATTTAAATGGAATGGAGCAGAACCAATTGGAGATAAATGAAAAGGA
>JARQOD010000007.1:37277971-37373700 GCA_033576555.1 Oophaga sylvatica | reverse complement strand
GAGCACTCCCTTGGGGGGTGGGGGGGAGCACTTTCTGCAAATTCACACCCCCCCGTCACGCACAAACCTGTACCTGACCGTACCTGACTTAGCAACCCAACATTTTCTTTGCCCCGGGAAAGCATCCTCTCCCCAAAAATAATCATCCCCCTCATCCTCCTCCTTTCCTCTTTTTCCCTCCACCTCGTCAGGACATTTCCCTGAGCAGACAATGGCTGACTGTCATCAAGTCTTCCCTCCTCCCCCCCCTCTTGTGCAGACGCCTGATCCTTAATTTTGCGTCAAAGTTTGCATGAGCAGAGGCATTAAGTGGGATGCTCATGCTTTGATGGCGTCGTCTGAACTTACCAGCGTGTGCATTTCTTAAAACCTGAAGGACTTAACAGGGGTTCTTTCAGCTTTGACCACTGCACACCTGACAACTCCATGTCTGCCTCAAATGCCTGCCTGTGTATCCTCCCACAAATGCATTACAGCCTGCCTCTGTTCGCACAGCCTCAAACCATGTGTATGGTGGAGTTCCACTTGTTGCAATGTCTATGATTAGGCTGTGCTTTGGAGGTGGAGCGATGGGCTGCAGCCTCTGCATACGACTGGAGTTCTACTGGCGAGCGACGGAGTGCGAGCACAGTCTTCGCACCTTATGGAGCAGGGCTGGTAACTTGGATAATTTATTTATGAAGCACTGCACCCCCGGGTTTTAAAGGGGTTTGAGCCAGGCAAGGTATGTGTCTGAGTTTTGCAAGGGGTATGGCTGCCAAAAATTACAGCTGTTATAAACTGACTACCTTGCCGGGCTCAAGAGTAGACTTCCCAGCCATGACTCGTTTCTCGCTGAAAGTAGTCGGCCAGTACCTCCGCGGTGTGTTGTTATCGCCCAAGACATTCATCTTTAAACAGCCTGGATGTTACCACTAGCTGTAGGGATAGTGGGACACCGCATGTGCAACAGTGGCTGCTGGCATGGAGTGCTTGTGCGACTTTTCTCTGTCAACGAGCTTTCGCTTCTGGGGAGGAGTAGGGTCGAACGCCTACAGCCAACTGTTGCCTATAACGTGGGCTAGGCAGCACTGTCCACTGCCGCTGTCCCCTGGGACCCTGCATCCACCACATTAACCCAGTGCGCAGTGATGGACCGTTACGGCCCTGGCCATGCCTACTGGCCCATGTATCTATTGTGATGGGGCACCTTTCCACTCACTGATTGTTTGAGTGCATGGACAATGCGGTCTTTCACATGCAGGTGGAGAGCAGGGATAGCTTTTCTAGAAAAGAAGTGCCGACTGGGTAGGTCATAGCATGGGACAGCGTAGGCCATGAGTTTTTGGAACACTGCGCTTTCAGCCAAACGGAAGGGCATCATCTCTAATGAGATCAGTTTGGCAATGTAGGCGTTCAAAGCCAGTGTACACGGAGGAGAGGATGAGTACTTTCTTGTCCTACTCAGAGTGTCTGCTATGGTGAGCTGGACTTGAGAGCTGCATATGGGGGAACTAGCGGTGGACATGGCGGACTGAGATGGGGTTGGTGATGGTGGTGGTGGTGGTGGTGGTGATGGCCTAGATTCAGTCTTTCTTTGCAAAAACATTGTGATTCCCTGACTGCTTTGGCCTTGCGACGACACCTCAACATTTCTTGCTGGTGGTGTGCTAACCGGTGGGCTTACAGTGGGGGAAGCGATGTAGCGCTGCTGGCTACCTTCAGTCGGAGAAGGTGCACATGCAACTGGTATTCAAATTTCGGAGATTTTTCCCTCGGCTAAAGGTCCTTCTGCACTTCTTACAGATATCCTTTGCCTCATCAATAGGATTTTGGTCAAAAAAGTGCCACACTGCACTCTTCCTACTATGGAATAAATTTTCAGGGCTTGCACACTGTGCTTATTTGACCGTCTGGCCAAGCTGTCCCGCAACTCTTTTTTTTTTTTAACGCGTTTTTGGACTGCTATGGGCCTGCCAGATAACCGCAGCTGCGATGTCGATGCCTGCTGCGGATCCTCCTCCTCTTCTGAGCTATTGCCAGTGGTACCCTCTTCCCCCAATGGATGCCAATTCGTGTAAAAAACTGGGTCATCCATCACCTCCTCTTCAATTTCATCTGTACCTTCCTCTGTGTCACCATGTAAGGTGGTATAGTATGCAGGAGTTTCATCAGGGTCAGATTCTGGCTCAGTAGACTGCGAGGGCAATGTAGTGCTCTGGGTGAATGTACCAGCAGAATCATCTAGCATTGGCTGTGCATCAGTGCACTCCATGTCAGATTCATCTTGGACTGGGGAATTCAGGATTTGACTTGATAACCCAGGCATGGTATGTGAAAAGAGCTCCATGGAGTAATCTGAAGTGTGGCCTGCCGCATCCTTCCCTTTTGGTGGGGGTGAAGGACACAAGGAAAGGTGTTGTTCCTGACCAGAAGCCTGCACTGACGACTCAGTGCTTGGAGTTTTTGAAATTTCAGAAGAGGAGGCGATAGAGCTGGAGGCTGTTTCGGCAATGTAAGCCAAAACCTGTTCCTGATGCTCCGGCTTTAAAAGCGGTTTACCTACTCCCAGAAAAGGGAGCCATCCAGGTCTTCTGGAGCCAGACGATCACTTAGTATGGATTAGACAAGAATATAAAAAGCAGAAAAACGGTACTGTATCAGAAGCGCACAGCTGTATACAGTGTAGGGGAAATTGTAAATCTCCTTATATATTTCCGGAGTCACACACAGATAGTCAGCATGTATTTGTCCGTGATACCTGCCGGTACACGGTAGTGTGTGAGGAGCGTGCACCTCTATACGGTGTGGGAAAAAATGAACTCTCAGTAACTGTGCAGAAAAAAATAATAAAAGTATTAGTGCTGTGTAAAAAGCAGTCTGCACACACAGCAATAGAGCTATCAGGCAGCCTAATAACCAGCGCTGCTGCACTCAAGAAAATCCCCCCCTGTCACTGCACACTAACTGTACAGCACAATTGCTATCAGCACAAGCACATAAGAACTTCTCTTTCCAGCCCTAACTCTCTCCCTACTGATAAACAGCAAGCAACCTCTCCCCACTGTTAAGATCGGCAGAAGTAAAATGGAGGTCGGCGGTCAGGGCTTTTATAGACACTATGACGCCACAAAAAGCAAGCCAAACACTGCAATGCCTTTCTCTAAGATGGTGGTGGATGCTGCCCATGTCATCTCTTTGCCCACAGTGTACGTCCTTGCTCATTGGCTGAAAACAGGTGCCTGCATTATGGGAAAACCGACTTTTTGCGCTCGTTTTGCCGAACGCGTGGCCGACTTCACACTATGGTCGTGATTCGGCCAACGAAACCCGACTTTGGCGAAAGTCGGCGACTTTTGAATCTGTCCGACCTGTTTCGCTCAACTCTACTAACTACTATTATTATTTTTTTCTAGCTAGCTATGTGGTGTGTGACACATAGGCAGACACATCTTGTTTCATTTATGAATGAGGGACTCAAAGTCACAGAGCCTATTTTTACCGGGGCATCATCTGGCATTAATCTTCTTAAAGGGCCATTATTAAACAGTGGGTCTCCTAAACTGTTATAGCCTATGCAGTGAATGGATGGGCTGTAAAAAATTACGACACACCACAATACCCCTTTCACAAGAGGTACAGGAGGGCTTCTAGGAAAAATGTTGCATTGAATGCAAGGCCTGGCTTGCCCCAAAGTTACATGCACCCCAATAAGCTTTTCAAGCCACAAACTGGATGGTCACCAGAAAATACACTTCACATTATTCATTTTGTTCTCCCATTCTGTTTTCTTATGCATTGACTGCAAGGCCTGCCCTGCTACCAAGTCATATGCACCCCAATAAGCGTTTGAAACCACATACTGGATGGGCACAGGAAAATCCACTTCACATTATTCATTTTGTACTCCCATTTCTTTTTCTTATGCATTGACTGCAAGGCCTGCCCTGCTACCAAGTCATATGCACCCCAATAAGCCTTTGAACCCACATACTGGATGGGCACAGGAAAATCCACTTCACATTAATCATTTTGGACTCCCATTCTGTTTTCTTATGCATTGAATGCAAAGCCTGTCCTGCTACCAAGTCATATGCACCCCAATAAGCCTTTGAACCCACATACTGGATGGGCACAGAAAAATCCAATTCACATTATTCATTTTGTACTCCGATTCCCATTTCTTATGCATTGACGGCAAGTCCTGCCCTGCTACCAAAGTCATATGCACCCCAATAACCCCAATCCCTCCTTGGAAGAAACATGTAGGAGGGCCTCTTGACAAAAAATGTCCCATTAAAAAAGAGCGGGTCTTCTAGACTTGTAATGGCCATACACTAAGTGTATTGGGCTGACAAACATTTTCTCCTGTGGGGTACATCTCAACCTTTTTCATAACAATTATTTAACGCCCAGCAAAAAACCCCACCCTTTTTAGGATTTTGACACTGGCTGTAGCAGCATGGAACACGTTAACGCTGGTGATCTAGTGGCGGTGGATGATGAGACGTGAAGGAAGGCTTGATAAAAAAAAAGCCCAATTTAAAGGAGCGGGTCCCCTAGACTTGGAATGCCCATATACTTAGTGTATGGGCTGGTAAACATTTCCTCTATGGGATACACTTCAACCTTTTTCAGAACAAGTATTTTACGCACAGCATAACCACCCACCCTTGTTATGATTTCGACACTGGCTGTAGCAGCACGGAACACGTTAACGCTGGTGATCTAGTGGTGGCGGATGATGAGTCGTGGAGGAAGGCATGAATTAAAACTATGCCCAATGTAAAGGAGTGGGTCTCCTAGACTTGTAATGCCCATACACTAAGTGTATTGAGCTGACAAACATTTCCCCTGTTGGGTACACCTCAACCTTTTCCATAACAAGTATTTTAGGCCCATCAAAACCACCCACCCTTGTTCCGAATTCGACACTGGCTGTAGCAGCATGGAACACGTTAACACTGGTGATTTAGTGCCGGCGGATGATGAGACTTGGAAAAAGGCCTAATTGAAAACTATGCCCAATTTAAGAGCAGGGCTCCTAGACTTGGAATGCCCATACACTAAGTGTATTGGGCTGACAAACATTTTCCCCTGTGGGGTGCACCTCCACTTTTACCAAAACAAGAATTTTACGCCCATCAAAACCACCCTCCCTCGTTCAGAATTCGATACTGGCTGTAGCAGCATGGAACACGTTAACGCTGTTGATCTAGTTTCGGCAGATGATGAGATGTGGATGAAGGCCTGATTTAAAACTATGCCCAATTTAAAGGAGCGGGTCTCTTAGACTTGGAATGCCCATACAGTTAGTGTATGGGCTGTCAAATATTTTCCCCTGTGGGGTACACCTCAACAGTTTTCAGAACAATTATTTTACGCACAGTATAACCACCCACCCTTGTTAATAATTCGACACTGGCTGTAGCTACATGAAACACGTAAACCCTTTTGATCTAGTGGCGGTGGATGATGAGACTAGGAGGAAGGCTTGATTTAAGAATACGCCCAAATTAAAGGAGCGGGTTTCCTAGACTTTGGCAAACAGTACCCCTGTGGGGTACACCTCAACCTTTTTCAGAACAAGTATTTTAGGCACAGCATAGCCACCCACCCTTGTTAGGATTTCTACACTGGCTTTAGCAGCACGGAAGATGTTAACACTGGTGATCTAGTGGCGGCGGATGATGAGACATGGAGGAAGGCCTGATTTAAAACTATGCCCAATTTAAAGGAGCGGGTCTCCTAGACTTGGAATGGCCATGCACTTAGTGTATGGCCTGTCAAACATTTTCCCCTGTGGGGTACACCTCAACCGTTTTCAGTACAATTATTTTACGCCCAGCATAACCACCCTCCCTTGTTAAGCAATCGACACTGGCTTTAGCAGCACAGAAAACATTAACGCTGGTGATCTATTGGTGGCGGAAGATGAGACATGGAGGAATGCTGTCACGCTGTTACTGCATACAGGAGGTCTGGGGTCTATGCTGACCCTAAGCTGGGGTCCTGATTAATCCCTCTACCTGGAGGTACTGTTAATGGTACAGAGGTCCAGGCCACCAGCGTAATCCCTACCTCCTGAGGACCCCTGAACCTCAGTGATCCAGTCCTGAGAAGGACCCTGATCACACACCGGGGACTGGTAGGTATATGCCTAAACACAGTAATAAACTAACGAGACAGTACAAGGGGTAAACTAAAATCCACCTTGCATACAAAAATCACACCACAGGAAACAGAGGGGACACCAACGGGTACGGAGATAAATGATAAAGCGAGGAGGGGGAAAAGACCACACAGGTACTCTTAACTTCAGCCTTCACCATACAACGATCCGCTCTGCTGGTCTGCATGAATGCTTTCACCGACACTTCCCCAGCAGACAGGCAGGTATATTGAAACCAATTATCACAACATTAATTGCAGCTGAGCGAGGCTGGTCTAGTCCAGCACAGAGAGAGGAAGAATTAACTCCCTCTCTGCCGAAAAACACCAGCACCAGAAACTCAGCTGTGAGAAGTCAGAGTGTGCAATCGCGACGATCTTCGCAGCAACACACCCGTGACAGTACCCCCCCTTCTACGAGGGGCCTCCGGACCCTCAGGGCCGGGTTTATCTGGGTGAGTAGTATGGAAGGCCCGAACCAATCGGTCTGCGTTAATATCCGACGCAGAAACCCACATCCTCTCCTCAGGACCATACCCCTCCAATGAACAAGGTACTAAAGGGACCGGCGATTAAGACGTGAATCGATGACTCTCGACACCTGGAACTCCAAGTTACCATTGACCACCACAGGAGGAGGAGGTAAAGGTGAAGATATCACCGGCGCCACATACCTCTTAAGCAACGATCTGTGGAACACATTATGAATTTTAAATGTAGGAGGGAGGTCAAGACGGAATGCAACCGGATTAATTATAGCACTGATCTTGTATGGCCCGATGAACCTGGGACCCAGTTTCCAGGAGGGAACCTTAAGTTTTATATTTTTGGTAGACAACCATACCAGATCGTTCACACTTAGGTCCGGACCAGACACTCTCCTCCTATCAGCCATACGTTTGTATCGGTTCCCCATAGTACTCAGATTATTCAGCACTCCTCTCCACACTGAAGCAAGTGACGACGAAAATCGTTCCTCCTCAGGAACCCCAGAAGAGCCCCCCCTATTGAAAGTACAAAACTGGGGTGAAAACCATATGCCCCAAAAAACGGGGACTTACCAGTGGACTCGCTCCGCCTATTATTTAGAGCAAATTCCGCCAGAGGCAAGAAAGAAGCCCAGTCCTCCTGGTTCTCTGACACAAAACACCGGAGATATGTCTCCAAGCTCTGGTTCAGACGCTCTGTCTGACCATTGGTCTGCGGGTGAAAAGCCGATGAAAATGACAACTGCATCCCCCGCCGTGTACAAAATGCTCTCCAGAATTTGGACACAAACTGAGACCCCCGATCCGACACCACATCGGAGGGTACCCCGTGAAGCCTTACAATCTCCCCAATAAACACCTGCGCAAGAGTTTTAGCATTAGGAAGAGCAGGAAGAGCGATAAAATGTGCCATCTTGCTGAACCTGTCCACTACAACGAGTATGACTGTTTTACCCGAAGATGGCGGGAGGTCCGTAATGAAGTCCATAGACAGATGAGTCCACGGATGCTCCGGAATCTTCAAAGGTAAGAGGGTCCCCGACGGACGGGTATGTGGGGTCTTAGAGCGCGCACAAACCTCACAGGACGCGACAAAAGTTACCACCTCCCTATGTAAGTTAGGCCACCAAAACCGGCGCGAGAGGAGATCCTCAGTTGCTTTACTCCCTGGGTGTCCTGCCAAAGCAGAATTATGGTGTGCCTCGATCACCTTTTGTCTCAACTGATTTGGAACAAACAGTCTCCCTGGAGGTCCTACAGGGGCGTTCCCCTGAGCCTCCAATACCTCCTCCTCAAGCTCAGAGCATACTGCCGACACCACCACCCCCTCCTGAAGGACCGGAACCGGGTCCTCCGTATACCCAGCCCCTGGGAAACAGCGAGATAAGGCATCCGCCTTAACATTTTTTGACCCAGGACGATATGTGACGACAAAATTAAACCTGGTAAAAAACAACGACCACCTAGCTTGTCTGGGATTCAGACGTTTAGCGGACTCTAAATATAGCAGGTTTTTGTGATCGGTAATGACAGTGACCGGGTGGACTGCCCCCTCCAAAAAATGACGCCACTCCTCAAAAGCCAACTTAATGGCCAAGAGTTCCCTATTGCCGACATCATAATTCCTCTCAGCGGACGACAATTTTTTAGAGAAGAAGGCGCACGGATGCCATTTACCAGGGACGAACCTTGTGACAATACTGCTCCCACCCCTACCTCGGAAGCGTCCACCTCAACAATGAACGGCTGTGACGCATCAGGTTGAATAAGTATGGGTGCTGAAGCAAAACATTTTTTCAAAGAAGAAAACGCTTGACAAGCCTTGTCAGACCACTTTGAAAAATCCGTCCCTTTTTTAGTCATGTCTGTGAGAGGTTTAACTATGGACGAAAAATTACGAATGAACTTCCGGTAGTAGTTAGCAAACCCCAGGAAACGTTGTAATGCCTTAAGATCCACTGGCAGATCCCACTCAAGAACTGCCCGCACTTTCCCAGGGTCCATACGAAAACCGGATGCTGACACCAGGAACCCTAAAAACTGAAGTACCTGTACGGCGAACACACACTTCTCCCATTTGGCGTACAGTTTATTATCCCGCAAGATCTGTAACACCTGCCTAACATGCTCCTGATGAGACACAAGATTCGGCGAGTAAATTAAGATATCATCCAGATATATGACCACAAACTGTCCCATTAGGTGGCGAAAGATGTCATTTACAAAGTGTTGAAACACCGCCGGGGCAATACTCAGACCAAATGGCATGACAAGGTTCTCATAATGCCCCTCCGGAGTGTTAAACGCCGTCTTCCACTCATCCCCCTCCTTCATCCTAATCAGATTGTACGCCCCCCTGAGATCCAACTTAGAGAACCATTTGGCACCCCCGATCTGATTGACGAGATCGGGAATAAGTGGGAGCGGATACGGATCTCGGACCGTAATCCGATTAAGCTCACGGAAATCCAGGCAAGGGCGTAGGCCTCCATCTTTTTTTTCACAAAGAAGAACCCCGCGGCCACCGGGGAAGATGAAGGTCTAATATGCCCCTTAGCCAGACTCTCTGAAATATAATCCTTCATGGCCTGTCTCTCAGGACCAGAAAGGTTATACAACCTAGATTTCGGTAACTTGGCCTCAGGGAGCAGGTTAACAGAACAGTCATACTCGCGATGAGGAGGTAGTTCTTGACACCCTTTCTCCGAGAATACATCCTCAAAGTCCACCAGAAATGGAGGTACGGCCCTAGGAGCGACCGCCCCAATGACCGTATTCATGCAGTTTTTATTACAGAATTCACTCCATTGGCTTATCTCTCTGGATTGCCAATCAATAACCGGGTTATGCTTAGTTAACCAAGGAAGGCCCAGCACTATAGGAGTGGGAAGACCCTCCAACACATAACAAGACAACAGTTCTTTATGTAACGCCCCCACTTGAAGATCTATGTTATGCACTGCTTGCAAAAAACTTCCCTGACCGAGAGGTCTGGCGTCGATCGAGAATATGGGGACGGGTTTAGTCAACACACTCAATCGCATACCTTGAACCCGGGCAAAGCGAGCATCCACCAGGTTAGCCCCCGAACCACTATCCAGAAGAACAGATATCCTCTCAGTTCTCGCACCCACCACCACCTCCGCCGGTACGAGAAACTGAGACGAACTTAGGGACGAAATACTTACTCCCAGATTGCCGTCCACCACACAATCTAGGATCAATAGTTTTCCGGCGACTTCTCACTCTGCAAAGGACGGGATGGACACCCCCTAATAAAATGTCCCTTTTTTCCACAGAAGAAACAACCTCCTGTTTTGTGGCGCCCCACCGATCCCCTCCCCCGGAATGATGTCCCTCCTAATTGCATAGGCTCCTCTGGACTGACCAGGGGAAGCTCCATATAAGGGACCCTTGAGGAAGGTGGAGTCATCACAGGGGGCGAAGTTACCCCGCACCTCTCCCGAAGACGTCTGTCAATACGAATAGCAAGGGCCATAGCGGCTTCCAGTGACGTGGGAGGGTCATACTGTGCCAGCACATCCTTTAATTTGTTAGATAAACCTTGACAAAACTGTCTCCTAAGAGCCGGATCATTCCACTGGTGTCCGTGGCCCATCTACGGAACTCCGAACAGAATTCCTCTGCCGGACGATCTCCCTGCTGGATCCTACGTAACTTAGATTCAGCAAGGGAGACCCGATCCGGGTCATCATACACAAGACCCAGAGCCGTAAAAAACCCATCCACTGACTGGAGAGCTGGGGAGCCCGGGGGGAGAGCGAACGCCCAGGATTGGGGGTCTCCTTGTAGGAGCGAGATGATAATCCCCACCCTTTGTTCCTCACTCCCAGATGACCGGGGTCGCAGCCGGAAGTACAATTTACATGCCTCCCGGAAAGCAAAAACTTGCCCCGCCCCCCAGTGAATCTGTCAGGGAGAGTTACTTTAGGTTCAGGTCCGGCCTGCTCCGGGGGGTACAAAACCTTGAACTTAACGTCCGCCAGCTCCATGGACAGACTCTGCAGCTGCTGAGCTAGACTGACTACTGGATCCATGGTGACTGGAGAAAATCTTTAGTGGGTCGGTGAAAATGTCACGCTGTTACTGCATACAGGAAGTCTGGGGTCTATGCTGACCCTAAGCTGGGGTCCTGACTAATCCCTCTACCTGGAGGTACTGTTAATGGTACAGAGGTCCAGGCCACCAGCGTAATCCCTACCTCCTGAGGATCCCTGAACCTCAGTGATCCAGTCCTGAGAAGGACCCTGATCACACACCGGGACTGGTAGGTATATGCCTAAACACAGTAATAAACGAACGAGACAGTACAAGGGGTAAACTAAAATCCACCTTGCATACAAAAATCACACCACAGGAAACAGAGAGGACACCAACGGGTACGGAGATAAATGATAAAGCGAGGAGGGGGAAAAGACCACACAGGTACTCTTAACTTCAGCCTTCACCATACAACGATCCGCTCTGCTGGTCTGCATGAATGCTTTCACCGACACTTCCCCAGCAGACAGGCAGGTATTTGAAGGAAACCAATTATCACAACATTAATTGCAGCTGAGCGAGGCTGGTCTAGTCCAGCACAGAGAGAGGAAGAATTAACTCCCTCTCTGCCGAAAAACACCCAGCACCAGAAACTCAGCTGTGAGAAGTCAGGGTGTGCAATCGCGACGATCTTCGCAGCGACACACCAGTTACAAATGCCTGATTAAAAACTATGCCCAATGTAAAGGAGTGGGTCTCCTAGACTTGCAATGCCCATATACTAAGTGTATTTAGTTGGCAAACATTTCCCCAGTGGGATACACCTCAACCTTTTCCATAACAAGAATTTTAGACCCATCAAAATCACCCACCATAGTTCGGAATTCGACACTGGCTGCAGCAGCACGGAACACGTTAACGCTGGTGATCTAGTGACGGTGAATGATGAGATGTGGAGGAAGGTCTGATTAAAAACTATGCCCAATTTAAAGAAGAGGGTGTTAGGGTCTGCGGAACGCACCAAATATATGATGTAGAGAGGTGCGTTCGCAGCCCGGGGTCCACCATGCAGGCGGAGCCTGCTGCTAGTAAAATGGCGCAAGAAGCAAACTCTGTTATCCCGCAGAGTCGCCAAAATAAATGCCGTAACGCGCTGTGGCAATATGTGCGAACTCTGTTATTCCACAGAGCCGCTAGAAGGAATGCCGCAGCGCTATATGGCGATGTGTGCAAACTCACTTAACACCACTGAGTCGCAAAATAAACACGCTAGTGCACTATCTAGCGTTGAAAGCGAACCCTGTTACGTCATAGAGCCGCTGAGACAAACTTCTGTGTCCTGTCAGGCACCCAGGTACACAGTTGACTGCTAAGCGAACATAGAACGTGATCATGAGCTAATGTCCTCGCGGGAGTCACCCGCAATCTATGGCGTCTGAATGCCAGGCCCTGAATACAGCAATCAAACTCCTCACCGGTTATACCGGTAATCTAGGGCATCTAGGACACCGACCCTGACCAGCTAGCATACCAAACTCCTCACCGATTAAGTCGGTATTCTGGGGGCTTATTTCAGCCGGGCCCTAACCACACACACGCATGACCACACTGGCGCAAAGCATATAACGATTGATATTAGCGCATGGCGGCCCAGCCATGCCACCCTTTTATAGTAACGCTACAGGACCTGCCAGAAACAAGGACCAATGAAACTGTTCCAGAAACACAGTAGTCACAGGACCTTCCTGGCGGACCAAAAGGAGCTGCTGCAGTACTTAAGCATGTGACCCCTGATCTCCAATGAGAGATCTCACCCTGGGCATGCTCAGAAGGGGAAAACAAGGACTTTGTCCTAAAGACGTCTGCTCGCCGCTAACCAGTACTGGCCACAATAGCAGAGCCTGGAGAGGCAGCAGTAACCCTCTGCACACTGTTAGACTGGGTGAGACGCTGGGAGCGACGTCTAAGCCGAGCAGAGTCCATTGCGGCCGGAGACGGATGGGAGACCACAGCAGGGATGGCTCGAGATTTCCCTTGTGCAGAAGCGGGAACTCGACCTCTAACATTACCCCCCTCCTAGGGCCCCCCTTCTTTGGGCCTCGCTGTGCTCAAAGGCAGCGATGAGCTGCGGAGCACGAACGTGCTCGGCAGGCTCCCAGGACCTATCCTCAGGCCCATAACCCCTCCAATCCACCAAATAAAATTTTTTGCCCCGTACCACCTTACACCCTACGATGGCGTTCACCTCATGGTCGTTCGCAGACGAACCCGATGTCCCGGCAGATGACTCGGAAAACCGGGACATGAGCACGGGTTTCAGAAGGGATACGTGAAAGGTGTCAGAGATACCCAGGCGTGGTGGAAGAGTCAAACGGTATACCACAGGATTAACCTGTTCGAGGACTTTGAAAGAACCCAGGTAGCGGGGTGCCAACTTAGTGGACTCAACTCGCAGCCTAATGTTACGGGCGGAGAGCCACACCAAGTCCCCAGGGGCAAATGTCGGAGCGGGACGCCGATGTGCGTCGGCAGAAGACCTCATCCTCTCCTTGGACGCCTGAATGGCATCCTGGGTACGGTCCCAAATGTCCCGTGCCTCCACAGCCCAGTCTGCCACCCTGAAGTAGGCGGAAGACACGAGCATGGGCACCGGAACCCGTGGATGCTGACCGTAGTTTAGGAGGAATGGAGTCTGTCCGGTGGAGTCAGCCACAGCATTGCTTAGTGCAAACTCAGCCCACGGTAGCAAAGATGCCCAGTCATCCTGCCTGGCTGAGACAAAATGTCGTAGATAGGTGACCAAGGTCTGGTTGGCCCTCTCTACCAACCCATTCGTCTCAGGATGGTACGCTGAAGAGAGATTTAACTCAATACTGAGTAGACAACAAAGCTCTCTCCAGAACTGAGACGCAAACTGGGGACCTCGATCACTGACAATTTTGTCCGGCATGCCGTGTAGACAGAAGATGTGCCTAACGAACAACGCTGCCAGAGCCCGTGCAGAAGGTAACCGTGGTAGCGGCACCAGATGCACCATTTTGGAAAAATGGTCGGTGATGACCCAAATGATGGTGCAACCCCGAGACTTGGGCAAGCCCACCACAAAGTTCATACCAACCATCTCCCAGGGCCTGTCTGCCACCGGCAAAGGGTAAAGTAACCCAGCTGGCCGTTGTCGTGGAGACTTATTCTTGGCGCAGGAGACACACGCCTGAACATAGTCCCCAACATCACGGACCAGCAATTCAGATGTCCTCTTTGCCCCAAAATGTCCACCCACCCTGGACGAATGTGCCCAAGAGAGTACCTCCGGTCTCAAATTGGTAGGCACAAAAGTCTTGCCCGGGGGCACAGACTCTAGCGAAACCGGGGCCACAGTTCTCAGGCTGTCTATGGGGACAATAAGCCGAGGCTCCTCCTCCTCAGAGGACACCACAGAGCGAGAGAGAGCGTCGGCACGAATGTTCTTCTCTCCCTAGAGGAAATGGAGTGTGAAATGAAACCGGGAGAAGAACAAGGACCATCTGGCCTGGCGAGAATTAAGCCGCTGAGCTGTCTGAAGATATTCCAGTTTCTTGTGGTCGGTGAAGACTTGGAAGGGAAAGCGAGCCCACTCCAACAGATGTCTCCACTCAGAGAAAGCCAACTTCATTGCTAGCAACTCCCTGTCCCCGATGGAATAATTCCTCTCCGCTGGTGTTAAGGTCTTGGAGAAGAAGAAGCAAGGATGCTTCCGACCTTGAGCATCCTTTTGAAAGAGGACTGCTCCAGCACCAATGGATGAGGCATCCACCTCCAATATGAATGGCTTATCAACATCAGGGCGGTGTAGAATGGGAGCGCTAGCAAACTGAGACTTAATTGAGATGAAAGCCTTGGAGACTTCCTCAGACCACAATTTGGGATTTGCTTCCTTCTTGGTGAGGGCTACCAAGGGAGCTACCAAAGTTGAGAAATGGGGAATGAACTGGCGATAATAATTAATGAACCCCATAAAGCGCTGCACCGCTTTAAGGGAATGGGGTTCTTGCCAGTCCATTACAGCCTGCAGTTTGGCAGGATCCATTGCCAATCCCTGGGCAGAGATGATATAGCCCAGGAATGTTAAAGACCCCTGCTCAAACACACATTTCTCCAACTTTGCGTAAAGGGAATTTGCCCGCAGGAGGTCGAAGACTCTGCAGACATCACTCCGGTGGGAGTCAATATCTGGAGAGAAGATGAGAATATCATCCAAATAGACTACGACCGAGGTGGAAAGCATGTCCCGGAAGATGTCATTAACAAAGTCTTGGAAAACGGCTGGGGCATTACAGGGCCCGAAGGGAATCACCAGATATTCATAGTGCCCATCCCTGGTATTAAAAGCCGTCTTCCATTCGTCCCCTCACAGATGCGAATCAGGTTATAAGCACCCCGCAGGTCTAATTTAGTAAATACCCTTGCTCCCCGGAGCCTATCAAAAAGCTCAGAAATCAGGGGCAATGGGTATTTATTCTTAACGGTGATGGCGTTAAGACCCCTGTAATCTATACAGGGACGTAATTCTCCGTTCTTCTTCTGCACGAAAAAGAGCCCCGCCCAGCAGGTGACACTGACTTCCTAATGAACCGTCTTGCCAGATTCTCCTGGATGTATTGGGACATAGCCTCCGTCTCCGGGAGAGAGAGAGGATAAACCCTACCCCGAGGCGGTTCTGCTCCAGGCAAGAGGTCAATAGGACAGTCATAGGAGCGGTGAGGTGGAAGAGTCTCTGCAGCCTTTTTGGAGAACACGTCTACATAGGACCAATAACACTTGGGAAGGGAAGTGAGATCTGTGGGTATCTCTGTAGTAGTAACCTGAACACTCTCCCTCAGACATCTACCTCTACAAGACTCACTCCAACCCCGTATCTTCCCAGAGGACCACTCAATATGTGGGGAGTGAAGACGAAGCCAGGGTACTCCCAGCAGGACCTAATCTATACCCTCAGGAAGGACAAGGAAAGAGATAATCTCCTGATGGGAAGGAGACATAACTAATGTGAGAGGGATTGTCTGATGTGTGATCTGTGAGGGCAGTATGGATCCATTCACCACTCGAACCGTCACCGGTTTGGCGAGCATTACCAGAGGTATTGTGTGGCGGAGAGCAAAAGCAGAATGACATAAAGTTCCCCTCTGCTCCAGAATCCACACGAAGCTCAACCGTCAGAGTGGATGGACCAAAAGAGATTGTCCCTTTAAAGGACAGCTTGGAGGCAAATGCTGCTGATTCTAGTGAACCTCCTGCCATGGTCACTAGACACGATCGTGTTCCCGATCGCTGGGGACATCTATTGGCATAATGTCCTAACTGCTTACAATTATTACAAAGCACAGAGACTTGAACGGGCCGAGAATCAGGTCCCGCTCGAACAACCTCCATGACCTCCGGGGAGTCGGACGCCTGAATGGGAGATTCTAGAGGTTTGGCAAAGGTGGGAGCTAGCCGAAACCTCCGTCTACACTGGGCCCGCTCCAACCTCCGCTCGTGAAAGCGAAGGTCGATGCGGGTAGATATGGAGATAAGCTTCTCCAGTGGGGCAGGAATCTCCCTGGTGGCCAAGGCGTTCTTTACATGGTCAGCCAGACCTCTCCAGTATACCGGTATAAGGACCTTATCCGGCCACTCTAACTCGGAGGACAGGGTTCAAAATTGAACTGAAAACTGACTGACTAAGCTCGAACCCTGTGACATTGCCAGCAGTTGGAGCGCCGAATCGTGGGTGACCTGAGGGCCTAAAAAGACCTTTTTAAGAGCCTCCAGAAACCGAGGAGCACTCCGCACCACGCGATCGTCACGCTCCCACAGCGGCGTTGCCCATTCCAAAGCTCTGCCCGACAGCAGTGACACTATGAAACCCACTTGTGCCCGCTCTGCAGGAAAACGTGCAGCCAGAAGCTCGAGTTGTATGGAGCACTGACTCACGAATCCCCGACAATGTTTGCTGTCACCAGAAAGCTTGTCTGGAAGTGGGAGATGGGACAAGGTCGGAGCAGAGGTGTTGGAGGACAAACTGGCTGCCGCGGTGCTAGCAGCCTGAACAGCGACTGCGGTCACATCCACAGCTGAGGTTGTGCGCCCAAGAGCCGCTAACCTACCCTCCAGCTGCTGGATGAACTGCCGTAAACGCTGGTCGTCCGCCATTTTACTAGCCAGACCCTGGCGCTAATATTATGTTAGGGTCTGCGGAACGCATCAAATATATGATGTAGAGAGGTGCGTTCGCAGCCCAGGGTCCACCGTGCAGGCGGAGCCTGCTGCTAGTAAAATGGCGCAAGAAGCGAACTCTGTTATCCCGCAGAGTCGCCAAAATAAACGCTGTAATGCGCTGTGGCAATATGTGCGGGATTCTGTTATTCCACAGAGCCGCTAGAAGGAGTGCTGCAGCGCTATATGGCGATGTGTGCAAACTCACTTAACACCACTGAGTCGCAAAATAAACACGCTAGGGCGCTGTCTAGCGTTGAAAGCGAACCCTGTTACATCACAGAGCCGCTGAGACAAACTTCTGTGTCCTGTCAGGCACCCAGGTACACAGTTGACTGCTAAGCGAACATAGAACGTGATCATGCGCTAATGTCCTCGCGGTAGTCACCCGCAATCTATGGCGTCTGAATGCCAGGCCCTGAATACAGCAATCAAACTCCTCACCGGTTATACCGGTAATCTAGGGCATCTAGGACACCGACCCTGACCAGCTAGCATACCAAACTCCTCACCGATTAAGTCGGTATTTTAGGGGCTTATTTCAGCCAGGCCCTAACCACACACACGCATGACCACACTGGCGCAAAGCATATAACGATTGATATTAGCGCATGGAGGCCCAGCCATGCCACCCTTTTATAGTAACTGCTACAGGACCTGCCAGAAACAAGGACCAATGAAACTGTTCCAGAACACCAGTAGTCACAGGACCTTCCTGGCGGACCAAAAGGAGCTGCTGCAGTAACTGAGCATGTGACCCCTGATCTCCAATGAGAGATCTCACCCTGGGCATGCTCAGAAGGGGAAAACAAGGACTTTGTCCTAAAGACGTCTGCTCGCCGCTAACCAGTACTGGCCACAATAGCAGAGCCTGGAGAGGCAGCAGTAACCCTCTGCACACTGTTAGACTGGGTGAGACGCTGGGAGCGATGTCTAAGCTGAGCAGAGTCCGCTGCGGCCAGAGACGGATGGGAGACCGCAGCAGGGATGGCTCGAGATTCCCCTTGTGCAGAAGCGGGAACTTGACCTCTAACAGCGGGTCTCCTAGACTTGGAATGCCCATACACTAAAGGGTATGCCACACTAAACAACATCGCTAACGGGATCGCTAAAAAACGTCACTATTTAGCGATCCCGTTAGCGATGTTGTTGTGTGCGGCATGCAGCAACGACGTGGCCCCTGCTGTGATCTCGTCCATCGTCCTGATCGTTCCGGACCCTATTCTGATCGTCGGCGTCCCGCTGGGTAAGTATATATCGCTGAGTGTGGCACCTTATTTAGCGGTACTTTTGTACCGCTAAAGTCGTTAAGGAGATCGCTAACCGCGATAGCGTCCTTAACGACATCGCTAAATGTGGCCGACACTAGCGATATTGTAAACGATCCCGCTAGCGATCTCATTAGTATGCGACGCTAACGAGATCGTTAGCGGGATCGTGTAGTGTGGCAGTACCTTAAGTGTATTGAGCTGGCAAACATTTCCCCTGTGGGGTACACCTCAACCTTTTCCATAGCAAGTATTTTAGGCCCATCAAAACCTCCCACCCTTGTTCCAAATTCTACACTGGCTGTAGCAGCACGGAACACGTTAACACTGGTGATCTAGTGGAGGCGGATGATGAGACGTGGAGGAAGGCAGGATTAAAAACAAAAACTATGCCCAATTTAAAGGAGCTGGTCTCCTAGACTTGGAATGCACATACACTAAATGTATGGCCTGGCAAACATTTCCCCCTGGGGATAGATATCAACGTAGTGTTTCCTTTTTTTTAGGGGCATCATAAACACCTTGCAAAACTGTAACATGGTTTCCTACACAGTTGCTGCTGGGAAGGTGCATGTTTTTAGTAACAATATGGCCGACAAATCATTGGATGAAGTGATCTGGAAAAGGGGCATGGTAATAACAGGAATGGGAAAGTACATGATTAATAACAGCAGTGGCTATGGGAGGTATGAGATCCAGGACACAGCCAATAATGATTCGCCGTTTAGCCACCATCAATTACCAGAATCGGTTTCATGCCTGTTTGAAGATCGGTGTAAAAGATGCTCGTGTGAGACTTGGCCTAAAAAATGCCCATCCAAAATATGTTGCCAAAGACGTACGTATCTGTATAAAGGGCAAAGTGCAACATGTTTGTGAGATGCTGAATTAGAGAAAGCAGATCAGTGTTGTAGGAAAACCAAACAAACTAATGGATGCTCGTGAAAAACTAAGTTTAAAGAGGAGTGCACCGTCCGTAACTATAAACACAACCGTGGCACAAGCTTCTTCATCTTCACCCATACATATTACTAATAATATTCTAATGTTCCAGTCTAAAATTAATTGTCCTAGTGTAACAAACACTGTTAAAGGAATGGCACAAAACGTACATAACCACGACCCTTGGAAACACCTGATTTCCTCTTTACAACATATGGATGATGATGGTATTGATGACAACTTAGAAATTTACCACATCCAAACCAATAAGATGAAGCTCACAGCTGCAAAAAATGAGCAAAAAAGGCAGTGAATGTCTGGAAAATCAATTCCTCTAGGGCAAAGTTTACCTCTTACTAAAGTGGTACTGAATGAGGCATACACAGCTCTCAGGTGTACTCAGCGCGAGATGCTTGAAAAATGATGTATTCTGATTTGTCCATGTCTACTTTTTGAAAGCGAGCAGAAAAGTAGGGTCATATAGTGGGAAGATGTGTGATTTTGGTCAGTAAGGAGGTGATGTCAGGTACAGATAGGTAGATCTGCGTGTCATCGGCATAGTGATGATATTGCAAACCGTGCCATTACATCAGCTGTCACAGGCCAAAGGTGTAGATGGAGAAGAGTAGGGGTCTTAGAACAGAGCATGGGGAACACCGAAAGACAGGTATCGAGGTGAGGAGGTGGTGTGGGAGAGGGAGACAATGAATTGTCTACCAGAATTGTTGTTTTTTAAAGGCTCTGCCGATAACCCCAAAAAGTACATTTACAACACCGGCCATTGCCGCATCAGCAGGGGTAGTAAAACTACCAGCCTTACCACCACCAGCATGATCAGGCACATGGCAGAAAAGCACCAGACTTTGTTGGTTGAACACTAGGCTCCATGAACAGTGTCTGCAGGTGATACCACTGCTTCTTCCGCTGTTGTGCGTGCAAGCCAATACCCTGTCCACAGTGCATGCAAAGATGCCTCCTGCCCTGCACCTGCCATTGACCACAGTCAAATAGTACCATCATCAAGCACGTCCATGTCCTTGTCCCAGCATAGCCTTCAGTTGTTCATAACCCAGTCATTAGACCGTAAGAGGAAAGACGCAGCCAACAGCCCACAGGCCACAGTACTAAATTAACAAATTTCTCGTCTCCTTGCGCTCTAAATGTTGCATTTTAGGCTCGTGGGAGACAGACATTTTCCGCAACCTGATGGCGGTGACAGTAACAAGGTACTCGGTCCCCACCCGCCACTATTTCTCTGGGTATGCCGTCACGACATTACGTAAGCAAGCACATGTCCCACAACATTACCCGGTCCATCAACAATGCTGTTACAGGGAAAGTGCACCTAACCACGGACCCGTGGACAAGTGGTTGTGGACAGGGATGGTACATCTCGCTGACGGCACACTGGGTTTGCGTAGAAGAAGTCATTACCCAGTCAGACATTGGGAGACCATCTGTTAGGGTTCGAGTTCCCACTCCTGCACAAGGGGAATCTCGAGCTGTTCCCGCTGCGGTCCCCCATCCGTCTCCGGCCGCAGTGGTTCCTGCTCAGCAGAGACGTCAGTCCCAGCGTCTTGCCCGGCTCAGTACTGTGCAGAGACTTGCTGCTGCAACCAGTGTTGGAGCAGGCAGATTTGGGACTAAGTCCTTTGTTGCTTCATCTGAGCATGCCCAGGGCAAGATCTCCCATTGGAGATCAGGGGTCACATGCTCAGATACAGCTGCCACTCCTATTGGTCCTTCAGGAAGGTCCTGTAGCTGTTGATGTTCTGAAGCAGCTTCCCATTGATCCTTCCTGGAAGGTCTTTTTCTCGTGGCTGCTATAAAAGGCTGTTCTTACCGCATAGCCGTGCGCTAGTATCAACCGTTATATGCTTTGTGCCAGTATGGTCATGCGTGTGTGTGGTTAGGGCGGCTGAAATACGCAATTACAATACCGACCTAATCGGTGAGGAGCTTGGTATGCTAGCTAGTCAGGGTCTGTGTCTTAGATGCCTTAGATTACCGGGATAACCGGTGAGGAGTTTGATTGCCGTATTCAGGGCCTGGCGTTCAGACGCCATAGATTGTGGGTGACTCCTGCGAGGACATTAGCGCATGATCACTTTCAATGTTCGCTTAGCAGTCAACTGTGTACCTGGGTGCCTAACAGGACACAGAAGTTTGTCTCAGCAGCTCTGTGACTCAACAGGGTTCGCTTTCAACGCTAGACAGCGCCCTAACGTGTTTACTTTGCGACTCAGTGGTGTTAACTGAGTTCGCACACATCGCCATATAGTGCTGCGGCACTCCTTCTAGCGGCTCTGTGGAATAACAGAGTTCGCACATATTGCCACAGCGCGTTACGGCGTTTATTTTGGCTACTCTGCGGGATAACAGAGTTCGCTTCTTGCACCATCTTACTAGCAGCAGGCTCCGCCTGCACGGTGAACCCCGGGCTGCGAACGCACCTCTCTACATCTTATATTTGGTGCGTTCCACAGACCCTAACACCATCTCACAGATGTACGGAGGAGACAGGTTGTGGAAGCCTTTGTATGTCATATTTTGGGTTTTGAACTTTAGCCTATGGGCAATAGGAAGGCAGTGAAGAGCATGGCAGAGTGGAGAGGCTGGGGAATAACGAAGGGACAGTTGAATTACTCTGGCAGCAGAGTTTGGGATAGATTTGAGTGATGCAAGGGTGCTAGAGGGAAGGCTAGAGAGTATAATGTTGCAATAGTCGAGACGGGAGATAATGAGGGTGGGCACAAACATGTTTAAATTTTCTTGGAATGTACAGATCCAGGAAATGTTTTTGAGTTGTAATGGGCAGGAGGAGCCAAAGGCTTGGATCTTAGCTTGAAAAAGAGGGCAGAGTCGAGTATCACCCTGAGGGCACAAACATGCGGGAATATTTGTCCCGGTGTGCCATCTCAGCATTACACAGGCACATGTCCCACAACATTACCCGTGCCCTCCACAATGCTGTTACTTGGAAAGTCCACCTAACCACAAACACGTGGACAAGTGCTTGTGTTCAGGGATGGTACATCTCACTGAGGGCACACAGGGTTAACATAGTGGAAGTCGGGACCCACTCCGACCTTGGTATGGTGCAAGTTCTCCCAAACCCGAATATTGCGGGCCCTACGTCAATCTGGGTTACCCCCACAGTCTACAGCTCCTGCACCTCCGCCTCCTCCTTCGCCTCCTCTTCAGCCTCCAGCTACAAAAGGTAGAACATCAATCACAAGCTGGAAGCACTGCAGCACTGCCAAATGAAAGCGGGAAAAGGCTGTGCTGAAGTTAATATGCTTCTGTGACAAACCCCAAAATGCTGAAGAGTTGTGGACAGCTCTGAAAGCGCAGGCAGATGGGTGGCTGAGACGGCTGAACCTACAGCCAGGCATGGTTGTGTGTTACAATGGCTGGAAGCAGGTGGCTGCTCTGTGGCGAGGTGAGCTCACACACGTGCCGTGCCTGGCTCATGTGCTTAACCAAATTGGTCAACGTTTTTTGAAAAGCGACACGGAGCTGGCAGATCTGCTCAGAAAAGTGCAAAGCTCTAAGTATCCATTTTAGAAAGTCAGCTACAGCTTCATCCGCCCCTTGCTGTGATTCAGCAGCGCTTGCAGCTTCTGGATCAACGACTGGTGTGTAATGCCCCCAGGCATTGGACCTCTACACTACAGGTGTTGGAAAGGATTTGTGAGCAGAAGAGGGTAGTTGGTGAATAGTCTACCAGCATTAACAAGGTTGTCAGTATTCTGTTCTGTCTTCACACATAACATCTGAGGAGTGGACATGTGTTGCGAACACTTTTAATCTGGCTTCTGAGTTTTGTCTCCCTCTGGTGGCTGCTGCTGGTAATGGAGCTGGTCTGGCTGACAGAAGTCAATCACATGAAGAGGATGACTGGAGATCAGGTGTTACAGACTGGGGAGATTTAAGTGAGCAGCCTTCCCTTGGTGGTTGCCGGTGATTTGTTTTTCTTCCTGAGCCTTTTGGAAGTCTGCTTGCCTCCTGCCCTTTTCTGCATCCTTCAGATAAGTTATTTGTCTGTTTCATTCTGTGGCATTTGTTCCCTTTTGCTTTTCTCTGTTTTCTGCCTTGCTGGTGTGAGTTCAGCCAAGGGTTCCCTGCTGTTTTAATTTGCCACAGCTTATGTCAGTCTTTTCTGTATTGCTAGCCCCCTGTTATTTCAGTATCTGTTGTTGTGCTCCCAGTTCACACCAGAGTTCTGATTTAGTGGGGGAGAGGTCGTGTGGCCTCAGTATTTTTGCATATCAGACGTGTTGGAATTTTTCTTAGGGTTTTTGCGGGATTGCAGACAGTATCCTTTCCTGTCCTGTTCTATCCAGACAGTTTGGGCCCCACCATTTGCTTGCTCTATTTTCTGCCTGTGTTTGTGCCTCATCTGGTCTCACCGGCAATATATGTTTGGGGTCTATCTATTCCTTTGGGGCTCTACTCCGGGGCAGTATAGCTTTACCATTTCTTTCTTCAGGCTTAGTTAACTCTTTGGCTTTGTCGAGGCGACTAGGGCATCGTAGGTACGTCCCATGGCTAATTCTAGTTGTCAGTTTAGAGGTCTGCAATCCGCTAAGTTACCAACCTCTCTGGGTGTCTGATTGCCTAGCCTATTTCGCTATTATCCTCCTCAGCTACCGAATCATAACAGACATGGATGTCTGACATATGTAACATCCTCCAAAACTTTGACGAATCCACAAAGAGGGTGAGCGTCAATGACACCATAATTAACATCTCCATCCTGCTTATCTGTGTTCCAATTTGAAGATTGAGAGTTATTATAAAGAGAAAACATATTTACAGTTTAACAGTTTCAAACACAATAGTCATAAGTAACAACAATAACAATAATTCAATAATTAAACCACAACAAAACTACCCTGCTGGTGACAGCTTACAATCAACACTAATTAACAACAATAACAATAATTAAACCCAAACAAAACAATCCTGCTCATGACAACTTACGATCTAAAGTGAGGTGGGGGAGATAAAAAATTCAGGGGTGTATTCACAAGAAGGTATTTACAATGATGTTGGTTAGTTCTAAGTGTTGGAGGCCTGAGGACAAGGAGGAGGAGGAGAGCATTGTAATGTATGTAGTACAGTTCATATAGCATCTTGTGCTTCGGTGCGATGAAAACACAGGAGTCGCAGGTTTGATATAGAAAAGTCCTGTATTACTTCATACAAGTTGGCAGAAATAGTCACACAGTTTGCAGACACAGAAACAGGAGACAAAGCAGGCCAGAGTAATCCAAGCTCAGCAATCACTCTCCAATACAGATTCAGGATCTTCTTCTCTGTTACCGTAAGTCCATGCAAACGTGGGTCTTTCAAAGAGCAGGGTTCAGAGTCCACAAGTGCTTCAGAGTTCCTCAGTAGGAATAGCTGGAGTACAAGGTCCAAGGCTTACAGGAGTCAAGTCACAGGTTCACTGCAGGCTAGATTCTGAAGCACTGATTGCTCAGCTGTGGCTGCTTAAGAAGCAAAGGAGAGAATCAGGGCGGGAACATGCAAGCTGGAAACTCCATTTTGACTGAGGGCAAGATAGCTGCAGCAAGACAGAAAGTAAAATGGCTGACGAACAAACTGAGTTTCAGGAATATATACATAGAACCTTACATTACTCCCCCCTTAAGGACAACCTCCGGATGACCTCAGACCAGGCTTGTGTGGGTACCTCTGATGAAACTGACGGAGCAAGCGAGGAGCATTAACGTTATTGACCGGTTCCCATGAGTTGTCCTCCACTGGGTAGCCCTGCCATTTAATCAGATATTGTAACTGATTTCTATGCAACCTGGAATCTAAAATCCTTTCCACCACAAATTCTTCCTGACCATCGACTAGCACTGGGTCAGGGCAAGGAGAGGAACGTCCAGGAAACGTATTGGGTGTCGCAGCCTTTAGTAGGGATACATGAAAGACAGGGTGGATTCTCATAGTTCTGGGCAGTTGAAGACGACAAGCAACGGCACTTATAATTTTACTGATTTTATAGGGTCCAATGTACTTATGTCCCAACTTAGACGATGGAATCCTTAACTTAAGATTTCTGGTTGACAGCCAGACCAAGTCTCCTACCTTGAAAGCTGGTGCAGGTTTACGAAATTTATCTGCTGCTTTCTTGTACCTTTCTTGAGCCGATTCCAGATTTTCCTTTAGAAGATCCATATTCTTCTGTAAAGACGTGATTCTTTCAGCCACTGCTGGTAAAGGCGTTTCTATGGGAAATCGTGGTAGAATGTTAGGATGATAACCTAGATTAGAGTAAAAAGGAGACTGTTTAGTGGAGGCACTCTGAGAGTTGTTATACGAGAACTCAGCTAATGGAAGTAGATCCACCCAATCATCCTGTAGGTGGCAGATAAAGCAGCGGAGATACTGCTCCAGGGTTTGATTGGTTCGTTCGGTCTGTCCATTAGTCTGGGGATGAAAAGCAGAAGAAAGGTTTACTTTAATGTCCAATGCTGCACAGAAATTTTGCCAAAACCTAGAAGTGAATTGCACCCCTCGATCCGAAATAACCTCATCCGGTACTCCATGTAAGCGAAACACATCTTTAATCATCAAATCTGATGTCTGTTTTGCAGTGGGTAAGCCGACACAAGGGATAAAATGAGCTGCCTTTGTTAGACGGTCAACCACCACTAGAATGGTGTTCTTCCCCTGAGAGGTTGGTAACTCCACAATGAAGTCCATAGAAATGGATCCCCACGGGCGGGACGGGGTGGGAAGAGGCTGTAACAGACCAGTTGGTGAGGAGCGAGGTGTTTTGCATCTTGCACAGACCTCACATGAAGTGACATAATTCAAAACATCCTTCCTGCAAGTGGGCCACCAAAAGAAACGAGAAAGAAATTCCTGTGTCTTTAGAATTCCTCTATGCCCAGCTATCTTGGAATCGTGAATGAGTTGCAATACTCTTAATCTGACTGTTTCAGGAATATACAGACGTTGTCCCTGAATCCACACACCATTCTTAAAGACAAGACTTACGTCCCTTGGGGGTTGTGCCAAAAAGGAATCCGCATGGTATGCTTCCTTGATGTCCTTAAGTAGGTCTTGATTATGAATTACTCCTAGGAATCTAGAGTCAGGAAGAATAGTCTTAGGAGGAGTAATTGGACGTGTCTCTGCTGAGTAAATCCTAGAGAGTGCATCAGCCTTTCCATTGCGCGATCCTGGTCTATAAGAGATGATAAAATTAAATTGGTTTAAGAAAAGATTCCAGCGAGCCTGGCGAGGAGTCAGGCACTTAGCCGACCTGATAAACTCAAGGTTACGATGGTCTGTCAGGACGACTATTTGCTGTGCAGCTCCCTGAAGAAGGTGTCTCCATTCTTTGAAGGCGGCAATAATGGCCAACAACTCTCTATTGCCCACATCGTAGTTCCTCTCAGCCGAAGACAACTGCTGGGAAAAGAAGGCACAGGGATGCAAGACATTCTTCTCACCTGTTCTCTGAGAGAGTATAGCTCCAACGGCACAGTCTGAAGCATCCACCTCTATTATGAAGGCAAGCTCGGGGTTGGGATGTACTAGGATAGGTGCAGTGGTAAATTTATCTTTTAGACGGGAAAATGCTTCCTGGGCTTGGGGAGTCCAGGAAAACCTAGACTCTTTCCGGGTAAGTTGAGTGATAGGTGACACTACCTCAGAGAAATTTCTAATGAAACGTCTATAGAAGTTGGCAAACCCGATGAAGCGCTGTACCTCCTTCACATTTCTAGGACTTGGCCAATCCTTGATGGCTTGGGTTTTGCTTCCATCCATACTAATTCCTTGTGTAGACAGTACATACCCCAGAAATTGAATTTCGGTCCTATGGAATTCACACTTTTCAAGTTTGATGTAAAGATGATTTTGTCTTAGACGTTCCAAGACCATTCTCACATGTTCATGATGTTCCTCTGTGGAGTTAGAAAAAATTAGAATATCATCCAAATAAATTACCACGAATGTATCTAGGAGATCCCTGAAGATGTCATTCACCAAGTGTTGGAAAGTGGCTGGGGCGGTACTCAGACCAAAAGGCATAACTAGATATTCAAAGTGTCCATAGCGTGACCTGAATGCAGTCTTCCATTCATCCCCAGGTCTAATACGGACTAAGTTATAGGCCCCACGAAGATCTAGTTTAGAAAAAATTTTGGCATGTCGCACTCTCTCCAATAACTCAGGGATTAAAGGCAATGGATAACGGTTTCTAATAGTAACCTTATTGAGTTCCCTATAGTCTACGCATGGTCTCAGAGATCCATCTTTCTTCTTTACAAAGAAGATGGGTGCACCTGCAGGAGATGAAGAGGGGCGTATGAAGTCCTTGGCTAGATTTTCATCTATGTAATCCTTTAAAGCCTTTAGCTCGGGCCCCGCCAGGGGGTAGATCTTACCAAAAGGTATCTCTGCTCCAGGCAATAATTCAATTGGACAATCATATGGACGATGAGGAGGAAGCTGGTCAGCGTTCTTCTTGTCACATAAATCCACATAGTCCTGGTATACAGCTGGTAGTTCAGGGACTGACATGATTCCTTTAGGAACAGAGCAAGCTGAAACTTTTGGACTCATCTGTTTCTCTGGAAAGTGTAATTCCTTGGTCTCCCAGTTAATGGTAGGATTCTGAGCCTGCAGCCATGGTAGCCCTAGAATAATGGGAAAGTGGGGAGAAGAGATAAGCATAAAGGACAGTTTCTCTTGATGATCTTTACCCATAAGAACCCTCAAAGGCTCTGTTTCCTGATCCACTGGTCCAGAGGTCAGCAGGGAGCCATCCACAGTTTCCATCTGTACTGGAGTAGCCTTCTTCACTGAACGTATTCCCTGTTTCAGAGCAAAGGAGACATCCATAAAATTTCCACTTGCCCCTGAGTCGATCATAGCAGAGCTAGACACCCAAGCTGAGTCAACCCAGAGTTTGATGGAAAGAAAGCAATGAGAATTGTTTTTCTTACAACTCAGCTGGGACACCGCTGAGGAAACTTGAAAAATGGCAGCGTTTACACAGTCAACGTCCTCAGAGGTAACGGAGTTTAAGTCCGAGAAATCAAGATCTGTTGCTGCAGATCTCTCTGGAGCCTGAGGCTCGGACCTGACAGATCCCCTCTCGCAACACTCACAATGAATGAGTGCTGCAGTAGTCTTACGAGAACGGCTGGGGCAGTTTATAATGAAGTGCCCTGACTTACCACAATAGAAACATAGATTCTCCTTAAAACGATGTTCCTTGCGTGCATCACTAACCCGTCGTTGTAAAGAGTCTACCTGCATGGGTTCAGGTTCAGGTTCCCGTGTAATGCTACTCAAAGGTTCCTTAGCTGGAGAGGAAGGTAGGAAAAGGTTAGTACGATTGCTTTCGAACCATCTCTCTTGCCTGCGTTCAGTCAGACGAGTATCAATACGGATGCAGTAGTTAATAAAGTCACCTAACGCAGTGGGAGGGTCGGCACGAGCAAGTTCATCCTTAATCAGTGGAGATAACCCCTTTCGAAAAATAGATTTTTTGGCGGAACTGTCCCAGGTGGTATCAAGGGCCCATCTCCTGAAATCCAAGGCATATTCAGCTACCGAGTGCTTACCTTGGCGCAAAGCTAACATGGCTGCTTCAGCTGTTGCACCTCGATTGGGGTCATCAAACACCTGCCCCATGGCTGAAATAAAATCATCAAGGTGATTCAAACAATCATCCTCAGTCTCAATCAGAGGGTTTGCCCACATTAAAGCCTTGTTGGTAAGCAACATAATTATAGTAAGCACCTTAGATCGTTCAGTGGGAAATTGTGAAGCATGTGCAGAAAAAAAAAGATTGCATTGATTAATAAATCCCCTGAATTTCTCACGTTCACCGCCAAAACGAAAAGGGGGCAACTTGGGAATCCCAGCACTCGGGGCTACGGCAGGAGCCTGGACTCGCCCCTCTAGAACCTCAATCCTGGCTCGCAAATACTGGGTAGTCTGTCCAACCACTTGCAAATTGTGATTATTGAGGTCCTGTAGATTTGTAAAACGGGTCTTTATATTCTGCAAATCTGCAAGGATATTATCAGTCACTCCGCAAAGTTCCTTTATGCGGGCCTCCATTTTCCAGATCTTTTAAGACAGGATTACTGGAAGAAGAGGAGAGAAAAAAAACAATAGTGTTCACCTGTGGCAACACTGGAATGGTTGTGAGAAGTCACAACCACTGTCATCACAGAAAGTACAACCGGACGTCTGATATCCACAGTACAGCAGACACAGCCTTCCAGACCCAGCAGACACTAACGTTTTGGCTTCAGAATCTTGTAATGTATGTAGTACAGTTCATATAGCGTCTTGTGCTTGGGTGCGATGAAAACACAGGAGTCGCAGGTTTGATATAGAAAAGTCCTGTATTACTTCATACAAGTTGGCAGAAATAGTCACACAGTTTGCAGACACAGAAACAGGAGACAAAGCAGGCCAGAGTAATCCAAGCTCAGCAATCACTCTCCAATACAGATTCAGGATCTTCTTCTCTGTTACCGTAAGTCCATGCAAACGTGGGTCTTTCAAAGAGCAGGGTTCAGAGTCCACAAGTGCTTCAGAGTTCCTCAGTAGGAATAGCTGGAGTACAAGGTCCAAGGCTTACAGGAGTCAAGTCACAGGTTCACTGCAGGCTAGATTCTGAAGCACTGATTGCTCAGCTGTGGCTGCTTAAGAAGCAAAGGAGAGAATCAGGGCGGGAACATGCAAGCTGGAAACTCCATTTTGACTGAGGGCAAGATAGCTGCAGCAAGACAGAAAGTAAAATGGCTGACGAACAAACTGAGTTTCAGGAATATATACATAGAACCTTACAAGCATGGTCAGTAATCCTCTTGGTGAGGACAGGGAAGTATTGACTGTTAGCAGTCTTGCACACATGGCTGAGTTTACATTACGCTGCCTTTCCCGTTACCCTCGGGTTATCAAAATTTTGGGTGATGGGCAATACTGATTGGTGACACTTCTAGACCCACGCTACAAGAAGAACTTTACATCTCTAATTCCAGAGGCAGACAGATGTACTAAAATGTTTGAGGAACAGAGGGCCGTTCCTGCGGAATTATTAAAAAAATTCACATCTGAAAATGCTGGCAGCAGAGGTCAAAGTTTGTTGGCCAAGCAAGGAGTACAGCTCAGAGAGACACAACTCCAAGCCAGCAAAGGCAGTGGAATACTGGCAAAGTTTGGGGACAGTTATCTCAGACCCTCCCATCGCCCTGTCCCTGAGGCGCAGTGGACTCTCACATTGAGTGAAAGTTTTTGAAAATGTTGAGGGAGTACCTTGCTGACCGTACCAACGTCCTCTGTCATTCCTCTGTGCCTTTTAATTATTGGTTATCCACCCTGAGCACGTGGCATCAACTGGCTTTCTGTTATGAATGTGCTAGAGATGGTTTCTGAGCAGAGGCTCCCTCTGGTGGTTACAGACAGTACTGAACCTTTCAGCGAGGAGTGGCAATCTGGGATCATGGATTGGTCTGATATAAGGGAGGTTCCCTCCCATGATGGTTGCCGGTGATCAATTGTTCTTGTCTCAATTGTGGTTCCTGGTTCATTTGGAAGTTTGCTTGAGCCTTGCCTGCATCTCCTGCTTTCAGATAAGAGATTTTTTGCTTTTCTTTTTGTGCTTGCTTTTTGCATTGTTTTCTGCACTTTTGTGGAGGTCAGCCTTTAAGTGTAGTTATCTCTCAGGCTGTGACGAGGCGTCTAGGATCAACGTAGGAACGCTCCACGGCTACCTCTAGTTGTGTCATTAGTTTAGGAATCTGCAACCCATCAGTTACCAACATCTCAGGTGTTCGGCTGCCCTGCTGTTGTTCCTGTCCTCCTCAGCTGCCGAAACATAACAGTATCACCGGCCATAACTGAAAATTATATGGTACTCACAGAAGGGAAAAATAGTGTGGAAAGAAAAAAAAGTTGTCAGAGTTGTCAGAGATTTTTTTTTTCTGTCTGTTGCATTTTTTCCCTCTTTTCCTCTTGGTGCTGAGGAGGATTTTTTTTTCTCTCAATAGAGTTTGCACAGTTGTCTGGCCATGTGGATCAGCTTGCCACTGAGGTTCGGAGTATTGCTACCTATCTTGCTGGGTTGCCAGTTGTGGAACCTAGGATTCCCATGCCAGATTTGTTTTTGGGTGATCGGGCTAAATTTCTGAATTTCAAAAATAACTGTAAGTCGTTTTTTGCCTTAAAGCCTAAGTCCTCAGGGAACGAAGCACAGCAGGTTCAAATTGTCATCTCTCTCCTGCGCGGCGATCCTCAGGATTGGGCTTTTTCCCTGACACCTGGGGATCTTGTTTTGAATGATGTTGATGCATTTTTTCTGGCTCTGGGGTTATTGTACGATGAACCTAATGTCACTGATCAAGCTGAAAAAGCCTTGTTGGCATTAAATCAGGGTCTAGAAGACGCTGAGTTGTACTGTCAGAAATTCCGAAAGTGGGCAGTCCTGACCAAATGGAATGATGATGCTTTGGCAGCCCTTTTTCAGAAGGGGCTGTCAGAGAATGTAAAGGATGTTATGGTGGGATTCCCTGCTCCCTCTGGTCTCGATGATTCTATGTCATTGGCTATTCAAATTGACAGACGTTTGCGTGAGTGAAGAGGTTTGTCGAGCCAGTGGTTCCTATGGCTGCGCCTCCTGACTCTGTTTTGGTTGAGGGCAATCTGGAGTATGTGGTTGAGAAAATATTGGATTCTCGTTTTTCTAGACAGAAACTCCAGTATTTGGTTAAGTGGAGAGGTTATGGTCAGGAGGACAATTCTTGGGTGTTTGCTTCGGACATCCATGCTAGGAGACTGATCCGTGCCTATCACTGAGCTCATCTTGATCGGCCTGGTTGCACAAGTGAGGGTTCGGTGACCCCTCCTCAAGGGGGGGTACTGTTATGAATGTGCTAGAGATGGTTTCTGAGCAGAGGCTCATTCTGGTGGTTACAGACAGTACTGAATCTTTCAGCGAGGAGTGGCAATCTGGGATCACGGATTGGTCTGATATAAGGGAGGTTCCCTCCCATGATGGTTGCCGGTAATCAATTGTTCTTGTCTCAATTGTGGTTCCTGGTTCATTTGGAAGTTTGCTTGAGCCTTGCCTGCATCTCCTGCTTTCAGATAAGAGATTTTTTGCTTTTCTTTTTGTGCTTGCTTTTTGCATTGTTTTCTGCACTTTTGTGGAGGTCAGCCAGGTCCCCTACAGGGGCCTGAGCTCCTCACAGTTTATCTGCAGCCACTGTTATTTGCTCATTTGCTTTTTCCTGTTTTTTCAGCCGCTGCGGCTTGGTTTTTGTTCACACTGAGATCTGATTTAGTGGGTGGCGAGATCGTGTGATCTCAGTATTTTTGTAATCAGAATTGTTGGATTTTTGTAGGGTTTTCTGGGTTGCAGAGAGTAATCTCTCCTGTCCTATCCTATTTAGTCAGCTTGTGGCACCAGCGTTTGCTCAGTCTATTTTCTGCCTATGTTTGTATTTTCATCTTGTCTAACCACCATTATATGTTTGGGGGCTTCCTATTTTCTTTGAGGATCTGCTCCGGGGCAGATATCTTTCATCTTTCTGCCTTTAGGTGTAGTTATCTCTCAGGCTGTGACGAGGCGTCTAGGATCAACGTAGGAACGCTCCACGGCTACCTCTAGTTGTGTTGTTAGTTTAGGAATCTGCAACCCATCAGTTACCAACATCTCAGGTGTTCGGCTGCCCTGCTGTTGTTCCTGTCCTCCTCAGCTACCGAAACATAACAGCTTTCTCTACTGCGCATGTGCGCTGTACACACTGTCAAGGAGTGCACGGCGCTTGGCGGTTACTGGGCAAACGGCGCCTTGGTAAATGGCAATACCGATTTTAGTGGTGGGAGACAATGGAAACTGTCCTTTGAAGCGCCAACTCTAAGGATGGAGCACGTTACTCCGCCTCCTATACGCTGCTTGTCCACACCACAAATTATTGATGTCTTGCTCGCTTTCTCTTAAGCCGCAGCATCGGCGCTTCGGGTGCATAGTGCACTGCCCCCCTTGCTGCTCACACGGTCACAGCTGGGGACTCACTCCTGCTTTGCTTTTTTTTCTCTCAGCTTCTGGCCAGGTTCTCTGTCTAAAAACGACCCCTCTTTCTGTGTAATGGGGTCTGTCGATTACACTATTCCTTCTGCTGGGAAACAGGGGACACAACGTTGACAGTTCCAGACATGGAGGAGCACAGGTACCCGCAGTCTGGTCATCCCGACTCCGTACATATCTGGCAAATCAGTTCTTTAATGCAAGCAGCATAGAAGGCATGCACTTCCTATTTTCTAGAGAAAATTTTGCAGTACATCCAGAACAGAGTTTCAATGTGAAGGACTTTGTGACTCATCTCATTCCACAAGATGACACTAGTCTCATAGTTAACATTTTTGGTGTAATATAATTTCCCCCTGATAGCTTGTGTATGTTTAGAATTATGTTACATCATTTGTGTGATTAATTATTCATACCTATTTGGTTCACAATATATTAATCTTTTTCTTCAAAGCTTTGGAATATAATGTTGTAAGAGTTAAAGCAGCTTGCTGAAGTGTGTTTTACCCCAAATGTGAAACTACTTGTCAATTGTCATCTTTACTATTTCTCCATTCCGTGTGCGTCTAACCACCTCATTGATGTTATTGAGTTTCTTTGCCAAGAAAACAATAGCTACACCAATACCACATGCTTTTCCTATTAACTCATCATGTTGCTGAAGTAGAGGTGAGATTGGGGACCTACATAACAGCTGGGGACTGTAGTCAACATGACACTGTGCCAATACCCACTGGGGTATAGCTACCAAGTTGACATAGTTTGTGCACAGCTGAACAGAGTTGTCATAAAAAAAAAATCCTTCAATAACATATTTGATGGCTTGCCTAGTGCAAACACCCATATAGTATTATTATTATTATTATTTAGTTATTTATATAGCGCCATTAATTCCATGGTGCTATACATGACAAGGGGTTACATACATAGTAATAGATATTATTTACCCCCAAAAAATTACAATGACAGACTGTTACAGAGGGGGAGAGGACCTTGTCCTTGCCGACTTTCATTCTGCGGGAGAATGGGAAAGAGACAGAAGGTGGTGGGTGCGGCACTTCGAGTGGTGGAGAAGCGGCAGCTCGTGTGGTTGTGTAGAAGTCACATCTCCGACCACCACGCTCTCCAATTGACATCTCTGTCAATGACATCCGAAATGTCAAAATCTCTAGCTTCAGTTATAGAAAATGCATGGGCTCCTTTTAAACGTCATCGTCCAACCAGTTCAGTATTAATAGGAGAGGGCTTGTCAGAATCCTGCCCACGAACACCAGGCTTCAGTAGTTGAGAGTCCTGTCCCCGTGATCTTCAACGTTATCTTGCTATGGCTCTTCCAGGCATGATTTCATCAAGAAGATTTAGCCTTCGTAATACAGAGACAGAGTACAATACAGCGTACAACAACGCCTAAGCGTTCTTCCTCTGCTACTCAGACTTTATATCTGCGCAGTGACTGCCTCTAGGCTGAAGATGATGATGGTGGTAGTAGCTGGAGCATTTAACACAGTCATGATGCAGCCATAACAACTTGAAACAGAAATCTTTTTACCAACATACTCCACTGTAAAAAAATAAATAAATAAATTCTGGATGCAAAGAGTGCTGGATATAACGAGAGTGACAGACTGCCCAAAAAAAGGGAATTTAGGCCTAAAATGCCTCAAGTTTTGGCACACGGATGTATGAGGCGTATCAGAGATAGACCTCACTGTAAAATGTGGCCTGTTTTTTAAAATAATGCAACATAGCGCTGTATATAACTTGAGTAACAGACATGAAAATACTGGAGTATCGGCCTAAAATTCACAAATTTTTATCACGCGGACGTATGAGGCGTGTCACAGAAATGCCACACTGTGAAATATGTTTTGTTTGTTTTTGGGTGGATGCAAAAGAGTGCTGCATATAACGAGAGTGACATACTGCCCAAAAAAAGGGAATTTAGGCCTAAAATGCCTCAATTTTTGGCACACGGGTGTATGAGATGTGTTCGAGATAGACCCACTGTAAAATATTGTCTGCTTTTTAAAATAATGCAACATAGTGCTGTATATAACTTGAGTAACAGACAGAAAAACACTGAAGTACTGGCCTAAAATCCACAAATTTTTATCACACGGATGTATGAGGCGTGTCACAGAAATGCCACGCTGTAAAATATGTTTTGTTTGTTTTTAGGTGGATGCAAAAGAGTGCTGGATATAACGAGATTGACATACTGCTCAAAAAAGGGAATTTAGGCCTAAAATGGCTCAATTTTTGGCACACGGATGTATGAGGTGTGCCAGAGATAGACCCCACTGTAAAATGTGGCCTGTTTTTTAAAATAATGCAACATAGTGCTGTTTATAACTTGAGTAACAGGCAGGAAAACACTGGAGCACTGGCCTAAAATCCACAAATTTTTATCACATGGTCGTATGAGGCGTGTCACAGATACACCACACTGTAAAATATGTTTTGTGGGGTTTTTTTTGGTGGATGCAAAAGAGTGCTGGATATAACGAGAGTGACAGAAACCCAAATAAGGGAATTTAGGCCTAAAATGCCTCAATTTTTGGCACATGGATGTATGAGGCGTGACAGAGATAGGTCCCACTGTAAAATGTGGTGTGTTTTTTAAAATAATGCAACATAGTGTTGTATATAACTTGAGTAACAGGCAGGAAAACACTGGAGCACCGGCCTAAAATCCACAAATTTTTATCACATGGTCGTATGAGGCGTGTCACAGATATACCACACTGTAAAATATGTTTTGTGTTTTTTTTTTTGGTGGATGCAAAAGAGTGCTGGATATAACGAGAGTGACAGAAACCCAAATAAGGGAATTTAGGCCTAAAATGCCTCAATTTTTGGCACATGGATGTATGAGGCGTGACAGAGATAGGTCCCACTGTAAAATGTGGTGTGTTTTTTAAAATAATGCAACATAGTGTTGTGTATAACTTGAGTAACAGGCAGGAAAACACTGGAGCACCGGCCTAAAATCCACAAAATTTTTTTCACACGTACGTATGAGGCGAGTCACAGATATACCACGCTGTATAATATGCTTTGGTTATTTTTTGGTTGATGCAAAAGAGTGCTGGATATAACGAGAGTGACAGACTGCCCAAAAAAGGGAATTTAGGCCTAAAGTGCATCAATTTTTGGCACACGGATGTATGAGTCGTGACAGAGATAGACCCCACTGTAAAATGTGGCCTGTTTTTTAAAATAATGCAACATAGTGCTGTGTATAACTTGAGTAACAGACAGGAAAATACTGGAGTACCGGCCTAAAATCCACAATATTTTATCACACGGACGTATGAGGCGTTTCACAGGTATGCCACACTGTAAAATATATTTTGGGTTTTTTTTTCGGTGGATGCAAAAGAGTGCTGGATATAACGAGAGTGGCAGACTGCCCAAAAAAAGGAATTAAGGCCTAAAATGCCTCAATTTTTGGCACACAGATGTATGAGTCGTGTCAGAGATAGACCCCACTGTAAAATGTGGCCTGTTTTTTAAAATAATGTAACATAGTGCTGTTGATAAGTACTGTGACACCAAGGACAAAAAAAGAAAACTGCTGTAAACTTGCTAAAATTTGAGCACGCACAGATATGAGCTGGCAAGGAGATACCACACCGAAAAATGTGTGGCCTGTTTTTTTTTTGCTAAGCATTGCTGTATATAAGTACAGTGACACCCAGGAAAAAAAAAGAAAACCGCCGTAAACTGGCCAAACTTTGAGCACACACAGATATGAGCTGGCAAGGAGATACCACACCGAAAAATGTGTGGCCTGTTTTTTTTTTGCTAAGCATTGCTGTATATAAGTACAGTGACACCCAGGAAAAAAAAAGAAAACCGCCGTAAACTGGCCAAACTTTGAGCACACACAGATATGAGCTGGCACGGAGATATCACTACAAAAAATGTGTGGCCTGTTTTTTTTAAATTTTTTGCAAAATACTGCTGTATACAAGTAGAGTGACACCCAGGACAAAAAAAGAAAACTGGCATAAATTGGCCAAACTTTCAGCACACACAGATATGATCTGGCATGGAGATACCACACCGAAAAATGTGTGGCCTGTTTTTTTTGGCTAAATACTACTGTATATAATTACAGTGACACCCAGGACAAAAAAAGAAAACTGCTGTAAACTGGCCAAACTTTGAGCACGCACAGATATCAGCTGGCACGGAGATACTACTACGACAAATGTGTAGCCTGTATTTTTTTTTATTTTTTGGCTAAATAGTGCTGTATATAAGTACAGTGCCAGACAACAAAAAAAAATTTAATTTAGGGCTAAAAAGACCAAAATTTTTAGCAGACAGATGGATGAGGCATGTCACAGATATACCACACTGTAAAACATGTGGCCTGTATGTATTTTTTGGAGGGTTTAGCAAAATAGAGTCAAGAAATTGTGTAAGACCCTCAAAAAAAAATCTACTCAACCATACCACATAAAAATAAAATATTTCTCTGCGCACTCAAAAGGGATGTTTGGGACCCCTTTAAAATTGCTGGATTTTCACGCTGTGCTAGGAAAAGGATCTGGCTGTATTGTGCACTGTCAAATAGCAAATGGAGAAAAAAAAGTGCTCTGGATTGCTTTGCAATAAAAAAAAGCTCTATTAGCCCAGGCCAAAAAAAATGTCAAAGCCAATTACACCTGGGCTAGGTATATACAGCCAATATATCCTACAGGTAGCAGCAGTACCAGAACACAGGAAGGGAATGGACCCTCTTGATGTATGCAATGAACTATATACACAGATACAGTGCCTGCAAGCCTTGCACTGATGTGTATAGAGCGATGTACGCTACCCTGCCTACCTAACACTGGAACCTATATACTCCGGAATTGGTCCTTAGAAGGACTATTGGTTTATCTGGATTTGAGTAGTTTATGATGGTAGACCACACACTAACTAATAAATCCCCAATTCTGACCCTATCTCGGCAGCAGCTCTCCCTACACTATCTCAATCCGGAGC
Organism: Oophaga sylvatica; assembly: GCA_033576555.1. NCBI lineage: Eukaryota > Metazoa > Chordata > Amphibia > Anura > Dendrobatidae > Oophaga > Oophaga sylvatica. Next base: position 37,335,532 of record JARQOD010000007.1, on the reverse strand, counting down.
TGAATTCGCCGATCAGGGCGGTGTCCGGTCTCTTATACCCTGATGATGCTGTGTGGCCAGCCAATCACTGCACGACCACAACAAAGATGGCTGCGGCGTTTCACTGCTTGGCAGACAATCCCTGCATCATGATTGGGTCTGTAAAGTCCGCCAAAAAGTTGGGTAGAGACCCGAGTTCCTGCCGATTAATCCCGCTTGGTGCTCGCCCAGTACAGTGATACTTGGGCGAGTAACGAGTAGTGGCGAGCACGTTCGCTCATCGCTGAGGAATAAGGGTATAGCGCCTCACAGCATTTGATAATCTCCAGGGTCTCAGCTACTGTAAAATGTGGCCTGTTTTTTTAAATAATGTAACATAGTGCTGTTTATAAGTACTGTAACACCAAGGACAAAAAAGAAAACTGCCGTAAACTTGCTAAAATTTGAGCTACTGGAGGTAGCTGAGACCCTGGAGAACAAGATCAGTGCCGGGTTTTACGGTTCCGTGTCACGTGATCTGTTATTCACAGAATAACGGCGATGACTAAAGAGAAAAAAAGTCAGATTTAAAATTAATTTCTCTCTCCTCTGATATGATCTAACATATCAGAGAAGAGAGATATGGAGTCACACGAGCCCTCTTGATACCTGCACCATCCTCCGGGCCCTCCTGCTCTGTCCCCAGGCCCTCCATGTCATCTTCCTGAAAATAAATGGCGGCACATGTGCAATGTGCCCGCCGATATCTGCCGTCCGGTACCTGGCAACAATAGGGAATTTTTCCTATTGGTTACTTTTGATCCTATCACAGTGATCAATATAAAAAAATAGTAAATCAAATCTCCCTTTGTCACCTGCTTAGTTAGATAAAAATTATAAAATATTTTTTTTAATTTTTTTTCATTCTTTGCAGTTAGGGTTTGGGTTAGGGTTGAGGTGAGAGTTGGGGTTCGGGTTATGGTTGTGTTAGGGTTGGGATTAGGTTGTATTAGGGTTGGGGTTATAGTTGTGTTAGGGCTGGAGATAGAATCGGTATTTTTTCAAAAGAAAAAAAATGATGATGATATGATGGCTAGTATTGAGAGCAAGTGCTCGCTTTTCGACTTTGCATCACGTGCTCAGGTATGCACGGAGTATCGCAGATCCCTGCATGTTTTTTTGGGGGGTGTCTAACAGCTGCGAAACATGCTGGGCAGGGATTTGAGCATGTTACTCGAGCACCCGCGATATTTGGTGCATACTGGAGCATCTAATGGAAACTGGAGTAACGAGCACTTGATAACATATTCAATATGACAGCCTAATGTTATCAAGTTCTGTTTAGTACCTTTGGGTTAAAATCCTGACTATACTCCTGGACAAAATCCTTGTAGGGTGTGGTTTCCAAAATGGAGTCATTTGTTGGGGGTTTTGACTGTTTAGGCACATCAGGATGTGTCCAAAATCAACATGGCATCCGGTCTCGATACCAGCCAATTTTGCATTCAAAAAGTTAAATGGTGCTCCTTTCCTTCTGAGGCCTTCCGTGTGCCCGAACAATAGATTCCCCCCAAATATGGGGTATCGGCATACTCAGGAGAGATTGCACAACAAATTTTGTGGTTCATGTTACCCTTGTGAAAATAAAAACATTTGGGTCAAAAGTACATTTTTTTGTGAAAAAAAGTTTAATGTTCATTTTTTCCTTCCACGTTGCTCCAGTTCTCATGAAGCAACTAAAGGGTTAATAAACTATTTGAATATTGTTTTAAACACCTGAAAGGGTGCTGTTTTTAGAATGGTGTCATTTGGGGGTATTTTCTGTCATATAGACCCCCCCAAACTCACTTCAAATCTGAGGTGGTCCCTAGAAAAATGGCTTTGTAAATTTTGTTGGAAAAGTGAGAAATCGATGGACAAATTTTAGCACTTCTAATTTCCTAACAAACAAAAATTATGTTTCCAAAATTGTGCTAATGTAAAGTAGACATGTGGGAAATGTTATTTATTAACTATTTTGTGTGACATAACTCTCTGATTTAAGGGCACAAAAATTAAGTTTGAAAATTGCAACATTTTCTACATTTTTGCCAAATTTCTGCTTTTTTAATAAATAAATGCAAGTCATATTGAATAAATTTTACCACTACCATGAAGTAAAATATGTCACAAAAAACAGTCTCAGAATTAGTGGGATACTAGTGTTCCAGAGTTATTACCACATACAGAATATTGACCCTGGTTGGGAGTTGTAAAATTTGGCTTGGTCATTAAGGTCAAAATTGGCTCGCTCACTACGGGGGTTAATCTATCTATGGCCTTTTTAATGTCTAGTGACCTCAACCTGTCTGGCTTAGGGAATGATAACTGGTAATAACTAGCAGCCTATTTAATAATACACTGCAGTATCAGAATTTTTGGCTAATTAAATTGGGCAAATGCCTGCCTTGCTGGTGTTTATATATGTACATTGGTGTTGCAAACAAAAGAAGCCATGGATTTTTCAAATGGGTAAGTACAAACAAAATTTCCTGTCTGGGGAGTTTCAATAGGTTTTTCTTTGCTAAAAAAACAGAGTCCCATCGGTGCCACTAATTTGTCAAAGATCGCAGCCAGGGGGGTCATATCTCACATCCACCTGCTGTTATTTTTGGAGAACAGCTATCTGCTGCTCCTATTGTCTGGACAATTGTGTGATTGAACAACAATCAACAGAGGAGGTCACAGGCTGTTTCCACTAAAAGGCTGATTATCAGGAAATTAACAGTGAGTGTATGGTATTTACACCACCGATTCCAAAGCAAGGAATATATGAACGTACCATTGATACAGTTAATGTGAAATACACAATATACCCAGACTACTCGGCACAACCAGTCATGTTTTTCAGGCAGACTAGAGGTCTGGTTCTGGTAGCATATGGCTTAGGGATGCGGGTTACAAATCAAAAGGAACAAAACTATTCAATTTTATATTTAATCCAAAATAACAGGCAGTATTTATAATAAAAATATACAAGAGATTTTACAAAGGGAACAAAAACAATATGGCATATAGAATTAGAGAAAATAAAAGGGATTAAGAAAAGACTTACTACGCCAATCACAGAGATGATTCAGCTTAGCAGATGGAAGCAATCCAATTGAAACGTCTGATTAACGGGATCAAGCCTAGACTGGTATGTATCTTCCTCAGCATTGAAAACAGATCATAATTTGTCTTGATCTTTTATCAGTACCCGAGTTACACTTACACATTCCCCCATGATGACCTCACGTGGGCAGGGTTGTGGGATATCCTCAGCCCTTTAGGATTTTATGAAATTCACAACTTACGCAATAACTTCACTCCTGTTGGTCGCAGAAGTTCGAGATCTCCGCCATATTTTTAATATGACATGACATGGCTGTTGTCAGAGGTATGCCCACTATTGATTTGTGACTTATAGGCAGGGGTAACAGTAATAAACTATTGGATCTATACGGACTTCAATATTTCTAACGTTCTTTAAGAGGCAAAAGTCTGCATCAATGTATAGCATTCGCCTTGCAGGAAACAGCAGTGTCACTGTAGACAAAGCCTCTTCCATTTTACTATCTATATGTAAACACAAGTGCCTTTGCTCCAACTCGCTTAAAAGACCTTTTTCTGTCTTAATTATTTGTCCAATCTACAGTATCAACACTTTGTCCACGCACAATAGACATCCCCTTTTTCACTGCAGAGGCCTTTTGTCCTAAAAGGAAGAGCCTGCATTTTAATTAGACTGGTTTACTTCACAACTACAGGTAAATTACCAATTTCACTTTGTCCATTGTACTTCCTGTTCCAAGATGCTTAGACTGTCAGCTATTTGTTTCCTCACTGCAAATCTGTGTGAGAGGGAAGGAGGGAGAAGGGTGAAAGCCTGTAGATTTTAATATTTTCTATGACACTTTCCTTTTTGAGGTAGTGTAGGGGGCTGATTTACAGATCACACCACAAGCCTACATTATGACCCACCCTTCCTGGGTCCCACAGTACCATCTCCTTTGGGAATTTAGAGATGGACTTCAGACAGGTATGAGATTCCTGGCTAATGGTAGCCAGAAGTGTAGCTAAGGCCCCATCCTCACAAAAACCCTCTGGGACCTTTTCTAGGTCATTCGCTAGCCCTGTTATCCTACTGGATGATGAGGATCCAGAAGGCAATGCATTTCCTGTATTCTGGGCTCTAAGGCCACGGCTGACAGCGCCTAGATAGGATCTCTCTTTGGGGAATAACAGCATTTTCCTGTGGTGGTGACAGGCTGCGGACCCAACTCTCCCACCACCTTGACCAACTGTGAATTTTACGTTCCTGCCACTCTGACAGACTGTAGGACACAGCTGCCCATCACCATGACCAAGTGGAGATCCTGCTTTCCGATCACCCTGACTGGTTGTGGGACACTCCTTCCCACCACCATGATATACTCAGAGTACAATTTTACCACCCATTGTCCTGATAGATGGTGGGACATTCCTGTCCCTCACCCTGACTGGTCATGGGACATACTTTCCCACCCTCTGGACCGGCTGGGGATAAGACCTTCTCTGTCCCCCTTGTCACCTTAGGAGCTATGCTCATTAAATGTCAGCTACCACTGGCCATCTCACCGTCTGTTGCGACACTAGTCAGCTGCACATGACCACCTTACTTAAGATTCTTGTGCTTCTCCCATCATCCCCTGTTACCTCAGGAGCTGTGCTAATCATGGGGCAGCTACTACCAGCCGTGTCACAGTCTATCATTACGCTGGCCAGCTGCATGGGACTACCGGCTTCATTATCCCTGTGCCTATCCCCATCACCTTTAGCACTTAAGCTGGCTCCTTCTAGGGGATCCTCAGAAACATCATCCTACAGCTTGACATGGCTGAGTTCTCCTTTACCACAGAACACATTTTTCTTATGCATAACATTCACATTCACAGTTTTAGCTTTTGCAATGCAAGACATATCAAATATGGGAGGATGGTCAGGAAGGTATTGGGCATCTAACTGTCCCAGATCAGTTCCCAATAACACATTTGTGAGGAGATTCTTGGGCACCCCCACTTCCCTAATCCTCCTCCCTGCACCCCAGTCCAGGAAAACCCAGGCCATCGGTTAAGGGCGGCGAACACCCCCAAACCCAGTGACAGTCAGTGTCTTTCCAGGGATGAGTTCTTACTGAGGCTCAAACTCAAGGTGAATACATTCTGTGCCGGTGTCCTTAAGCGTAACAGGTTGATAATTCTCATGGGCCCTCCGAACCATCCCACCCACTAAAAGAATAGCTGCACTAGGCCCCTGGGCCACACTTATGGGGTTCATCTTCTGCCTTGCCGTGCAGACAAGGCTGTGGTGACCAGTTTGGTAGCTGGTATAGCACCACTGGGAGTCAAATGCAGGCCAGGTGCTGGAAGTTGGGACAGGACCCCTGAGGGCCAGCTGGCAGAGGCACTGGGTTTGGCTGTCAGCTTACCTCCTTTCCAGCTGGCAACAGCTGATTTCCGCACCTCAGGTATTTGGCTGACCTCATAGGCGTGGGAAACCTGTGCTGCTTTAGCAGCCTTCTTTGACTCCTGTCTCACCTCCAAAGGGCAAAGCTGAAGAAACTGGTCCTTCACCATCAGGTTCTTCGGGTCCTCGAAGGTGGTGACTGATAGTTCTTGGATCTACTGCTGAAAGTAGGTTCTGAGCCCAATCGCTACATTACTATAGCAGTCATGTGGTCCACGCTGGAAATTTTGTGGTACACCTCTAGAGTCAGCTGGTGCTTTATAATTAGGGCTTGCTTGATGGCCTCATAGTTCCCATCTTGAACCTCTCTCTCGAGAGAGAGAAGCATATCCTCCAAAGCTTTTCCTTGGAACCCTGTGATTAAATATCGGGCCCACTGGTCCTCAGGCAACTGGTACTCCGTGCAGGCTTTTTCAACCCCCCTTCAGAAATATGTCCAAGTCCCTGTCCTTGTCCATTACAAGAAAATGCTCAGGACTGGGTTTAAAGCTGTTGGCATTACTGGACTCACGGTTCTGGTGGGGTGGATGTTTCCTTCTGTATTCGGGCTAATTCCAGCTGGTACCAACGCCCGTCTTGTCGCTCTTGCTCAGCAGCCTTTTGGTCAGCTTGGGCCTGTCCCTTGGCTCTTTCAGCCTCTCTGTACTGATGAATCAATTTCAGATGTCCCTCATGATAATCTGTGTCGAGTTGCTCCAAGGCCATCTGCAGGTGGAGGTCCACACTACCCTGGTTGTGAATATGACTGACATTCACAGGTGGAACCTCTCCAGCTACGCTACCTGCCCCTTGGCTAGTCGCCCTTTCATCCGGGCTTGTGTTATGATTTGGTAGCTGAGGAGTGCAGGTAAAAAGGCAATACACCAGAGCAGTTGGAATCTATGAGATTGCAGTACCCTGACTAACCACCACAACTAGAGGCAGCCGTGGAGCGTTCCTACGTTGGTCCTAGACGCCTGTCACAGCCTGAGAAACTAATTACACCTAAAGATAGAAATAGGAAAACTATCTGCCCCGGAGCAGAACCCCAAAGATAATAGAAAGCCCCCAAACATGTAATGGCGGTTAGACAAGAAAAAATACCGAAACAGAAAGAAAATAGTATGAGCAAACGCTGGGGCCCAAACTAACTAAATAGAAAAGGATAGGAAGGGTACTTACTGCAATCCCAGAAAACCCTGAAAAGCACCAACTCTACTAATTTCAAAAACACCTGAGATCACACGACCTCTACCACCTAAATTAGTTCTCTGGTGTAACAAAATCAAAACAGCAGCCACTGAAAAAACTGTAAAAAGCAAAAGTACAAACATCAGTGGCTGAACTAAACTGAGAGGGCAAAAGCCCCCGGAGGGGACCCTGAAGGCCCCCACAGAAGTGCAGGACAAAATGCAAAAAACAAGCACAAAAACAAAAAGAAGAAAATGTCTTATCTGATAACAGGAGATGCAGACACGACACAGCAGGCTACAAGGGAAACAGGATTCAGGGATTGAGACCAGAACAATTGATCACCGGCAACCCTGATGGGAAGGTGACTCCCTTATATAAGACCAGTCAGTAACACCTGATTCCCAATCCTCACAATCTTCACAATCTTCACTGGACAGACCAGCACCGCTTGTAACCACCAGAGGGAGCCTCTGCTCAGAACTCATCCCAAGCCCACTCACAACAGTACCCCCCCCTTGAGGAGGGGTCACCGAACCCTCATTTGAGCAACCAGGTCGGTCAGGATGAGTTCTATGGTACGCACGGATGAGTCTCCTAGCATGGATGTCCGAAGCAAACACCCAAGAATTGTCTTCCTGACCATAACCTCTCCACTTAACCAAATACTGGAGTTTCCGTCTAGAAAAACGAGAATCTAATATTTTCTCAACCACATACTCCAGATTGCCCTCAACCAAAACAGGGTCAGGAGGCACAGCAGCAGGAACCACTGGCTCAACAAACCTCTTCAACAAGGACTTGTGGAACACGTTATGGATCTTAAATGTCCCTGGAAGAAGCAAACGAAAAGAAACAGGATTAAGAATCTCCATGATCTTATAAGGTCCAATGAACCTAGGCTTAAATTTAGGAGATGCTACTCTCATAGGAATATTTTTTGAGGACAACCAGACCAAGTCCCCTACTTTAAACCGAGGACCATCAGTCCTATGCCGGTTAGCAAACCACTGGGCCCTCTCCTGAGAGAGGGACAACCTCTCCACTACCTGGTCCCAAATCTGTTGCATACGCTCCACAACAGAGTCAACACCTGGACAGACAGAAGCCTCCGTCTGTCCTGAAGAAAATCGAGGGTGAAACCCAGAATTACAGAAAAACGGAGACATCAAAGTGGCAGAGCTAGCCCTATTATTAAGAGCAAACTCAGCCAAAGGCAAAAAAGAGACCCAGTCATCCTGATCAGCAGACACAAAGCATCTTAGATAAGTCTCCAATGTCTGGTTTGTTCTCTCAGTTTGACCATTGGTCTGAGGATGAAATGCCGAGGAGAAAGACAATTGAACACCCAGTTTAGAACAAAAAGTCCTCCAAAATCTGGAAACAAACTGGACTCCTCTGTCAGACACAATGTTCTCAGGAATGCCGTGTAAACGAACCACGTGCTGAAGGAACAACGGCACCAACTCAGAGGAGGAAGGCAACTTAGGTAATGGCACAAGATGTATCATTTGGAAAACCTATCACAAATTACCCAGATGGTGGTCATTCTCTGAGAAACAGGAAGGTCGGAAATGAAATCCATAGAGATATGGGTCCATGGTCTCTTGGGCACAGGCAATGGCATCAACAAACCACTAGAGCGAGAGCAAGGCTTGGAGCGAGAGCAAGTCCCGCAGGACTGCACAAATTCCCTGACATCACGAGACAAGGTAGGCCACCAAAAGGACCGACTAACCAAGTCTCTGGTACCAAAAATTCCGGGATGCCCAGCCAATGCGGAACAATGAATCTCAGACATCACACTCTTTTTCCACTGGTCCGGGACAAACAATTTTCCAACAGGGCAGCACTCGGGCCTATCCTCCTGACACCCCTCCAGAGCAAGTCTCAAATTGGGCGAGATGGCGGAAAGAACTACACCCTCTTTCAAAATAACAGAAGGATCAGATAACTCAGGAGAGTCCGCAAGGAAACTCCTCGAGAGGGCATCCGCCTTAACATTCTTAGTGCCAGGAAGAAAGGAAACCACAAAATTAAAAAGTGTGAAAAACAAGGCCCACCTAGCCTGTCTAGGATTGAGTCGCTTGGCAGATTCCAGATAGACCAGATTCTTATGGTCCGTAAGGACCACCACCTGATGTTTGGCTCCCTCCAGCCAATGTCTCCACTCTTCAAAAGCCCACTTCATGGCCAATAACTCCCGATTACCCACGTCATAATTACGTTCAGTAGGAGAAAATTTTCGAGAGAAAAAGGCACAAGGGTTACTTTTAGAGGTCTCTGGATCTTTTTGAGACAAAACGGCACCTGCCCCAATTTCAGAGGCATCAACCTCTACCTGAAATGGCAGAGAAACATCAGGCTGCCGTAGAACAGGAGCAGAAGTGAATCTTTGCTTAAGTTCCTGAAATGCAGAGACTGCCTCAGGAGGCCAATTCACCACATCAGAACCCTTTTTGGTCAAATCAGTTAATGGTTTAACAATAACCGAGAAATTACCAATAAATTTACGATAAAAATTGGCAAAACCCAAAAATCTTTGAAGAGCCTTTAATGAAGTAGGTTGGACCCAATCACAGATGGCCTGAACCTTGACCGGGTCCATTTCAATAACAGATGGGGACAAAATGAATCCCAGAAATGAGATCCTCTGTACGCCAATAGACACTTTGATCCCTTCACATACAGAGCATTCTCTCTCAAAATCTGGAATACAGTTCGAACATGTTTCACATGAGAGTCCCAGTCATTGGAAAAAATCAAGATATCATCCAAATAAACAATCAGAAATTTGTCCACAAAATCCCTGAAAATGTCATTCATGAAGGACTGGAAGACGGAAGGAGCATTAGTGAGCCCAAAGGGCATCACTAGGTACTCAAAATGCCCTTCAGGGGTATTGAATGCCGTCTTCCATTCATTACCGTGCTTAATGCGAATAAGGTTATACGCCCCCCTGAGGTCAAGCTTGGTAAACCAAGTAGCGTTTTTCACCCTGGAAAACAGGTCAGAAATCAAGGGTAACGGATATTGATATTTCACAGCAATATTGTTCAAAAGACGATAATCAATACACGGCCTTAATGAACCATCCTTTTTGGCCACAAAGAAAAAACCGGCACCTAAGGGTGAAGAGGATGGTCTGATATGACCCTTCTCCAATGATTCCTTGATATAAGACCGCATAGCATCATGTTCAGGTACAGACAAGTTAAAAAGGCGACCTTTAGGGAATTTACTACCCGGCACTAATTCAATAGCGCAGTCATAGCTCCTATGGGGAGGCAAGGATGCAGATTTACTTTCGCTAAACACATCAGAAAAATCAATCAAAAAGTCAGGAACATCCTGAGCCTGGGGGGAGGCAGAAAAAACAGGAGTGTTGGTATTAACACATTGGCAGCCCCAACTGGTTACAGACACAGATTTCCAATCCAAAACAGGATTATGAGACTGTAACCAAGGGAAACCCAGTACGATAATATCATGCAGATTATACAGAACCAAAAATTTGCAGCACTCCTGGTGATCAGGTTCAACCCTCATTATCACCTGAGTAGAGAACTGAGGTTTATTCTCAGCCAAAGGGGTAGAATCGATCCCCAGTAGGGAATAGACTTCTGTAGGGGTATCAAGGGAAACCCACAACGTTTAGCAAAATCATAATCCATCAGGTTAATAGCTGCTCCAGAATCAACGAAAGCCTGAGCAGAAAATGAGGACAGAGAGCATATCAGAGTGACAGTTAATAAAAACTTAGTCTGAACATTACCCAAGACAACTGAGCGTGCAAAACGTCTTCCCCGCTTAGGGCAGACTGAAATAGCATGAGAGGCATCACCACAGTAGAAACATAACCCATTGCGCTTTCGAAACTCATGACGCTGTGCCCCAGACACCACTCTATCACACTGCATGGATTCAGAAGCAGGTTTACAAGGCAACACTATTCCACGCATACTTCTCCGCTCACGCAAACGTCTGTCAATTTGAATCGCTAATGACATAGAATCATTGAGACCAGAGGGGACAGGGAATCCCACCATAACATCCTTTACATTATCTGACAGACCCTTCCGGAAAAGGGCCGCCAAAGCGTCGTCATTCCACTTGGTCAGGACTGCCCACCTACGGAATCTCTGACAGTATAACTCAGCGTCATCAAGCCCCTGATTTAATGCCAACAAGGCTTTTTCAGCTTGATCAGTGACATTAGGCTCATCGTACAATAACCCCAAAGCCTGAAAAAATGCATCAACATCACTCAAAACAGGATCCCCAGGTGTCAGGGAAAAAGGCCAATCCTGAGGATCGCCACGCAGGAAAGAGATGACAATTTGAACCTGCTGCGCTGTGTTCCCTGAGGACTTAGATTTTAAGGCAAAAAACAATTTACAATTATTTTTGAAATTCTGAAACTTAGCTCGATCCCTAAAAACAAATCAGGCATGGGGATCCTAGGTTCCACAACAGGCAACCCAGCAAGATATGCAGCAATACTCCGAACCTCAGCGGCAAGCTGATCCACACGGCCAGACAACTGTGCAAACTCCATTGAGAGAAAAGATCCTCCCCAGCACCCAGAGATACAGAGGGAAAAAAAAAAAATGCAACAAACAGAAAAATATCTCTGACAACTCTGACAACCTTTTTTTTTTTTTTTTTTTCACAATATTTTTCCCTTCTGTGAGTACCATACAATATTAAATTTTTGGCCGGTGATACTGTTATGATTTGGTAGCTGAGGAGTGCAGGTAAAAAGGCAATACACTAGAGCAGTTGGAATCTATGAGATTGCAGTACCCTGACTAACCACCACAACTAGAGGCAGCCGTGGAGCGTTCCTACGTTGGTCCTAGACGCCTCGTCACAGCCTGAGAAACTAATTACACCTAAAGATAGAAATAGGAAAGCTATCTGCCCCGGAGCAGAACCCCAAAGATAATAGAAAGCCCCCAAACATGTAATGGCGGTTAGACAAGAAGAAATACCGACACAGAAAGAAAATAGTATGAGCAAACGCTGGGGCCCAAACTAACTAAATAGAAAAGGATAGGAAGGGTACTTACTGCAATCCCAGAAAACCCTGAAAAGCACCAACTCTACTAATTTCAAAAACACCTGAGATCACACGACCTCTACCACCTAAATTAGTTCTCTGGTGTAACAAAATCAAAACAGCAGCCACTGAAAAAACTGTAAAAAGCAAAAGTACAAACATCAGTGGCTGAACTAAACTGAGAGGGCAAAAGCCCCCGGAGGGGACCCTGAAGGCCCCCACAGAAGTGCAGGACAAAATGCAAAAAACAAGCACAAAAACAAAAAGAAGAAAATGTCTTATCTGATAGCAGGAGATGCAGACACGACACAGCAGGCTACAAGGGAAACAGGATTCAAGGATTGAGACCAGAACAATTGATCACCGGCAACCCTGATGGGAAGGTGACTCCCTTATATAAGACCAGTCAGTAACACCTGATTCCCAATCCTCACAATCTTCACAATCTTCACTGGACAGACCAGCACCGCTTGTAACCACCAGAGGGAGCCTCTGCTCAGAACTCATCCCAAGCCCACTCACAACAGGCTTGGGTGACAGACCGGCTCTGCGTCACCTTGTAACAGTTCAGCAATCATTTGGTGCTTGGTTTTGCCCTTGGGGTCAATCTGTCTCATTGTACTAAGGGCAATAAAAGTATCCTTGGTCTGCTGGTTATACCAGGGCTCTCCAAGCAAAGCTATTATTTCCAAACCAAAGATAAAACAGAAAAGCAATAGATGGAGAATGATGTAACCGCTACATGTACAGTATTGTCCCAGAAAAAAAAATAAAACACTGAGTCTGCTTCCCCAAAATTCTGCACAGAATTCTCACAAGAATCGTGCAAGTTTTCAGTGACAGGAAAAATTTCTCAAATCAGATCACTGATGTGCTGTAATATCCCACCTCTGCCACCAATTTCTCAAGGAGGGTACACCAGAGGGGTCAATAAGAATCCCACTGCTGCCACCAATTTGTCAAAGATCACAGCCGAGGGGGATGTATCTCAGATCCACCCGCTATTATCTTTGGAGCGAACAGCTCTCTGCTGCACCCTATCATCAGGACAATTATGCGATTGACGGTCATCAACGGAGGAGGCCTCAGGCTGTTTCCACTAATAGGCCGGTTATTGGGAAACTAACAGTGAGCATATAATGTATACACCTCTGATTCTAACGCAAGGAATATATGTTTGTATCCCTGATACAGTCATTGCGAACTATGTGACAATCCCAGACTACTCGCTGCTGCCACCAACTGTGTTTTACAGTACAGACTGACTGGAGGTTTGGTTTTGGTTCTGGTAGCATATGGCTTAGAGTTGAGGGTTATGGAACAAAAGGAACAGAACTATTACATTTTATATTTAATCCAAAATAACAGGCAGCATTTATAATAAAAATAAACAAGAGATTTTACAAAAGGAACAAAACAATATGAAATATACAATTACAGGAAATAAAAGGGATTAAAAAAAGACTTACTACGCCGATCACAGAGATGATTCAGCTTAGTGGATTGAAGCACTCCGTTTGAAAAGTATGATTAAAGTGATCAAGCCTACATTGGTATGCATCTTCCTCAGCACTGAACACAGATCATAATTTGTCTTGACCTTTTATCAGTACCTGAGTTACACCAACACACACCCCAACATGACCTCACGTGGGCCAGGTTGTGGGACATCCTCAACCCTTTAGGATTTTATAAAATTCCAACTTATGCAATAAATTCACTCCTGATGATCACAGAAGTTCGAGAATGACACCATGTTTTTGTCAGGATTTCACCATCATGTCCACACATGTCAAGGATGTTATGAGCGGTCTGCACCCTATTGATTTATGGCTTAGAGGTAGGGTTTAAAGGTATGAAAAAACATACATCTTTTTCCCTGATTTGCCCTGAAGCTTAAAATGTACTGTACAGACCAAAAGTTTGGACACACCTTCTCATTTAAAGATTTTTCTGTATTTTCATGGCTATGAAAATTGTAAATTCACACTGAAGGCATCGAAACTATGAAGTAACACATATGGAATTATATACCTAACAAAAATGTGTGTAACAACTGAAATTATGTCTTATATTCTAGGTTCTTCAAAGAAGCCACCTTTTGCTTTGATGACTGCTTTGCACACTCTTGTCATTCTATTGATGAGCTTCAAGAGGTAGTCACCGGAAATGGTTTTCACTTCACTGGTGTGCCCTGTCAGTTTAATTAGTGGGATTTCTGGCCTTATAAATGGGGTTGGGACCATCAGTTGTGTTTTGCAGAAGTCTGGTGGATACACAGCTGATAGTCCTACTGAATAGACTGTTAGAATTTGTATTATGGCAAGAAAAAAGCAGCTAAGTAAAGAAAAATGAGTGGCCATCATTACTTTAAGAACTGAAGGTCAGTCAGTCCGAAAAATTGGGAAAACCTTGAAAGTGTCCCCAAGTGCAGTTGCAAAAAACCATCAAGCGCTACAAAGAAACTGGCTCACATGAGGATCGCCCCAGGAAAGGAAGACCAAGAGTCACCTCTGCTTCTGAGGATAAGTTTATCTGAGTCACCAGCCTCAGAAATCGCAGGTTGACAGCAGCTCAGATTACAGACCAGGTCAATGCCACACAGAGTTCTAGCAGCACACACATCTCTACAACAACTGTTAAGAGGAGACTTTGTGCAGCAGGCCTTCATGGTAAAATAGCTGCTAGGAAACCACTGCTGCTAAGGACAGGCAACAAGCAGAAGAGACATGTTTGGGCTAAAGAACACAAGGAATGGACATTAGACCAGTGGAAATCTGTGCTTTTGTCTGATGAGTCCAAATTTGAGATCTTTGGTTCCAACCACAGAGTCTTTGTGCGACGCGGAAAAGGTGAACGGATGGACTCTACATGCCTGGTTTCCACCGTGAAGCATGGAGGAGGAGGTGTGATGGTGTGGGGATGCTTTGCTGGAGACACTGTTGGGGATTTATTCAAAATTGAAGGCATACTGAAACAGCATGGCTACCACAGCATCATGCAGTGGCATGTTATTCCATCCGGTTTGCGTTTATTTGGACCATCATTTATTTTCCAACAAGACAATGACCCCAAACACACCTCCAGGCTGTGTAAGGGCTGTTTGATCAAGAAGGAGAGTGATGGGGTGCTACGCCAGATGACCTGGCCTCCACAGTCACCAGACCTGAACCCAATCAAGATGGTTTGGGGTGAGCTGGACCGCAGAGTGAAGGCAAAATGGCCAACAAGTTCTAAGCATCTCTTGGAACTCCTTCAAGATTGTTGGAAGACTATTTCTGGTGACTACCTCTTGAAGCTCATCAAGAGAATGCCAAGAGTGGACAAAGCAGTCATCAAAGCAAAAGGTGGCTACTTTGAAGAATCTAGAATATAAGACATATTTTCAGTTGTTTCACACTTTTTTGTTGAGTATATAATTCCACATGTGTTAATTCATAGTTTTGATGTCTTCGGTGTGAGTGTACAATTTTCATAGTCATGAAAATACAGAAAAATCTTCAAATGAGAAGGTGTGTCCAAACTTTTGGTCTGTACTGTATGTCCCATCCTATCAGATCTGTATGGACTCCAATATTTCTAATGTTCTTTCGGAAACATACATCTGGGTCAATGTATAGCATTTGCCTCACAGGAAACTGCAGTGTCATTGTGGACAAAAATCCTTACATTTTGCTATCTATGTGTAAATACAAGTACCTTTATTTCAACTCTCTAAAAAGACCTTTTTCCTGTCTTAATTATTTGTCCAATCTTTAACTCCTTGTCCATGCACAATAGACATTCCCTTTTTCACTGCAGGGGCCTGTGAGAAAGGGAATTATTATTTTCTATGACAGATTATCCACAGGTGTGCTGTTTTAAAGTGAGGAATTACTGGTTTCTCCACCAGGAGTGAAAAAAGTATCACTTTTTTTGCAGATCTGCAATATGTGTGCAATTGTCAAAATGATTAAATAATTACAAAGGTTTTATCAAACCATCCAAAAATTATTCCTTTTTTTATGGAGCCAGAACAGGCTAGCTGTTTTCAAAGTGAAAAAGCAATGGCTTTTCAAAAAGCCATAAAAAATTTGCTTTATTTTGGGATCTGTTTCATGTTTGAGTACTCTCATTACAAGAAAGTACGTTTACCAGCTGCAGTTCAGTATAGCATTTTAAAATAGAGTTGGCAGGCAGGAGACACAGTATGTACTCCAATGAAGAAAAATAGTTTGCATGATGTGTATATGTATATAGAGTCATAATAGTACTATAATAGCACTGATGGAATACACTGATGAGCTAAAGTTTAACAATATTTTGAACTTTTGAATTTCAGGCTCCATATCTCACCATCCACTAATGCTTTGAATGTGAGAATATGATCAATTTATAGACAATCGTGTTGGCTAACTCACACATAAATTTAACTTCCATCTATTTTGCATATATTTAGGTTATATAGGTTCTTATCATGTTACTGCTTTGTTATTGTTTTGCTCCTAAAAATCTAAATTTTAATTTTTATTATTTTGTAAGAATTTTGTAAATCTAACTTTCGCTTTCAACATTGCCTGAATCCTTCTGGGCATGCTCTCTATCAGATTCAAGCATGTCTTGACCAAAATCTGATCCCTGGTCTCTTCTACACATTCCTAAAGTAGGCGCATACTGGTTGACTCGCTTTATACACACAGCTTTTTCTTCAACTCTACCTACAAGTTTTCAATTGATTGGGTTGAGGTCTGGAGACGGTGGGGGCCAATCCAGCAACTCTACTTCATTGTCATTGAACCATTACTTTGCGAATCTTAAATTATACTTGTGGTCATTGTCCTGCTTGAACACTATGTTGTCCTTTTCATACCCAGAGTACTTGAAGTAACTCGTCTTGTAGGATACTCACATACAGCTCAGCATTGAGACTGCCATTAATCTTGGCCACTGCTTTGTTTGTGGAGTCAGAAATAATAGTCCTTGTGATGAGCTGACTTGTTGTCTTTGATATTTTGCCTGGACCTCCAGTTCTTGGCTTTTGAATGGATGGACAGACTTCATTTTGTATCCTTCCAACTATGATGGCACTCACTTGATGCAGTTTAGCAATTTATTTTGCCTGGAGACCACTATCAATAAGCTAGATGATGCTGTGAAGAATATGGGAGGATTTAAGTAATGCACATTAATTGTATCATATCATAGAGTCCTCCTTCAACATGTGTAGCTGTATCAGTATGGATCGCCCGCCAGGGCATTGGGATACTCAGTACCGGGCTGGTGTATTGAAGGGATGTGTCACAGCGGCAGTGACCTGGTCCGTGGCCCTGGGCGTCCAATAAAAGGGGAATATTTACAGGGGATGTTAGAGTTTGTAGTAAGGTATTCGTGACGCCACTTGTGGTATCTGGTCAGAGGTAACCAGCTCTGCAGTGCAGATCCTCTGAGACTCTCAGGGCAGAGAGATGGTATAGAAAGTAATGGTGCTGGAAGATGTAGCAGAGTGGAGTGTGTGCTACAGGAAGGACTTGAGAGGACACAGTCAGATGCAGTTTCCAAAGCTTTACTTACAGTTTTTGCAGGCAAAGTATCCAGGGCAATGAGTACAGATGGTGCTGGAGTCGGTCGGCCTGAAAGCAATTTGGAATCCCCTTATTACAGGCAGGATGTGAGGTCTCCTTTCTAGCGCTGTTCTCTGAGGCACTGGCTGCTATAAGCTCCGTCCAAGTTCCTCTCTCTGTTTCTTGTCTAGGTAGAACTTCACTCTCATAACAGGCAGCTCTAGCCTGCTTCAGGAATCACTCACATATGGAGTCTTCGGCTCACATGTGCTCTTGCTGCTGCTGTGTAGTAGAGTATTAGTTGGGGCAGAGAACCTGCTGTCTCCTGCCCTCCGGATTCTGCTGCTGGGACTTTAATTCACCCACTCAGCCTTGGACTCCGGGGTCCGGTTTCTGGCGCTCAGACCTGGGGGTGAGCTCTCTATAGCTCCTGTATTCCCCCAGCTTGTCTCCACACGTCTTTCCTCTCTGGTCCCTCCAGCCAGACTCATTAACTCCTTCCCCAGCCAGAATATTATCGAGAAGCTCTCCTGAAAATCAGGTGTTAGAGCTCCTCCTTCTGGTCTGGAGTAAGAAAAGGTGTTGCATGCTGTGTTACCTGTTAAGGGATCCTTCCTTGCTTTCAGGAATGACATCACTCCCCCTGGAGGGAGGCAAGGTCACTGTGGCAACCAAACACCTGGCTTAGCAGACTGCAAAAGAATAGCCATGAAATAAATACAGAGGACCGTATGCAACCAAAAAAATGTATAGAAGAAACAAAGTCCTCCAACTCAAAACAAATAAATAATTTTATTAATTAACATCGGCTTTAGAACAATATTAAAACAGTTGGAAATGCAAGCTGACCATATAGGTGATTGAAAAAAAGCAAACACTGGACATGAAAAGTACTGAAACCGTGCCTTAACTGTTATGACGCAGAGTGTAACACAGCCTGGAATAAATTTTACAACCAGTCTTGAGATAAAAAACAGAGGTGGAAAAAAAATCAGTAAAATGCAAAATAAAGTACATAGTGCAGAATGGTTTTAACCCCTCTCTGACATTAGACGTACTATCCCGTCCATAAAACCCGTGCCATTCTGCCCATGGACGGGATAGTACGTCATAGGCGATCAGCTGCGCTCCTGAGGGGAGCGCAGCTAATCGCCGCCGGGTGTCAGCTGATTATCACAGCTGACACCCGTGACTGTGTGTCAGGAGTGGTCACGGACAGCTCCCGGCACATTAACCCCTAGCACACCGCGATCAAACATGATCGCGGTGTACTGGGGGCACAGGGGAGGATCGCGCAGGGTGGGGGCTCCCTGCGCGCCCCCCTGAGACCCTCAAACCAGCGCGATGCGATCGCGCTGTTCTGAGGGCTTCCTCCCTCCCAGGACCCGGATCCAAGATGGCGCCGGGGTCCTGGAGGGAGGCGGCTTCCTCAGTGCCTGCTGAGAGCAGGCACTGAGAAGCCTGCAGCTATGCCTGAGCGATCGCTGGTGTGACAGAGTGCTGTGCACACTGTCACACCAGCGATTTGATAAAATACAGTGATGTCCCACCCTGGGACAAAGTAAAAAAGTTAAAAAAATAAAAATAAACATGTTATAAAAAAAAAATCCAAAATAAATTAAAAAAAAAAAAATATTCCCCAATAAATTCACTTCTTCCTGTAAATAAAAAAACAAAACAATAAAAGTACACATATTTGGTATCGCCGTGTCCGTAACGACCCCCCCTATAAAACTGTCCCACTAGTTAACCCCTTTAGTGAACCCCTTAAAAAAAAAAAAAAAAAACGAAGCAAAAAATCAATGCTTTATCATCATACCGCCGAACAAAAAGTGGAATAACGCACAATCAAAAAGACCGATATAAATAAACATGGTACCGCTGAAAACGTCATCTTGTCCCGCAAAAAACGAGCCACCATACAGCATCATCAGCGAAAAAATATAAAAGTTATAGCTCGCAGAATAAAGCGATGCAAAAATAATTATTTTTTATATAAAATTGTTTTTATTTTATAAAAGCGCCAAAACATAAAAAAATGATATAAATGAGGTATCGCCATAATCGTACTGACCCGAAGAATAAAACTGCTTTATCAATTTTACCACACGCAGAACAATAAAAACGCCTCCCCCAAAAGAAATTCATGAATTGCTGATTTTTGTTCATTCTAACCTCCCAAAAATGAAATAAAAAGCGATCAAAAAATGTCACCTGCTCAAAAATGGTACAAATAAAAACGTCAACTCGTACCGCAAAAAATAAGACCTCACATGACTCTGTGGGCCAAAATATGCAAATTATAGTCTCAAAATGTGGATGCAAAAAACTATTTTTGCAATAAAAAGCGTCTTTTAGCGTGACAGCTGCCAATCATAAAAACCCGCTATAAATAGTAAATCAAACCACCCTATATCACCCCCTTAGTTAGGGAAAAATAATAAAATTAAAAAAATGTATTTATTTCCATTTTCCCATTAGGGTTAGGGTTAAGGTTGCGGCTAAAGTTAGGGTTAGGGTTGGCGCTAAAGTTAGGATTAGGGTTAGGGTTGGGATTAGGGGTGTGTTAGGGTTTGGTTTGTGGTTAGGGTTGGGACTAGGGTTAGGGGTGTGTTGGGGTTAGGGTTGGAGTTAGAATTGGGGGGTTTCCGCTGTTTAGGCACATCAGGGGCTCTCCAAATGTGACATGGCGTCTGATCTCAATTCCAGCCAATTCTGCGTTGAAAAAGTCAAACGGTGCTCCTTCACTTCTGAGCTCTGCCATGCATCCAAACAGTAGTTTATCCCCACATATGGGTATCAGCGTACTCTGGACCCCAAGAGATATTGTGCAATTTATCCTATTTCTTCTGTTACCCTTGGGAAAATAAAAAACTGGGGGCGAAAATATCATTTTTGTACAAAAAAAATTTTTTTTTTTGTTTTTACGGCTGTACATTATAAACATCTGTGAAGCACTTGGGGCTTCATAGCGCTCACCACACACCTAGATAAGTTCCTTGTGGGGTCTATTTTCAAAAATGGGGTCACTTGTTGGGGATTTCCACTGTTTAGGCGCATCAGGGGTTCTCCAAATGCGACATGATGCCCCCAGACCATTCCATCAAAGTCTGCAATCCAAAACGTCACTACTTCCCTTCCGAGCCCCAACGTGTACCCATACAGTAGTTTTCTCCCACATATTGGGTATCAGCGTACTCAGGACAAATTGGGCAACAACTTTTGGGGTCCAATTTCTCCTGTTACCCTTGTAAAAATAAAATATTGGGGCGAAAAAATCATTTTTGCAAAAAAAAAAAAAGATTTTTTATTTTTACGGCTGTGCGTTATAAACTTCTGTGAAGCACTTCGGGGTTCAAAGTGCTCACCACACATCTAGATAAGTTCCTGTGGGGTCTATTTTCCAAAATGGGGTCACTTGTGGGGGGTTTCCACTGTTTAGGCGCATCAGGGGCTCTCCAAATGCGACATGACGCACCCAGATCATTCCATCAAAGTCTGCAATCCAAAACGTCACTACTTCCCTTCCGAGCCCTGACGTGCGCCCATACAGTAGTTTTCTCCCACATATTGGGTATCAGCGTACTCAGGACAAATTGGACAACAACTTTTGGGTTCCAATTTCTTCTGTTACCCTTGTGAAAATAAAATATTGGGGGCGAAAAAATCATTTTTGTAAAAAAAAAAAAAGATTTTTTATTTTACGGCTGTACGTTATAAACTTTAGTGAAACACCTGGGGGTTCAAAGTTCTCACCACACATCTAGATAAGTTCCTTGAGGGGTCTAGTTTCCAAAATGGTGTCATTTATGGGGGTTTCCACTGTTTAGGCAGATCAGGAGCTCTCCAAACACGACATGGCGTCCAGCCAATTCTGCGTTGAAAAAGTCAGACGGCGCTCCTTCCCTTCCAAACTCTGCCATGCACCCAAACAGTGGTTTACCCCCACATATGGGGTATCAGCGCACTCAGGACAAATTCACAATAACTTTTGGAGTCTTGTTACCCTTGGAAAAATAAAAATTGGGGTGAAAAGATCATTTTTGTGGAAAAAATATGATTTTTAAATTTTACGGCTCTACTTTATAAACTTGTGTGAAGCACTTGGGGGTTCAAATTGCTCATCAAAAATCTAGATAAGTTCCTTAGGGGGTCTAGTTTCCCAAATGGGGTCATTTGTGGGGGGTTTCCACTGTTTAGGCACATCAGGGGCTCTCCAAATGCAACATGGCATCCAAACTCAATTCCAGCCAATTTTGGTTGGAAAAAGTCAAATGGTGCTCCTTCCATTCCGAGCTCTGCCGTGCGCCCAAACAGTGGTTCCCCCCCACATATGGGGTATCAGCGTACTCAGGACAAATTGTACAACAACTTATGTGGTCCAATTTCTCCTGTTACCCTTGGGAAAATAAAAAATTAGTGACTAAAAGATAATTTTTGTGGGAAAAAAATAGGATTTTTTATTTTCATGCCCGGGCATTATAAACTTGTGTGAAGCACTTGGGGGTTCAAAGTGCTCACCAAAGATCTAGATAAGTTCCTTAGGGGGTCTAGTTTCCAAAATGGGGTCACTTGTGGGGGGTTTCCACTGTTTAGGCTCATCTGGGGCACTGCAAACGGAACATGACCCCCATTAACGTCTGCATTCCAAAACGTTACTACTTCCTTTCCAAGCCCTGCCGTGCGCCCAAACAGTTTCCCCCCCCACATATGGGGTATCAGCGTACTCAGGACAAATTGGACAACAACTTTTGGGGTCCAATTTCCTTGGGAAAATTCAAAAATTTGGGACTAAAAAATCATTTTTGTGGAAAATTATTTTTTTTTTTTCACACCCAGGCTTTATAAACTTTTGTGAAACACTTGAGGGTTCAAAGTGCTCACAACAGATCTAGATAAGTACCTTAGGGGGTCTAGTTTCCAAAATGGTGTCACTTGTGGGGGGTTTCCACTGTTTAGGCGCATCAGGGGCTCTCCAAACGCGACATGGCATCCAATCTAAATTCCAGCCAATTTTAGTTTGAAAAAGTCAAACGTCGCTCCTTCCCTTACGAGCTCTGCCGTGTACCCAAACAGTGGTTTTCCCCCACATATAGGGTATTGGCGTACTCAGGATAAATTGCATAACAACCTTATCTGTCCATTTTCTCCTTTTACCCTTGTGAAAATAAAAAAAAAGTTTGTAAAAGATAATTTTTGTGGCTAAAAAGTAAAATATTCATTTTTTCCTTCCACGTTGCTTTAGTTACTGTGAAGCACCTGAAGGGTTAATAATCTTCTTGAATGTGGTTTTGAGTACCTTGAGGGGTGCAGCTTTTAGAATGGTGTCACTTTTGGGTATTTTCTGCCATATAGACCCCTCAAAGTGACTTCAAATGTGAGGTGGTCCCTAAAAAAAATGGCTTTGTAAATTTTGCTGTAAAAATGAGAAATCGCTGGTCAACTTTTAACCCTTATAACTTCCTAACAAAAAAAAATTTTGGTTCCAAAATTGTGCTGATGTAAAGTAGACATGTGGGAAATGTTATTTCTTATCTATTTTGTGTGATATATTTCTCTGTTTTAAGGGAATAAAAATTCAAAGTTTGAAAATTGCAAAATTTTAAAAATTTTCGCCATATTTGCGTTTTTTTTTCAAAAATAAACGCAAGTTATATCAAAGAAATTTTACCACTAACATGAAGTATGATATGTCACGAGAAAACAATCTCAGAATCGCGAAGATCCGTTGAAGCGTTCCAGAGTTATAACCTCATAAAGAGACAGTGGTCAGAATTCTAAAAATTGGCCCGGTCATTAACGTGCAAACCACCCTTGGGGGTAAAGGGGTTAATATGCACAAGGATGTGGGATGTATAAATAATCAGTCAAGCACAACTGGGGGTATATCTGCCTTTTTGCACAATGTTATATTTATTGTTTCAGATTCCTCCTAAGGGGCATAAAGTATCATTAAAAATTATAGAATGAAGTAATGTGAAGTGTACAACTCCAAGGGGGAATTGGGGACAATATTGTGCACACCATAACTCAAGGTAACTAAATATAGCAGTATACACTGAACAGTATAAGAGCCAGGAGCCAATAAAAATACCCAATATGTGGTCACGTCCAGCGTACCCCTTGACGCGCATTTCAACATTAGATCTTCCTCAGAAGGGATGCCTGGCTTAGCAGGTTGCCCAGCCTTCTCAGCCTCAAAGAAGAAAGCTGGCAAGCCTCAAAAGGCTGTGAGTAACAGATCTCCCACTCCGAGCCAGCTAAGCTCAGGACAAGGGTTTGCTTGCAATATAGAAAAATATTTAGAGTTGAGAGTCCTCAGTGGTTGATACCTTTTAATGGCTAACTGAAAAGATGGTAACAAATTGCAAGCTTTCGAGACTACTCAGGTCTCTTCATCAGGCAAAGACTAATACAAAATCTGAAGAATCACATATTTATACACAAAACAGCACAGAAAAAATGCAATAGCATAGACAAGTGACGTGAAGCAGAATTTTTTGTGCTTCACGTCACTTGTCTTACCTATTGCATTTTTTCTGTGCTGTTTTGTGTATAAATATGTGATTCTTCAGATTTTGTATTAGTCTTTGCCTGATGAAGAGACCTGAGTAGTCTCGAAAGCTTGCAATTTGTTACCATCTTTTCAGTTAGCCATTAAAAGGTATCAACCACTGAGGACTCTCAACTCTAAATATTTTTCTATCTACTGGCTAACACGGTACAAAGATATACATCTTTACTGTACTTGCAATATAGAGTCATGCTGAATGGAAGCTGTCAAGGAAAGCTTCTGGAATATTGTATAAACATACTTCTTAAGGAGAATATGAACTTATCGTACATCCTAGCCAGAGGGGAGTGACCCCAAGGGGTTAAATGCTTGTGTAAAGCATGGCCTGTTGCTTTTTCTGGGGTGGTCATGGCAACATATCATGTGGGGAGAAGTCACAGAACAGAGGGAACTACCAGCCTCACATCTGGCATGCCCCTCCCTTACAAGGCAGGCCTTTCATATGACTTGTAACTGACTCATATTCTGCATACTTTGTCCTACCACTATTGTAATTGCATATCTGACCATAATATATATGTATAACTGTTGTGAATATAGTGTTTTGTCTAGTGTGCCCTTAAGGCGATTAAATATATAATTTTTCCTTGTATTGCTCCTTTATCTTGATCCACGAATCCACACATCTGTGTCCTAACTTAACTTTCCATGCAGGTTCCTGTCCCTATATAACCTGGTCAATGGACCGGGCTTATACCTATCGAGGAACTGGTGGCAGTCCTATAGGGCTGACCAGGCAATGTTTCACAAGGTTGTGGTTTGCATCAGCGACTGAGTGGGCCACATCCTCTCACTCCCCGTGCCTCCCTGGGCCCGTGTGGACAGGGGGTGTCTGTGTAAAACTGTGCCAAGCTGACCTTATGTGTTCCCAGGGGGTGCGGAACATCATGTTGGTGCAAGTGAGAGTTAGTTCCTCAGACATAATAGTGACGTCAAGCGGGATGACGTAGTGTGGGTTCTTCACATGTGGTGGCATTGGTGGGATTCTATGTGATTTCTCTGATGCCATACTTCACAGATGCTGTTTCTCTTTTCTTGGGAAATCTTCTTCATGGCTGCTCCTCTATTTGAACCAGTGACCTTTTGCTTGGGAATTAACCTAATAACACATTGAGATAATGTGAGTTGTAATTTGTAGTACAGAGGAAGAAAAAGATTTTTCCACAACCAGGAGTAAAACAGTAACAGTGCAGTGACATGACAAGAATCTTCATAACTATTCATAAGTAAAGATGAGCAAACCTAAACTTAAAGTTCAGAGTTCGTGGCGGACAGTTAGTGTCCAGTGCTAATCCCAGAGCACGGACTTATCCCGGAAGTCCATTGCAATGTTTGGAGGTCCAGGGGAAGTCCATTACAGAGAGAGACATTTTATTTTTAGCTCAAAAGTTCAGGTCCCCATTATTTTCAATAGGGTTCGTGTTCATGTTTAATTTCGGGTACAGTTCTGATACTCGAGCTGAACTTTGGAATAAAGTTTGGATCGGGTACATAAACATAAATTGCCTAGTACATTTGGAGAGAAACATGACTGAAAATGAGGAACATGATCTAAAGAACAATTTTCAATCATGTTTCGCTCCAGAAAAAAACAGTTTGGGGTGTGTGCTTGTCAAATTGGAATATTAAAACAGGTACGCCAAAAAAAATATGTATGTATAATCCTTTCAATTTTTTTTTCCTAAACATTATTCCCTCCCGATACCCACCAAAAATGTTTATCCCAGAATGCTATGTTGGTTGGTATGTACATGCATGTAAAGGAACTTTTGCAAAGACAGCAGAATATTTGTGGTTCGTAAACTTGTTAAAATTGTACTAGTATACCAGTTACACAAAAAATAAGCCTTTTTATTTTACAGATATTTTTGTTTTAAATTTATCCCCTCGTAACCAAAATTCCATAACCCTAAAAACCTAAGACGCTACACAGGTACACACACATCAATTGCAGTGGCTGGTACTCTTTCATTCAAATAATAAAATAGTTGCACAACATTAACTTTTTTGTACTTTTCTATTTTTTTTTTTAATTATCCCTTTTCGAAACAAAGGACAAGACAAGAAACATTAGATGAGTTCATGTCTCAAAAGCACGCACTTGCAACATGTATTCAGGTGGCATGAATAGTTTAGATATTGGACTGTTACAACAACAAAGTATGCAAACAAATTACAATTTGCACACTTTGTAAAGTAGTTGTGTATACATTATATTTCTATGTTGTGAAGGTTTTTCTTTTGTCATGAACAAAAAAGTTAAAAAGTCGTGCTCGCAATCAATGAGGTACATTGTCTATTACATGCAAACCTTGGTTTCAGGCTTTTTTCTTTAGTTGCAAAATTATGCCAGAGGGGTAAAAAAATGCTGTTAATAAGGTGCTGTTACTGCAGTATATCACAAATCAATTAGTTCACAGCCACACAAACTATGCAGGTTCAACGCCTCCCTATATCCCTTGAATTGGATTACTTTTCAGACTGAAGCCCCCATCACACACAGGAATCTCGCCAGCGAGATCGCTGCTGAGTCACTAGTTTTGTGACTCAAAGCGATCTCCCCAGCGATATCGCTGTGTGTGACATTCAGTGATGATCAGCCCCCCTGCTGGGTATCGCTGATCGTCGCTGAATGTCCTGGACATTTTTTTGATCGTTGGTCTCCTGCTGGCCAGCACGCATCGCTGCGTGTGGCAGGCAGGAGACCAGCGATCAGCTAGTAACCAAGGTACACATCGGGTTTCCACGCACCGGGTGGCGCTCAGAAACCCGATGTGTACATTGGATACCAGCGCGCTGCTGCAGGGGAGCTGGTAACCAAGGTACACATCGGGTTTCCAGGCGTCGCGCAGCGCCTGGAAACCCGATGTGTACCTTGGTTACCAGCACCCTGCACCAGCGAGCTGGTATCCAACGTACACATCGGGTTTCTGAGATTAGGCCTTCTTCTATCCTTATGTGAAATGAGCTGTGCCCTTTGACCTCCCATGCTGGAAAAATCCTAAAATGGTGCTCATTGGCTAGTCCTCATCTTTTATACTACCTGCCATAGTTTCCCAATTATCTGCTGTAGACCAGGTGATGTGATAGCTGCAAAGCATTATGGGCAAATCCGTGCTGCTGCGCCTGATGTCACAAACCCAATCTCTCAGTCTTCAGTAGCGTGTGATATGATGCCAAGTAGAGTTGAGCGATACTTTCCGATATCCTAAAGTATCGGAATCGGAATGGTATCGCCGATATCACTAAAATATCGGCGATACCCGATACCGATACCGGAAGTCCCATGTAAGTCTATGGGAACAAAATATCGAAATTAAAAAAAAACCATTCTTGCCTTGTTGGTTAATTGTACATGAAGGAAAACAAGAAAGAGTAATGTAGAATGTATTGGGGAAGGTTGAGGAGACATTAAAGGCATAGATGTTTAACCCAATCAAATGGAATAGCATAAATATTTTTTTTTTTAAAGATGTTCGGATTGACGAAGAAATTGACAATGTTAACGTTTTTTATATTTTGGCAAATATGTATATTACACAACTTCCATGCTCTTCATCTTCACCTTTTTAACTTTTCACACACTTTCTCCTTCATAATCTTCTGCAGCATCATCTTTTTCATCAAATTATTCTTCATCTTCACCTTCTTTATCTTCTTCTTAAACTTCTTGCTATTCATCTTTGTTAACATTACTCATATTCTTCTTATTAAACTATTATTCTTATTCATATTCTGCTTCATCTTCTTCATCATATTCTTATTTGTGACAGAGAATCCTGTACTTGTAATCTGTCAAAGTATGAATTTTTCATCCTTCCGTTCTTGCTGTCACAAAAGATTTAAATTACAACAGTATTTGTCCGTGTTCAGTTTAGCCTGCAGCAGCAGGCATTTTCCAGGGGCACCACGAGGAGGAACGGACTCACCCCCATACACTGCTTAGTCTTCTTCTGCTTAGAATTTAGAGCATATATTTTGCTCTTCATTTTGGTCTTATACTTCATGTTCTTCTGCTTTTAGATCTTCTGCTTATTGTTCTTGTGTCTCTTGTTCCGTATCTTGTATTTGTAGCACAATCTTGTACCAGCTGATGTTACTGGGACACGGTTACTAAGCAGGAGGTACCTGTGCTCCAAAGCACTACCAAGGACCAGCAGACGTTGCTGGAACTCGGATACCGAGATGGAGGCACCTAGGCCAAAGGCACTGCGGAGAACCAGTTGACGGTACTGGAACCCGGACGGGTAGCAGAAGGTACAAGAGCCAATGCAAGTAACGAGGACCAGCTGACTGTGCTGGAACCCGGAGGGGCAGCAGAAGGAAAAGAGCCAATGGCACAACCGAGGACCAGCTGACGTTACTGGGACACGGTTACTAAGCAGGAGGTACCTGTGCTCCAAAGCACTACCAAGGACCAGCAGACGTTGCTGGAACTCGGATACCGAGATGGAGGCACCTAGGCCAAAGGCACTGCGGAGAACCAGTTGACGGTACTGGAACCCGGACGGGTAGCAGAAGGTACAAGAGCCAATGCAAGTAACGAGGACCAGCTGACTGTGCTGGAACCCGGAGGGGCAGCAGAAGGAAAAGAGCCAATGGCACAACCGAGGACCAGCTGACGTTACTGAACCCCAGTAACACAGGAGCAAGTGTTGACTGTGCTAACAGCACTTCCGAGCAACAACTGGCGGTGTTGGAGCCCAGGGTCAAGGAGGATGTTTAAATACTAGATCAAGTAATTTCCTTGTTACCTGTCAATTTTAAATGTCTATACTTCAAACAAGAGAAAGATAACCTTTACTACCATAAGATGATGATTTCATTTAAACTAATATCTAGATAAATAAAGAATTGACAAACATAAACACATACATTAACATGTTGAACAGCAATGCAAACCACAAAATAAATTAGTTAAGGAATCTGCTATACGGTTGTACATAAAAGCATACAAGTACATATCTGAATCCATTAATGATGGATAAGTAACAGTATGTACACCATTTTTATTGTATAGACAATGAATGTCTGACTTCAAAACATCATCAGCATTACAAGTTATCTGTGATATTACTAAAATGTTCCATTTGCTGAATAATGTCCCTAAATATTTTATACAAAATTATACAATTTCCATCATGTAATACTCATAATATGTGGCAATAATCATTTTTATTAACAAACATAACCTTTAAAAAGTGCATAGTGCATAGTGAAAATTGCTATTTATGGCTGACTGTCGACTTGGAAGCATGACAACAGATAGATAAGGTATATATAGATGACACTGCATAGCCACAGATGGTGAATGGCGATGTAATACTGTACCTCAATAAAGTGTGCGTCACTACTACATATTTTTTTTTATATAGCTGTATAAACAGGGTACATGGATGTATGCTTGTGCCTTTGTTTTGACGCACAGACTGCCTTCCTGCTGAGACGCATTGGGTAGTGAACAGTTGTGTGCAGTGTTCACTGCAGTCTCTGCGGAATAACCACACTTAGACCTTATAACTTTTCAGACTTTCTTTATCAATCTACCAAGATGAAGAAGGCAGGGAGTAAGGCACGTGGTCGTGGAGTTTCTTCAGGGAGAGGACGTGGGGATTCTGTGGCTGCTGCGGCCCCCAGTGACACAGCATCCACCAGTTTTCCCCGGGCCGTGAGCGTTCCTTTATGCGCACTTTTGTAGGAGCTCGGAGTACCCCCCTGCTGCGGGAAGAACAAATTGAAGCCGTTGTTGTTTGGATGTCAGCCAATGCATCGACTTCAATTGCTTCCACCTCCTCTCAGGACCACAGCACTGTTGGGCAACCATCTGTCTCTTCACCGCCTGGCAAATTGCCCAGGCAGTCAGAGAGTTCTGTACAGGAGCCAGCTGAGTGTCTGCTTCTGTTCTCAGAATCTATTGGCTTGCAAACAGGGGCCCAGCCAAGCAGCATTCTGTAATGTGAAGAGGGAGTATGCAGTGATGCGCAACAGCTGTGTCTCTCTGAATCTGAAGAGGCGGGTGAGACAGTGCCGATGGTCAGCACACCGCAGAACGCATCTGATGATGATGATGAGACCCAGGTGCCAGTTTCTGTTGAGCATGGTGCTGGCCAGACCACCCAACAGCAGGTGTTGGAAGAGGGTAGTGGAGATGATGAGGTCCAAGACCCAACATGGCATGAAGAACAGGAAGGTGGTGGGAGCAGCTCAGAGGAATAATAATAATATTTATTTATATAGCGCCATCATATTCCGCAGCGCTTTACAGTTTAGCAGTTTCAGAACACAAGTCATAAGTAACAACGTTAACAATACAATAATTTAAGCTAAATAAGTCGCCCCTGCTCGTGACAGCTTACAATGTACAATGAGATGGGGGAGATACAAAGTATAGGTGTTTATATACAATGGTGCATTTACAATGATGTTCCAGCCATCTTAAGGGACTGAGGGATGGAGATAGTGAATGGGCTAGAGACACACACACACTTACACAGAATACATAGAATGACTTTGATTAGTGAATGTGATAGGCCGCTCTGAACAAATGTGTTTTGAGGGAGCGCCTGAAACCATGCAAATTGTGGATAGTCCTAATTTCTTGGGGTACAGCATTCCAGAGGATTGGCGTAGAGCAGGAGAAGTCTTGGAGTCGGGAGTGGGAGGTACGTATTAGTGCAGAGGTTAGTCGAAAGTCGTTTGCAGAGCGCAGCAGTCGGTTAGGCCGATAGATAGAAATGAGGGAGGAGATGTAGGAGGGGTGCTGCACTGTGGAGAGCTTTGTGGGTGAGAACCAGTACTTTGGTTGAAAGCTGGGAGAGGCCTAGAGAAATGGTTAGTGATAGAAGGAAGATAGAGGAAGACATTGCCCCAACGGTACAAACAGGAGGGAGAGTTAGGCTGCAGACTCGGTTGCCTGTAGCCTCCAGTTTGGCACCTGTTCGGAGCAGTTGTCTTCCAAAAGTCAAAACGTGCGCTCCCAGGACTTGCACTGCGTGGTCCTTTTTTCACACACTTGCACATGATATTTGCTATGTGAAATGCAAGCTGTGTAATTAAAAATTAAAAATAGCTAAAAGTGTCAGTCACCTCAATACCACAAATATGTGGAAACATGTGCGGACAAAGCACGTAGTTGAGTTACAAAGACACACTAGAGATGTAGGCCAACCTACAGCAGCACCTACATCTTCAGGTTGTGTTGAAGCCTCTTCATCGAGCTCACACACAGCTGGTTATGCTTCCTCACAGGATCGCCATGGAAGAACCTCGGCCACTGTTGTCCAGAGACAAACTGTTATTCCACACACAGCAGCAAGTTCCCTGTCATCCTCACACTCCCAGGCCACAAAACAGCCAGCGGTAGCACAGGCATGGGATAAAAGACGGCCATACTCCGCAAACCATGCACGAGCACAGGCTCTGAATGCTGGCATTGCAAAACTCCTGTCCCTTGAAATGCTGTGATTCAGGCTGGTGGAGACAGACAGTTTCCGTAACTGAATATCATTGTCAATCCCACAATACAATGTGCCAAGCCGATTTCATTTCAGCAGGCAAGCCGTC
Organism: Oophaga sylvatica; assembly: GCA_033576555.1. Taxonomy (NCBI): domain Eukaryota; kingdom Metazoa; phylum Chordata; class Amphibia; order Anura; family Dendrobatidae; genus Oophaga; species Oophaga sylvatica. The sequence goes on along the minus strand of JARQOD010000007.1, from coordinate 37,304,139 downwards.
CCTGGTCTGCAAAAGCATGTTGAGGGAAAAATTAAACATGCGCTACTAAAAGCCCTCAGTAGCAAGGTCCACCTGACCACCGATGCGTGGACCAGTACCCATTGTTATGATCTGCTACAACCAGTAAGGAAAGAAGGGAATTCTGTCCCTACAATACAACTAAGCTGAATCCCTACGATGTAACGGGGAACCTGATCCTGCGACCAGACCCGCTAAAGTCCTCATCTAGTGTGAACGAAGACCTATAGTTGCGAGGGAGTAATCCCTACAAGATCTAGGGACTGTGAGAAAAGGTGGACACCTCCTAACATAAATTGTAGCATGGATAATTAAACAGAAAAATAAATACTTTGTGATCCTAACATCAAGCAAAACTGACAGATTAAGGCACCTAAGCACCCGGCTAGCTTAACAGTAGATAATACAATGAAGTCAAGCAAAGCCAGAAGGGCGGAGCCAGACTAAATAGGGAAAAAAGGTCATGTGACCAGCAAACTGAAACAAAACCTAACAAGAGGGTTCTAACACCCATGGCCAGGGACAATACCTTTCCCTCACTGCCCATTGGGTCAATGTTGTGCAGCCGGGTACTGATCTTGCGAGTGGCGCTGTACGTGTTCTGCCAACTCCAAGGATTGCAGGAATCAAGTCTGTACACATTGATTCCTCCTCCTATTCCAGTTCCTCAGAATCATCGCTGCAGGAGCCGTCACGGTCTACCTCCACATGGACCCGTGAACGTTTACCTGTTGCGACCGATATGAGCACAGCCGTGTCCAAATGTCAACAGGCCATCCTGAAATTAATTTCCATGGGGAATCTTAGCCACACAGCGCAGGAGCTCTGTAATGCCATAAAGCAGGAGAGCGACGTGTGGTTTTTGGAAGAGAATCTACAGGCAGGCTTGGTAGTGTGTGACAATGGCCGAAATCTGGTGTCAGCTCTGGGCCTTGGCAACCTCACTCACATACCATGTCTGTCATATGTGCTCAACTTGGTCGTGCAGAGTTTTTTGAGGGACTATCCGGATCTTGATGCACTGCTGCACAAGGTCCGCCTAGAGTGCGCTCACTTGCGACGTTCCAGCATGGCCAGATCGCTGATTGCAGCTCTGCAACGCAGATTTCACCTTCATGAACATCGCATCATATGTGACGTACCCACCAGGTGGAATTCCTCGTTACATATGTTGGAGCGGTTGTGTGAGCAGCAGCCAACAGTAATGGAGTATCAGCTGCATCAGGCGCAGTCAACTCGCAATTTGCGCCGTTCACACTTCACCACTACTGAGTGGGCCTCTATAATAAGAATAATAATATTATTTATTTATATAGCGCCATAATATTCCGCAGTGCTTTACAGTTTAACAGTTTCAAAACACGAGTCATAAGTAACAACGTTAACAATACAATAATTAAAGCAAAATCAGCCGCCCCTGCTGGTGAAAGCTTACAATCTACAATGAGGTGTGGGAGATACAAAGTACAGGTGTTTATATACAATGGTGTTTTTACAATGATGGTCCAGCCATTTTAAGGAAGTGAGGGATGCATGGAGATAGTGAATGGGCTACACACACAGAATTACACATAGAATGACTTTGATTAGTGAATGTGATAGGCCACTGTGAACAAATGTGTTTTGAGGGAGCGCCTGAAACCATCCAAATTGCGGATAGTCCTAATTTCTTGGGGTAGAGCATTCCAGAGGATTGGCGCAGCGCGGGTGAAGTCTTGGAGTTGGGAGTGGGAGGTACGGATTAGTGCAGAGGTTAGTCGAAGGTCGTTTGCAGAGTGCAGCAGTCGGTTAGGCCGATAAATATAAATAAGGGAGGAGATGTAGGGGGGTGCTGCGCTGTGGAGAGCTTTGTTGGTGAGAACCAGTAATTAGAATTGGATCCTATAATGAATGGGCAGCCACTGCCAGTGTAATGAGTGGCGAATAACTCTATGAAGGATATCTGCCACGTTTTGCGTGCGTTTGATGAGTCAACGCGGATGGCGAGTGCAGATGATGCACTAGTCAGCCTGACTGTCCCCCTTATCTGCCTGCTTCAAAAAACACTGCAAGCACTAAGGCATGAGGTTTTGGAAGAGGTGGAGGATGAGGAGTCACAAATTCCATCACCTTCTGGACAGTCAGCGCAACGTGGTTCCTCACAAAGGGCTGGAGGACTTTCAAAGTACCATGCTGTATCAACAATTGAACCTCCAGAGTCGCTGTCTATATTTTCATAACCATTACAAACTTTTAATGTATTTACAAAGCACATAATGTACATTTTTTGTCTATCCTTTTGTAATGGTATTGTGTTTCCATAAACTGATGTTACAGAATTATGATACAAAGTTTTTAAATTTTGAGTTTTAAATTTTGTAAATTTATATGTATTTGAAGGACTTTGTGAGGAGGATGAGGAGGAGTCAATGGAGGAGGAAGACATCGCTCCAGAGGGAGGTAGACAATGCTCTAGTCAGTATGTAGACCAAGGGTGGGGTGATGCACAGCAGGCGGAGATGACGCCTCTTGCAGGGGACAACGTTTCTTGGCCAGTTGGGAGTCTGCAGCACATGGTTGATTTCATGCTGCAGTGGCTGAGAAACGACCGCCGCATCGAACACATTCACACCACGTCTGATTATTGGGTGTACACCCTCCTAGACCCTCGCTACCGGGACAACTTACAAAGCCTCATCACACCGTTGAACCGGGAGCGTAAAATGCGGAAGTACCAAGACACACTGGTGCAATCCATAATGTTCTCCATTCCAGCCGAGAGCACTGCTGCTGCTACTGATTTACAAAGCAGCTCTGTGCGTCGAGGCAGTGGAGACAGCTCTGCAACAAGAGGGAGCACAAGCAGCGCCTCTGCACAGGGCAAGAACAGTATGTTCCAAATGTGTCGAAGTTTTGTGGCAGCGCCACCAATGTCTACACCATCCGAGACGGCTCCAGTCAGCAGGGGCAACATTTCCGTAAGATGGTTACAGACTACATGTCTTGCCCTCTCAGTGTACTCTCAGATGGCTCTTCCCCATTCAAGTTTTGTGTCTCTAAGCTGGATACATGGCCAGAGCTTAGCCAGTATGCATTGGAGGTGCTGGCTTGATCTGCTGCCAGTGTATTATCGGAGCGCGTCTTTACTGCTGCAGGTGGTGTACTAACAGACCGTTGCATGCGACTATCCTACGATAATGTAGAACGGCTTACTTTTCTGAAAATGAACTAGGCATGGATCTCGCCTGAATTTGCCTGTCCGGTTTCAGATTAACTAACTGGTTGGCAACGTTTTCCATGTCTCCTGTTATGTTCATCTTTCTACCACCTGAGCTATACTCCCTGGGCTACAACACTGCCAGTTGCTGCTCAGAAGTGTCGTGTCCACAGACCAATACACAAGCTATAGTAATAGTGGGGTTCAGTAACGCCTGCTGTTCCCCTGCTGTGTGTCCGGCAAAAATTACTGCTACCTAGCTACACATGTTTAAAAAAACATGACATGTTAAAGTGGCTAGTGCTACACATAGATATCAGGCTACACCCTTATTTCTAAGCTGTAAACAAGTGAAACGTCAAATTTAAAACCATTCAATGATTAGTGTTGGTAACAAATCTGTAACTAAATAATTGTGACATATTATGGCAGATATCCACATGTCTAACACAAATGCTAACACAAAAGCATACTTATGCTATAGGGTACTGATGGTGAACCTTCTCACTCCATAACTTTGACCAATCCAACTCACATCATGCCTCAAATGCTGCAATGTTGGAAGTGCATAATGTGGGTTGAACTTTGACAACAGCTGCAGTGCGAAGGTTATCCTTCTGTGTTCTTGGCTTTTAAATAAAAGCATACAAGTAAATATAATAATACATTGTTGATTAAGGGACATGATGTACACCTGTAATATTGTGCAAACAATGGATGTAGGACTATTCCTCTTCAACATTACTTATATTTGTGTCATTTGAAAAAATACATATTTTAGTTAAAAATTAAAAACCCATGTTCAGTAGCTGTGAAAGGCCCGTTTGTGTACTTCTATATTGTTTGCAACCAATGTATTGTATACGGATGGAAGCGCGTCACACTAATAGATTAGATTTATTTTAAATGGAATGTAGCAGAACCAATTGGAGATAAATGAAAAGGATGAGCCACTGAGACACGCTCAGCAGAGTACAAGCAGCAGTGCTTGAACAAGTAACTGGAGCGTGATCTGCACTCAAAAAAGTAAAAAACACAGACTGAAGTGAACACTGAAACACAACTGTCCACAATCTGTGAAAAGCTCCTTTCTGTACTTCTATAGTGTTTGCAACCAATGTATTGTATACGGATGGAAGCGCGTCACACTAATAGATTAGATTTATTTTAAATGGAATGTAGCAGAACCAATTGGAGATAAATGAAAAGGATGAGCCACTGAGACACGCTCAGCAGAGTACAAGCAGCAGTGCTTGAACAAGTAACTGGAGCGTGATCTGCACTCAAAAAAGTAAAAAACACAGACTGAAGTGAACACTGAAACACAACTGTCCACAATCTGTGAAAAGCTCCTTTCTGTACTTCTATAGTGTTTGCAACCAATGTATTGTATACGGATGGAAGCGCGTCACACTAATAGATTAGATTTATTTTAAATGGAATGTAGCAGAACCAATTGGAGATAAATGAAAAGGATGAGCCACTGAGACACGCTCAGCAGAGTACAAGCAGCAGTGCTTGAACAAGTAACTGGAGCGTGATCTGCACTCAAAAAAGTAAAAAACACAGACTGAAGTGAACACTGAAACACAACTGTCCACAATCTGTGAAAAGCTCCTTTCTGTACTTCTATAGTGTTTGCAACCAATGTATTGTATACGGATGGAAGCACGTCACACTAATAGATTTGATTTTTTTCTAATATAATGGAGCTGCACCAATTCCACTAAATAAAATAAAAAAAAAAAAAAAAAAAGTGACACGTGCAGATGCCTACAAACAGCGGTGGATGCAGAGCAAACTGCAGCGTCACCTGCACTGTCACACACACACCTTGCACAGAGCTGTTAAAACAACACTGGCAAAATGAAGCTTTACACAGCGGTTGGTAAACTAGCCTGCCTCAAGCACAGTAGTACACAAAATCGCAATATCTAACTGTCCCTCAGAGTCAGCACAGCAGCGTTCTGTCCCTAACTGAGTTCACAGCACAGTGACGCTAAAATGGCTGCGGCGCCTTTTATAGTGCATTCTGACATCATTTCAGCAGCCAATCACAGCCATGCCATTAGTTAAGATGACCGCATCATTACAGGATGTGCCCACACTTCGTAGGATTCCTCATTGGCTGACTAAAATCACATTGCCTCTCAAAGAATTATGGGAACTTCCGATTCCGGTATACGATATTGAAAAAGTATCGGAATTAAGTATCGGAATTCCGATAACGCGAATATCGGCCGATACCCGATACTTGCGGTATCGGAATGCTCAACACTAATGCCAAGTATTTGTTTTCTTTTTGCAATCATCGCAAAATGAATCACAAAGTGTTCAAATTCTCAGAAATCTATGAACTTGAGGAAACGTTACTTAAAGTCAATCCTCAGTGAAAAGATTAAAATATTCACTCATCTTTACTAACAATATAAGTGCCTTTACTTTTGGTCTGCCACTACAGATTCCTATGTTGAAGAACCAAGAAATAGTTTGATGTTGTTGGAACCTTGTAATTCTTTAAAACCTGTTGGAGAAAAAAAGATTTATATACATAAACTACTGTGCAATAAGCAGTTATACATAGCCACACTGTTATATGTCACCTTTGTAAAAATAGAAATTATATATGACTAAAAGTATAGCCATTACAAAAGATCAAGGTACTTTTCAAGGTTCATATAAAAAGGATCAAACATAAAAGAGCAAAAAACAAAGGTTAAGTAATTATTAAGTATAAAAGAGAATTTCTCAGGAAAAACTGCAAATCACTATAAAACCGGATTTAAGTTAATATATGGTATTATTTCTTTGACAAAAGCTGAAATATTCTCACCAAACCCCAAAAGCTGTGTGTTTCCATAAAACCACATACTTTTACAATAGTCAATTATAGCTGCTGTGCCTGCAAAGTAAGGTGGGAGCAAATTAAAGACCATTGCCTTTGCTTGCCACGATCATAAGGATATGGATGAATGACCACAGGAACCAATAGAAGTTAGCTCTAAATCAGGGTGTTTATGCTCTATAATGCCAAGTCTTATAAACCAGAGAATGAGAGTAACAACAAATGCACCTAAAATAAGGCCAAAGATGAATGATAGAATAAGATAAAAATAGTTTCATTTTGTACTGTCTGCAATGATGGAAATGGAAACAGAACTGATGACTAGTGTTGAGCGATACTGCTCGATATCTAAAAATATCGTATCGAAATGGTATCGCCGATATCACTAAATATCGTCGATATCCGATTCTGATACCGGAAGTCCCATGTAAGTCTATGGGAACAAAATATCGCAACAAAAAAAACCCTTTCTTTCGTTGTAAACACAAAATATACACACATAGAATACATATTATATATATATATAACATGTCATTGTGACATATATATATACATATATTTATAGTTTATACACTTCTACATAGTAAAATAGACTCTGATTCAATTGCCGGGTAAAGCCGTGACATACCCCATAGAAGTCGACGACTCGGTGCCGAGTACCCCCAAAACCTCTGGCTCTGTGCGACTCAACTTGGGCGTCACGAACAGGATTCTGTAGCTCGCTATAAGCAAGTCCTGTGTGCCTGAATTGAACTGGTTTTGTGCTTGAGAATTGATAAAATCATCAGAGAATGTATTTGCCATTTTTCCGCCATATCTGCGTCACGACGAGGCACTGGTGAAGAAGAAGGGCTGCTCTTCATGGGTGTACACTCACTCAGTGACGCGAAAACGATGGCTCTAAATGGTACTGCAATGTAAGATCGTGCCCCACAGCTCTTCAGTTCCGCCTCCTCATCCTCCTCAGTGTGCGGAAACTAACACGAAGGTCCCGCCTCCCTACAAAAGAGGGGCCCTCTCCAGATGCTAATGACACATGTGACTTGGCAGAGATGGCTAATGGACACGAGCAGAAGTGTGAAGGGATGGAGCAGTCAGAGCTCTCCCCCCACGGAAGCGACCCGATCGCCACGGAACCACCGTTGGGCACCCGGCCTGGAAACCCTCCTATGCTGCAAGAAGCGGAGGATACCCTAAGAGGCCTGGCCCGGCACCGGGAGGAGGTCGCCAGGATGGAAGCCAGCTGGCGTGCCCTAAAACTAAACTTGGAGCGGCGCCAATCCCTCTTACCTGAAGTGTCTGTACCAGAAGGTGAGGCACCCGTTCTAGTAGAGGAGTCCGTGCGGGCATCCCAGCCCTTGCAATGTGATCCGGTTGACGTTGTCGCAGTGGAGGCACCCGTTCCTGCAAAAAACTCTGCACCGGCAGCACCCCAGATCCCGCTGTCTGCCCCCGTCGCTGAGACAGAAGAAGCGACACCCGTCCTCATGGAGGAGGCCGCGCAGGCACCAGAGCACTACCTGCCTGTACCGGAGCCCCGACTGTCATCTGTTCCAGAGCCGGCTGCTTCCTCCGCAGGTGAGCGCCGCCAGGACTGGGGGGCGCCAGGAGAGCTGCCGCAAACCGGACACTGTAAGCTGGCATTTGATGGTGGAGACATGCAGCAGCTGGTGGAGGAGAATTACAACCGGCGTCAGGAGGAAGAGTGGAGACGTTGGGAGCGGGAAGCAGAGCGACAAACGGAGCAGCGAGAAACCCAAAAGCTTCGGCAACGTAACCTGGAGAAGGACCGGGCAGATAAGGACCGGATGAGAAAAGATAAAGGAACCCTGTGGGAGCCGCGGCGTAAGGGTGCAGTACGGAGCTTTAAATTGAAAGGTGGTTGGGGCTTCATCCAGGAGCCTGGACTTTATTTAGAAGTTTTTGTGAACCGGCGGGACGTGGAGGCTCACCTCCCAGAAGGACACCCGGGGAGGGACCAGTTGCCAGGAGACTTGGTGACTTACACCCGACACTGGGGTTACAATGGATGGTACGCCCTAAATGTTACCAGGTGCGACCCCTACTCCCCAGAGTGTCAGGAACCTGTGAGACCCTCGGAGCCTTCAGCCTCCCACATCCAGGCCTCTGCAAAAGTGCCCACCCCACGCCGTAAATCTCCCAAGCCTCCCTCAGTGGTCTCCTCAGCAGCCCCAGCTATGGACATGATAAGTATAGCTGGCCCGTACCCGGCGCCTGTTAGGCCCCCTGGGGTTCGTTCAGTCCGGACATAGGGTTCCAGACCCGGAGGGAGATGAAAGAGGTGGCCACACAGACCCAGATAGCGGGTCACGACTTGACTGTACAGGCCACACGACGTCATCAGGTCCTGGTGGTCCTTGGTGCCTCGGATGTTTGGCAAGCATCAGAAGAGTACCAGGTGGTACCTGGAACACCCCTGCCAAAGAATTATAAATAACCCGGACAGGGTCCCTGTATGTAAATAGTTAAATTGTTTATGTACCCGGACGGGTGAATGTTCATAAAAAAGTTTTTTAATTTAATAAAAAAAAAAAAAACACAGTTTTCATTACTTTTATTACAGTCTCATCCTGCGACGCCATCGATCTCCTGTAAAAAAATGAAAAAAAAAAAAGTATACCACCTGACCGACGCAGTCCATAGTAACGAGTGTCCCACGACGATCCAGCTCTGCTACATCAGAATGACAGGCAGGGCCTGTCATCCCGGCGCAGCACAGCTGATTGCCTGCTTCCCCGGCGGTGACGTCATCGGACTGGTTTACGGCCAGGATTACCCTGCAGTCACTGCAGTTATTGCGAAAAACTGCATGTGACCGCCAGGGAGAAGATAATGGCGGCCATCAAGCAGTCCAGGACGTGACCGCCGGAGATCTTCTGCCAGGTAAGTGCCGCTGACTCCTGACAGACCCGACCGACGGACACTCACAGTGACAGTGACAAATCCGATTCCGGTATTCGATAAGACGAAAATATCGAAACGAATTATCGAAAGGCCGATAGAGCTAATATCGGCCGATACCCGATATTTGCAGTATCGTATCGCTCAACACTACTGATGACAGATGAGACCAGATTGGTTGCACTATTTGTTATCTTCTTATAACATTACTGGTTACTCTGCATTTAATCTTCCTCTATGTGTTGAGATGAGGAAATAAATTTGAGTGGAATTGAACTTTTCTGAAATTTTACAAATATCCATATTCGCCAAAATGCATTTTTTTCTGTAATTTGCTATTGCGTGGATTCAGCAAAATGGTATAAAAAGGCCATCTAAATATTAAAAAATATCCTTATAGTCACCTCTCTGGCTCTTCTGTGTCACACGTCCAGTCTCTCCAACACCTTCAGATTGCTTCCACTCATGCTAACATCCATGGGCCTCTCATGCTAGTCAAGCACTGATAAGGACATGAGGTCAGTAATGTCATGGCGTGCACCATGGCTTTGTATGTACATGTGAATAATCCTCCTGGGTACCATGAAAGCCAAAAGTCCTGGCCCAGTATGAGACGCCCATGGATTTCCATGCCAGCAGTAGTGATCTGAAGATGTGGCAAAGTCCAGACATGTGATGGTGAGAAGCAGAGGGGCCAGAAAGGTGAGCGGTAAGGTGAGCATAAGAATCTTCTTATTTTTTTACATATTACGTTTATTATGCTCAGCTGTCTGGAGAGACCACAGAGCATGATAATGGACATTAAGTAGGGTCATTAATACAAATTTCCAGGGAAAAATGTGCATACAGGTTAATTAAAATTTTGCCTGATCCGGTCAGCTCCATCAATATGTCATTTGAATTGAAATACTTACTAAATGAGAAAAAAACTGGCATTTAAAATGAAGGATACTAAGAAACTGAAATTGATACAAAGGGACTTAAAGGGGAAAATTAAGAAAGCCCGTGAGGCATTCCAAGTTAAATTAGAAAATAAACTGTCACACAACAATTCCAAGGAGGAGTGGTCGAACATGAAGCAGTTAACTGGGTTTAAGGCTAGGTCGGAGAGTGGGGAAGTGGATCTGCCCATGGCTAATTAAATGAACTTTGCCAATGTTCCCCTGTCTCTGCTGGAGTGTACTTGTGTCTGTCTCACCTGTCCTGCTAAGTTGGACAACGAACTGTTATCTCTGCCGCCAGCGTTTTCAGATAGGAATTTTTTTAATAATTCTGCAACAATGGCCCTATGGTACTGCACCATTTTGGTACACCTGTCTGCCCCTGGAACAAGAGATTGAAAGTTAAGTTATCTTTGTACCATGGGTCTAAAAATGTCCCTAGGCCAGTAACAACTGGTACCTAATATTTTGACAATACGAGGGTCACGGTAAATGCAGAGCAACATAAAGTCAGCCATGCGTGCCAGATTGGTAACAGGCAAGACTTCCGTGTCCTCACCAACAGGATGACTGACCAAGTTGTCGTCCTCCTCTTCTTCTTCTTCCCTATCCTCTGGTCATCCACGCTTAACAGACGGTATGACAGTTGTGGTTGTAGTCCTATCTATAGCGCATGAAAGTAGCTCCTTTTCTCCTTCCTCCTCCTCTTCCTCATTGCCAACCAATCCACTTTGGGATGACACAAGGCTGAGCTGTGTGTAATCACCCTGTATGGTTCCTTGATCCATGTCATTGTGCGCCACCTGCAATGCCTCCTCTTTCATTGTGAGCAGAGAGCTTTTCAGAATGCAGATGAGTGGGATGGTTACACTAATTATGGCTTCATCACCGCTCGCCAGCTTGGTGGACTCCTCAAAGTTTTGAAGGATGCTACATATGTCTGACATTCATGTCCACTTCTGAGGTCTTATGTGTGGAGTCAAACCTGACAAACGATGGCCTTTGTTGATGCTGGTATTCAACAACTGCCCGCTTCTGCTCACAAATCCTTTCTAACATATGCAGTGTAGAGTTCCAATGCGTGGGGACATCACACACCAGTTGGTGAGCAGGAATCTGCAATCGCTGCTGAAGAACGGCAAGGGCGGCTTAAGCTATAGCTGACTTTCTAAAATGTGCACACAGGCGGCGTACTTTAACCAGCAGATCCGGCAGCTCCGGATGGCTTTTTAGAAAACATTTAACAACGAGGTTCAGCACATGGGCCAGGCATTTTATGTCAGTTCGCCTCGCCTCAAAGCCGCCACCAGGTTCCTGCCATTGTCACACACAGCCATGCCCAGCTGGAGATTTAGCGGTGTCAGTCACACATCTGCCTGCTCTTTTCAGAACTCTTCAGCATTTTGCGGTTTGTCACCTAAGCAAATTAGCTTCAACACAGCCTGTTGACGCTTTGCTTTGGCAGTGCTGCAGTGCTTCCAGCTTGTGACTAATGTGCTCATTTCTGACATGGAGGCAAAGGAGGAGGAGGTGCAGGAGCTATACACTGTGGGGGCAACACTGATTGACGTAGGGCCCGCAATCAATCCTTGATGACGGGAGGACGTGTTCCATCCCAAGGTCTGACTGGGTCCTCGCTTCCACTATGTTAACCCAGTGTGACATCAGCAAGATGTACCATCCCTGGCCACAAGCACTTGTCCACGTGTCCGTGGTTAGGTGTACTTTCCCAGTAACTGCATTGTTGAGGGCACGGGTAATGTTGTGGGACATGTGCTTGTGTTATGCCAGGACAGCACAGTGGGAGAAATAGTGGCACCTGTAGACGTAGTACCTTGGAACGTCCGTTGCCATCAGGTTACGGAAAGCTCCAGTCTCCACGAGCCTAAAATGCAACATTTCAACTGCAAGAAGAAAAGAAATATGAGAATTGAGTACTGTGACATGTGGGACGTTGGCTACGTATTTCCGCTTACGTTCCAATGACTGGGGTATGGACAACTGAAGGCTGCACTGGGACAAGGAACTGGGCGTGCTTGATGATGGTGCTATTTGACTGTTGGCAATGACAGGTGCAGGGCAGGAGGCATCTTCGCATGCACCGTGGACAGGGGATTGACTTGCACGCACAAAAGTGGAAGAAGCTATGGTGTCACCCCCAGACACTGTTCCTGGAGCCTGGGGTTGGGCAAACAAAGTCGGGTGCTTTGCTGCCATGTGCCTGATCATGCTGGTGGTCGTAAGGCTGGTAGTTTTGCTACTCCTGTTGATGCTGGCATGAAATGTGTTGCAAATGGCCTGTTTGGAGTTATGGGCAGAGTCTTTAAAAAATAACCAGACTCGGGAAGATGTAACAGTTGGACTGGCAACTTCCGTCAGGTTGATGTTACGGGGAACAGTTGCATGCCTTCTGTCTGCAGCCACCACACTGCTTCTTCCTGCCTGAAGTGCTGCGACGCCTTCCTCCCCCTGTGTGCTGCTGTACTCGCACTGCATGTCCTCCTGCCAGATTGGGTCTGTTACTACATCATCCACCACTCTGGTCCTCCTCTTGACTTTCTGGCAATTGTGTCTCATCATCGTCCACCTCTTGTGACCATGGCTGCTCAAAGGTTTGTGCAACGCTACATGGAATATCATCTTGCCCCTCTTCTAGTGGACTGGGCGAAAGGCACGAATCTCCAAATGGAAAACTGAACAGCTCTTCAGAATGTCCGAGTGTGGGATCAGTTCTCTCAGGTCACTCAGCATGGTGGGAGGAAGGAGGATCAGGGTAAGGAATATGCGGTCCAGATTCACGGCTACTGTGACTTGACCGTGTTGAAGACAGGGTGCTGGTGGTGGTGGATAATTAACTGGAAGTATTATCCGCTATCCAACCAATAGTGCTGTGTTGCCGCGGTCCCCTAGGACTTCGGAGACTAATCTCCAGCTAGAAGATGTGGGTGTTTTCGGTGGGTCAATTTCAGCTTGCCCACGGCCTCAGCCTGCACCATCACCATTACGTCCACTTCCCCATCCCTTGCCACGCATCTTGCCAATTGTAAATGGAATAGAATATTATACACGTTCACTACAAAAGGGTGATTTGGGAGACAAATTGTATGTGATACATGTGCTTGAAAACCACACTTTTACCTATCTGGACTTCAGTTTTAAAAATGTTTTTGGCCTTATCAGATTTAATAATTACGTTAACAGACTGCAAAAAAATGCAATGTTTTGGCCGAAACTGGCCAAACTTTGAGCATGTACAGATATCAGCGTTACCACTACGACAAATGTGTGCCCTTTTTTCTATTTATTTTTGGGCTAACTAGTGCTGTATATCAGTACTGTGACACCCAGGGCAAAAAAAAGGAAAACCGGCCTAAACTGGCCAAACTTTGAGCACACACAGAAATGAGCTGCCACAGAGATACCACTACAACAAATGTGTGTCCTGTTTTTTTTTTTATTTTTGGGCTAACTAGTGCTGTTGTCAGTACTGTGACATCCAGGACAAAAAAAGGAAAACCGGCCTAAACTGGCCAAACTTTGAGCACGCACAGATATGAGCTGGCATGGAGATACCACTACGACAAATGTTTTTTTGTTTTTATTTTGGGCTAACTAGTGCTGTATATCAGTACTGTGACACCCAGGACAAAAAAATGAAAACCGGCCTAAATTGGCCAAACTTTGAGCATGCACAGATATCAGCTGGCACAGCGATACCACTATGACAAATGTGTGCCCCGTTTTTTTTAATTTTTGGACTAACTAGTGCTGTATATCAGTACTGTGACACCCAGGTCAAAAAAAAGGAAAACCGGCCTAAACTGGCCAAACTTTGAGCACGCACATATGAGATGGCACAGAGATACCAGTATGACAAATGTTTTTTTTTTGTTTTTGTTTTTTGGCTAAATAGTGCTGTATATAAGTACAGTGTGACGGTGCAAGGAGTAAGCGCTAGAGTGGGCCCTCTGGACCATGAAACTGACCTACCCCTGGGCAAGCGGGCCTAGTGGTAGCCAACCCCTATAGAGGGATTGTCAGGAGCAAGCCCAGAGGTCACAGAACCACGGCAGCCAATACCAAGAGGGGCAGCTCAAGCAGAGAATTGGTAACGAGACTATTGGAGCCACAGGAGGACAGAGGTTTCGAGAGAACAGAAGCTCGAGACACAGATTCCAGGACACAGGTGGATACAGGATGGACTCTGATAGAGGACATCCAGACTAAATCACTGGACGGCAGCAGCAGGAGGAAGCTGTGGAGAGATAAAGGGGATAATGTGGGCTAGAAGAACCCTAAAGAACAAGAGTGCGGAAGCAAGCAGGGCAACGCAAGGATGCACAGGGAAACACTGTAGAGACGAGAGCACACGAGGCAGCAAATGCTGGCCACAGTTATAGAGCGTTATGGACTGAATAACCAGGCACCTCCTCATAGAGGAGGTGTCCAGAAATAGCCCCAGACTAACCCGGATTGGCTACCAAGTCTCACAGGGTGGAGGCATCCGAGGAAATGACAATGCTTGGGATAGGTGCGGGTGCCTTTAAGGAACCCGGCGCATGCACAGACGCCAGGAGAAACGAGAGGCCGGAAGCAGAGGGGAGATGCGGCAGGACCGTGACGGAACAGCACGCTGAGCACTGGAGAAGCAAGAGGAACCACTACCTGCGGCAGCGGCGGCGGGCACAGCAGCGGGCACAGCAGCGGTGACATACAGTTTCACCCAGGACACAAAAAGAAAACCGCCGTAAAATGGCCAAACTTTCAGCGCACACAGATATGAGCTGCCATGGAGATACCTCTACGACAAATGTGTGCCCTGTTTTTATTTTATTTTTGGGCTAACTAGTGCTGAATATCAGTACTGTGACACCCAGGGCAAAAAAAGGAAAACCGGCCTAAACTGGCCAAACTTTGAGCATGCACAGATATAAGCTGGCATGTAGATACCACTACGACAAATGTGTTTTTTTACTTCTTTCTTTTATTTTTGGGCTAACTAGTGCTGTATATCAGTACTGTGACACCCAGGACAAAAAAAGGAAAACCGGCCTAAACTGGCCAAACTTTGAGCACGCACAGATATCAGCTGGCACGACGATACCACTACGACAAATGTGTGCCCTGTTTTTTTTTTTCTTTTTGGGCTAACTAGTGCTGTATATCAGTACTATGACATCCAGGACAAAAAAAGGAAAACCGGCCTAAACTGGTCATACTTTGAGCACACACAGATATGAGCTGGCACGGAGATACCACTACGACAAATGTTTTTTTTTTTGTTTTTATTTTTGGGCTAACTAGTGCTGTATATCAGTACTGTGACACCTAGGACAAAGAATGGAAAACCGGCCTAAACTGGCCAAACTTTGAGCACACACAGAAATGAGCTGCCACAGAGATACCACTACAACAAATGTGTGTCCTGTTTTTTTTTTATTTTTGGGCTAACTAGTGCTGATTGTCAGTACTGTGACATCCAGGACAAAAAAAGGAAAACCGGCCTAAACTGGCCAAACTTTGAGCACGCACAGATATGAGCTGGCATGGAGATACCACTACGACAAATGTTTTTTTGTTTTTATTTTTGGGCTAACTAGTGCTGTATATCAGTACTGTGACACCCAGGACAAAAAAATGAAAACCGGCCTAAATTGGCCAAACTTTGAGCATGCACAGATATCAGCTGGCACAGCGATACCACTATGACAAATGTGTGCCCCGTTTTTTTTAATTTTTGGACTAACTAGTGCTGTATATCAGTACTGTGACACCCAGGTCAAAAAAAAGGAAAACCGGCCTAAACTGGCCAAACTTTGAGCACGCACATATGAGATGGCACAGAGATACCAGTATGACAAATGTTTTTTTTTTGTTTTTGTTTTTTGGCTAAATAGTGCTGTATATAAGTACAGTGTGACGGTGCAAGGAGTAAGCGCTAGAGTGGGCCCTCTGGACCATGAAACTGACCTACCCCTGGGCAAGCGGGCCTAGTGGTAGCCAACCCCTATAGAGGGATTGTCAGGAGCAAGCCCAGAGGTCACAGAACCACGGCAGCCAATACCAAGAGGGGCAGCTCAAGCAGAGAATTGGTAACGAGACTTATTGGAGCCACAGGAGGACAGAGGTTTCGAGAGAACAGAAGCTCGAGACACAGATTCCAGGACACAGGTGGATACAGGATGGACTCTGATAGAGGACATCCAGACTAAATCACTGGACGGCAGCAGCAGGAGGAAGCTGTGGAGAGATAAAGGGATAATGTGGGCTAGAAGAACCCTAAAGAACAAGAGTGCGGAAGCAAGCAGGGCAACGCAAGGATGCACAGGGAAACACTGTAGAGACGAGAGCACACGAGGCAGCAAATGCTGGCCACAGTTATAGAGCGTTATGGACTGAATAACCAGGCACCTCCTCATAGAGGAGGTGTCCAGAAATAGCCCCAGACTAACCCGGATTGGCTACCAAGTCTCACAGGGTGGAGGCATCCGAGGAAATGACAATGCTTGGGATAGGTGCGGGTGCCTTTAAGGAACCCGGCGCATGCACAGACGCCAGGAGAAACGAGAGGCCGGAAGCAGAGGGGAGATGCGGCAGGACCGTGACGGAACAGCACGCTGAGCACTGGAGAAGCAAGAGGAACCACTACCTGCGGCAGCGGCGGCGGGCACAGCAGCGGGCACAGCAGCGGTGACATACAGTTTCACCCAGGACACAAAAAGAAAACCGCCGTAAAATGGCCAAACTTTCAGCGCACACAGATATGAGCTGCCATGGAGATACCTCTACGACAAATGTGTGCCCTGTTTTTATTTTATTTTTGGGCTAACTAGTGCTGAATATCAGTACTGTGACACCCAGGGCAAAAAAAGGAAAACCGGCCTAAACTGGCCAAACTTTGAGCATGCACAGATATAAGCTGGCATGTAGATACCACTACGACAAATGTGTTTTTTTACTTCTTTCTTTTATTTTTGGGCTAACTAGTGCTGTATATCAGTACTGTGACACCCAGGACAAAAAAAGGAAAACCGGCCTAAACTGGCCAAACTTTGAGCACGCACAGATATCAGCTGGCACGACGATACCACTACGACAAATGTGTGCCCTGTTTTTTTTTTTCTTTTTGGGCTAACTAGTGCTGTATATCAGTACTATGACATCCAGGACAAAAAAAGGAAAACCGGCCTAAACTGGTCATACTTTGAGCACACACAGATATGAGCTGGCACGGAGATACCACTACGACAAATGTTTTTTTTTTGTTTTTATTTTTGGGCTAACTAGTGCTGTATATCAGTACTGTGACACCTAGGACAAAGAATGGAAAACCGGCCTAAACTGGCCAAACTTTGAGCACACACAGAAATGAGCTGCCACAGAGATACCACTACAACAAATGTGTGTCCTGTTTTTTTTTTATTTTTGGGCTAACTAGTGCTGATTGTCAGTACTGTGACATCCAGGACAAAAAAAGGAAAACCGGCCTAAACTGGCCAAACTTTGAGCACGCACAGATATGAGCTGGCATGGAGATACCACTACGACAAATGTTTTTTTGTTTTTATTTTTGGGCTAACTAGTGCTGTATATCAGTACTGTGACACCCAGGACAAAAAAATGAAAACCGGCCTAAATTGGCCAAACTTTGAGCATGCACAGATATCAGCTGGCACAGCGATACCACTATGACAAATGTGTGCCCCGTTTTTTTTAATTTTTGGACTAACTAGTGCTGTATATCAGTACTGTGACACCCAGGTCAAAAAAAAGGAAAACCGGCCTAAACTGGCCAAACTTTGAGCACGCACATATGAGATGGCACAGAGATACCAGTATGACAAATGTTTTTTTTTTGTTTTTGTTTTTTGGCTAAATAGTGCTGTATATAAGTACAGTGTGACGGTGCAAGGAGTAAGCGCTAGAGTGGGCCCTCTGGACCATGAAACTGACCTACCCCTGGGCAAGCGGGCCTAGTGGTAGCCAACCCCTATAGAGGGATTGTCAGGAGCAAGCCCAGAGGTCACAGAACCACGGCAGCCAATACCAAGAGGGGCAGCTCAAGCAGAGAATTGGTAACAAGACCTATTGGAGCCACAGGAGGACAGAGGTTTCGAGAGAACAGGAGCTCGAGACACAGATTCCAGGACACAGGTGGATACAGGATGGACTCTGATAGAGGACATCCAGATTAAATCACTGGACGGCAGCAGCAGGAGGAAGCTGTGGAGAGATAAAGGGGATAATGTGGGCTAGAAGAACCCTAAAGAACAAGAGTGCGGAAGCAAGCAGGGCAACACAAGGATGCACAGGGAAACACTGTAGAGACGCGAGCACACGAGGCAGCAAATGCTGGCCAAAGTTATAGAGCGGTATGGACTGAATAACCAGGCACCTCCTCATAGAGGAGGTGTCCAGAAATAGCCCCAGACTAACCCGGATTGGCTACCAAGTCTCACAGGGTGGAGGCATCCGAGGAAATAACAATGCTTGGGATAGGTGCGGGTGCCTTTAAGGAACCCGGTGCATGCACAGACGCCGGGAGAAACGAGAGGCCGGAAGCAGAGGGGAGATGCGGCAGGACCGTGAAGGAACAGCACGCCGAGCACTGGAGAAGCAAGAGGAACCACTACCTGCGGCAGCGGCGGCGGGCACAGCAGCGGGCACAGCAGCGGTGACATACAGTTTCACCCAGGACACAAAAAAGAAAACCGCCGTAAAATGGCCAAACTTTCAGCGCACACAGATATGAGCTGCCATGGAGATACCTCTACGACAAATGTGTGCCCTGTTTTTATTTTATTTTTGGGCTAACTAGTGCTGAATATCAGTACTGTGACACCCAGGGCAAAAAAAGGAAAACCGGCCTAAACTGGCCAAACTTTGAGCATGCACAGATATGAGCTGGCATGTAGATACCACTACGACAAATGTGTTTTTTTACTTCTTTCTTTTATTTTTGGGCTAACTAGTGCTGTATATCAGTACTGTGACACCCAGGACAAAAAAAGGAAAACCGGCCTAAACTGGCCAAACTTTGAGCACGCACAGATATCAGCTGGCACGACGATACCACTACGACAAATGTGTGCCCTGTTTTTTTTTTTCTTTTTGGGCTAACTAGTGCTGTATATCAGTACTATGACATCCAGGACAAAAAAAGGAAAACCGGCCTAAACTGGTCATACTTTGAGCACACACAGATATGAGCTGGCACGGAGATACCACTACGACAAATGTTTTTTTTTTTTTTTTTATTTTTGGGCTAACTAGTGCTGTATATCAGTACTGTGACACCTAGGACAAAGAAAGGAAAACCGGCCTACATTTGCCAAACTTTGAGCACGCACAGATATCAGCTGGCACAGTGTTACCACTACGACAAATGTTTTTTTTTTGTTTTTTTGTTTTTATTTTTGGGCTAACTAGTGCTGTATATCAGTACTGTGACATCCATGACAAAAAAGGAAAACCGGCCTAAACTGGCCAAAGTTTGAGCACACACTTATATGAGCTGCCACGGAGATACCACTACGACAAATGTGTGCCCTGTTTTTTTTTATTTTTGGGCTAACTAGTGCTGTATATTAGTTCTGTGACACCCAGGACAAAAAAAGGAAAACCGGCCTAAACTGGCCAAACTTTGAGCACGCACAGATATCAGCTGACACGGGGATACCACTACGACAAATGTGTGCCCTGTTTTTTTTTTATTTTTGGGCTAACTAGTGCAGTATATCAGTACTGTGACATCCAGGACAAAAAAAGGAAAACCGACCTAAATTGGTCATACTTTGTGCACACACAGATATGAGCTGGCACGGAGATACCACTACGACAAATGTTTTTTTTATGTTTTTATTTTTGGGCTAACTAGTGCTGTATATCAGTACTGTGACACCTAGGACAAAGAAAGGAAAATCGGCCTACATTTGCCAAACTTTGAGCACGCACAGATATCAGCTGGCACAGCGTTACCACTATGACAAATGTTTTTTCTTGTTTTTATTTTTGGGCTAACTAGTGCTGTATATCAGTACTGTGACATCCATGACAAAAAAGGGAAAACCGGCCTAAACTGGCCAAACTTTGAGCACACACTTATATGAGCTGCCACGGAGATACCACTACGACAAATGTGTACCCTGTTTTATTTTATTTTTGGGCTAACTAGTGCTGTATATCAGTACTGTGACACCCGGGACAAGAAAAGGAAAACCGGTCTAAACTGGCCAAACTTTGAGCACGCACAGATATGAGATGGCACTGAGATACCACTACGACAAATGTTTTTTTGGTTTTTTTTGGCTTTTTTGGGGCTAAATAGTGCTGTATATAAGTACAGTTTCACCAGGACTCAAAAAAAAAAATGCTGTAAACTGGCCAGCACACACAAATATGATCTGCCACGGAGATACCACTACGACAAATGTGTGCCCTGTTTTTTTTATTTTTTGGCTAACTAGTTCTGTATATCAGTACTGTGACACCTAGGACTGAAAAAGGAAACCCGGCCTAAACTGGCCAAACCTTGAGCCCGCACAGATATGAGCTGGCACATAGATACCACTACAATTTTTTTTTTTTTATTGGCTAAATAGTGCTGTATATAAGTACAGTTTCACCCAGGACACAAAAAAGAAAACCGCTGTAAAATGGCCAATCTTTTAGCACACACAGATATAAGCTGCCACTGAGATACCACTACGACAAATGTATGCCCTGTTTTTGTTTTTATTTTTGGGCTAACTAGTGCTGTATATCAGTACTGTGACACCCAGGACAAAAAAAGGAAAAACGCCATAAACTGGCCAAACTTTGAGTACACACCGATATGAGCTGCCACGGAGATACCACATCGAAAAATGTGTGGCCTGTGTTTTATTTTCATTTTTTTGCTAAATACTGCTGTATGTAATTACAGTGACAGCCAGGACAAAAAAGGAAACCGCCGTAAACTGGCCAAACTTTGTGCACGCACAGATATCATCTGTCATGGAGATACCACTACGACAAATGTGTGTGTGTTTTTCTTCTTTTGGAGGGGGGTAAATACTGCTGTATATAAGTGAAAAAAGGGTATTCAGCTCACCATTAGATGAATTCCTGTGGCTTTGGGTGTGGACTCCAGGATGGTGCATTATTGCAATGCCTTTAAAAACATACTGTTAAAACATACTGTTAAAATTGTAAATCCAGGGGATTACGCGTTTCGAAAAAAAATATTCTTAGTCATAACCTTTTATATACACCAAATTTTTTTGTTTGCTGTATATAAGTACAGTGACACCCAAGACAAAAAAAGAAAACCACCATAAGCTGGCCAAACTTTGAACACACACAGATATGAGCTGGCACGGAGATACCACACCGAAAACTGTGTGGCCTGTATTCCAATTACACCTTGGGCTAGTTACATACGGCCAATATATCCCACAGGAAGCAGTAGCAGCACCAGAAAACAGGAAGAGAATGGACCCTCTTGAGGTATGCAATGATCTATATACACACATACAGTGCCTGCAGGCCTTGCACTGATGTGTATAGAGCAACGTACACTACCCTGCCTACCTAACACTGGAACCTATATACTCCGGAATTGGTCCTTAGAAGGACTGTTGGTTTAGCTGGATTTGAGTAGTTTAGGATGGTAGACCCCACACTAACTAATAAATCCCCAATTCTGACCCTATATCGGCAGCAGCTCTCCCCACACTATCTCAATCCGTAGCTGAATGCGCCAAGCATGGCGGCATCTGGTCTCTTATACCCCTAATGATGCTGTGCGGCCAGCCAATCACTACACGACCGCAACAAAGATGGCTGCGGCGTTTCATTGCCTGGCAGACAATCCCTGCATGGTGATTGGATCTGTAAAGTCCGCCAAAAAGCTGGGTAGAGACCCGAGTTCCCGCCGAGTAATCCCGGAAATGCTCGGTGCTCGCCGAGTACACCGAGTACCGTGACACTCGAGCGAGTAACGAGTAGTGGCGAGCACGTTCGCTCATCACTAGTGGGAAGTGGTACAGGGCAAGTTTTTTTTGCAAACCGCAAATCAAATCTCAAATTTTTCAAATTCATTTCTCCTTAAATATTTTTGATTAGATTTGATAAGTTTTTGGAAAGACACAAAATATGTATATTTTTAAAATATTTTTAATGAATGTCTTCATGACTGCTTGTTGTAATGACTAATTTGGCTTAATTATATCTTAACTTTTCCCAATAACTTTAGACAGTAGTTGCAAGTGTGTATACAGTCATGGCCAAAAGTTTTGAGAATGACACAAATATTAATTTTTACAAAGTCTACTGCTTCACTTTTTCTAATGGCAATTTGCATATACTCCAGAATGTTATAAAGAGTGATCAGCTTAACAGCAATTACTTGCAAAGTCAATATTTGGCCAGAAAATGAACTTTATCCCCCAAAACACATTTCAACATCATTGTAGCCCTGCCTTAAAAGGACCAGCTAACCTCTTTTCAATGATTGCTCCATTAACACAGGTGTGGGTGTTGATGAGGACATGGCTGGAGATTAATCTGTCATGATTAGGTAAGAATGACACCACTGGACACTTTAAAAGGAGGCTGGTGCTTGGCATCATTGTTTCTCTTCTGTTAACCATGGTTATCTCTAAAGAGACACGTGCAGTCATCATTGCAATGCACAAAAATGGCCTAACAGGGAAGAGTATCGCAGCTAGAAAGATTGCACCTCAGTCAACAATCTATCGCATCATCAAGAACTTCAAGGAGAGAGGTTCCATTGTTGCCAAAAAGGCTCCAGGGCGCCCAAGAAAGACCAGCAAGCGCCAGGACCGTCTCTTAAAAGTGTTTCAGCTGCGGGATCGGGCTACCAGCAGTGCAGAGCTTGCTCAGGAATGGCAGCAGGCAGGTGTGAGTGCATCTGCACGCACTGTGAGGCGGAGACTCTTGGAGCAAGGCATGGTCTCAAGGAGGGCAGCAAAGAAGCCACTTCTCTCCAGAAAAAACATCATGGACAGACTGATATTCTGCAAAAGGTACAGGCAGTGGACTGCTGAGGACTAGGGTACAGTTATTTTCTCTGATGAATCCCCTTTTCGATTGTTTGGGACATCAGAAAAACGCCTCATTCGGAGAAGACAAGGTGAGCGCTACCACCAGTCTTGTCTCATGCCAACTGTTAAGCATCCTGAAACCATTCATGTGTGGGGTTGCTTCTCAGCCAAGGGAATCGGCTCTCTGACAGTCTTGCCTAAAAACACAGCCATGAATAAAGAATGGTACCAGAATGTCCTCCAAGAGCAACTTCTCCCAACCCTCCAAGAGCAGTTTGACGATCAACAATGCCTTTTCCAGCATGATGGAGCACCTTGCCATAAAGCAAAGGTGATAACTAAATGGCTCAGGGAACAAAACATAGAGATTTTGGGTCCATGGCCTGGAA
This sequence comes from Oophaga sylvatica, assembly GCA_033576555.1. NCBI lineage: Eukaryota > Metazoa > Chordata > Amphibia > Anura > Dendrobatidae > Oophaga > Oophaga sylvatica. The sequence continues at coordinate 37,280,782 of JARQOD010000007.1, read as the reverse complement.
ACTCCCCAGATCTTAATCCCATTGAGAACTTGTGGTCAATCATCAAGAGACGGGTGGACAAACAAAAACCTAAAAATTCTGACAAAATGAAAGCATTGATTGTGCAAGAATGGACTGCTATCAGTCAGGATTTGGTCCAGAAGTTGATTGAGAGCATGCCAGGGAGAATTGCAGAGGTCCTGAAGAAGAAGGGTCAACACTGCAAATATTGACTTGCTGCATTAACTCATTCTAACTGTCAATATAAGCTTTTGTTACTCATATGTTTGCAATTATATTTCTGTCTGTGATAAAAACATCTGTCAAACACACACATAAAAACCAGAGGGCAGCAGATCATGTGAAAATATAATATTTGTGTCATTCTCAAAACTTTTGGCCATGACTGTATATGTTCTTTACTTAGATGGATATCATGACTTTTATTATTTGAGTAAAAATACTTGCAGCTATATTAAATTGCTAACAGCGACAGTATTTATTTTTCAAATGAATTAAATGTTTTCATTCAGTTTACAAGATATCAAGGTTCGGTCATTGACCCCATTACTAGCAGAAGCAAATTCTCTACATGCTAACTTTAAGCTGCCTACGGGAAATATTCATAAGTCTGAAAGGAATTGTATGTAGGTGAATGCTTTCTTTTCTATAGTGCGCTGATATTGTGATTCAGGGAGCATACTCCTCGCAAGTTAAAAGCATTAGGATGGACATGATAGGAGGAAAACTGCACATACAAAGACAGGCAGAATATGGAAGGTCACTCTAAAAGTGCCTGGAAACTTCAATGGCAGATACAAGATAGACTAATGATTAAAAAGGACTTAACCTTTTCTATATCTAGTCTGATGGGCCAGAAGTACCTGTATTCTTCATAACTGCCCACTTACAGAATAACAAGGGTTAACTTATTTCAAGATTACAGAATAGCTTAGCATCTAATGGATATTTCCTACTGTATGTCAAACAAGAGGTTCATGGCTTAGTCATGGACAAAGTTATTAAGGACATAAAAAGCCATCTGGATGATGCTAATAAACATAAAGTATAACCTTCAGATCCATCGCTGAGATGACCAAAATGTGATAGGCCAGATGTTTTAAAATACAATACAAAGCATTACTTTCAATGGTTATACCAATGCAATTGATCTAACACCTCTACACATATTAATACTGCTATTATTCCAGTTTTCATCCATGTCATTGAAATGCATATCTCCAAAAGAATATCTGCTGGTTTTATTTTCCTCATTTCAACAATCACTTATTATTCGTCCAGAAATTAATATATTGAATGTGCTTTGTATAGTCTATGGATAATTCTTTGTGGCCAGTAAACTCATGTTTTAGTTGATTCAGTGAAGCTCTAGTTCCGATATGTGGTCATAATCATCACTGTCCCCATTTGGGCTCACAATCTAAATTCCCTATCAGTATAACTTTAAAGTTTGGAAGGAAACCCATGCAAATACAGGAAAAACTTACAAACTCCTTGCAGATGTTGTGTAGACCCCAGTCATCGAAACCTACCATGCTGTATAGGTACAAAATTAAGTAATGGGTCATGTTCTTCTATTTTTACATTAATCGCTCAATAGGCTTACACTATATAAATTCAATGGAGTGGCCATAGAAACGACATATTCCTAGTGGGAGTCGTGATCTCTTTTATACAATTCTTTAGTCAATGGTTTCACAAAGGGACTTCAAATCACTGATCTTCTTGACCTCCGTTAGGATTCGTCAGAAGGGATGAACGGACCAGTGGAAGTACCGGTTGTGGTACCTGCCCTGGACTTAAGTCCAAAGTTTTATTTGCGTACCAGAACTGTAAACAAACTTGAATCATAACCAGAACCCAAACCTCATTGATAAAGCGGGGGACCCGAACTTTAGATCTGGAAAAAAAATCTCTTTCTGTAACGGACTTCCCCCAGAACTCTGAACATTGCAACAGACTTTCAGGAGAAGTCCGTGTTTGGCATTTAGCACCAGACACTAACTGCCTGGTATGAACCCCGAACTTTTACCATCGGGTTCGCTCATCTCTATTCGTCAGTAGGGATGAGCGTACCTGTGGAAGTTCGGGTTCTGGTACTCGATCAGAACTATATTTCAAAGTTCGATTTGGGTACAAGAACTGTACCTGAACTTGAACCCTACCCCATTGAAAACAATGGGGACCCAAACTGTAGAGCTGGAAAAAAATATCACTCTCTGTCTATGCAGCAGACTTCTCTCAAGACACCCAAGAGAAGTGCATGTTCAGCATTTAGCACTCTAACTGTCCAGTACCAACCCCAAACTTTTAAGTTCAGGTACGCTCATCTCTATTCATCAATGATCTGTCATTCGGTTTTATTTACACCGCAGGTAGACACCTACCGGTCTAATATTGATGACTTAACGTAAGGAATACAACAGGTACTATACTGCTTCTGTTTCATGGGCGGCTCAAAATAAAAATGCAACCTGGTAGGGGAATAATCAGAACATACCTATTAACCCCTTAAGGACCAATCCATTTTGTAGGTTAAGGACAAGACCTATTTTTACAATTCTGACCACTGTCAATTTACAGTATGTGCTTATAACTCTGGAACGCTTCAACGGATCTTGGCGATTCTGAGACTGTTTTCTCGCGACATATTGTACTTCATGGTAGAGGTAAAATTTCTTCGATATAACTTGCGTTTATTTATGAAAAAACGGAAATATGGCGAAAATTTTTGCAATTTTCAAACTTTTAATTTTTATGCCTTTAAATCTGAGAGATATGTCACAAAAAATAGTTAATAAATAACATTTT
>JARQOD010000007.1:37219751-37277871 GCA_033576555.1 Oophaga sylvatica | reverse complement strand
AAGGCAAGAATAAGCTCCCGTTTCTTATCCTTAAGGGGTCTCCATCTGAAGCCCTTAAAAATGAGATTCAGGCAAGTTCAAAGTAGTAGATTACTCTATTGTGTTGAAAAAAATATAAAACAAAGTGAATAGCTCCAGTAGGGGCACATTTGGTTCTCTTTTTTCAGGGTTTCGGAGGAAAGATTCTGAGGGAATCAGGAACAAGAGCTTTGATGTAGTGGGAAACTGGCCTGAGTACGTTTTCACAACATTGTTATTTATATGATGTATTTTATTATCTCATGTTTAAGCGGAAGCATATACATGTGACAAAACACTGCAGTATTGTAAAATCTCACTGGACTTTCTGCAACAGAGAAAACACTGTAATATTTTCTTCCAAAGTCTGAAAGCAATTTGTTTCCACTTGAATCTACAAGTTTAATGGCTGAGAAGTCTATAAAAGAGGATTATCTTTCAAATCAGCAGTAAAACTTAATTGCAGCTATTGGCAATTAGATTAATAATTTAAGAAATGAGAATTTTCCATGACTAAAAATAAAGTCATATAAATATAATTTTTAGTGTTTTTGCTAAGTTGTATTAACTCTTTCAATAAAGCAAATGACAGCCATTAATATGGTAATGTTATAGATTTAAAATCTGTTGAATTTTGTTGTTTAACAACATATTTATAAGAAGATTCTGGACCAGTAAGTTCTGACCAAGCTATCAGATGCCATGTCATTTAAAGTAAAATACGGTACCTGAAAATATTAAATAAAGCAAGTCAGATGCCCAGGCTCGTTAGTCTGGCACATCTTTGTCTTAAGTAAATCTGATCACACTCTATTTCATTGTCATATTTTACAACTGTCCTTACCTTGAAACATGGTACTTAAATCCTCCCTTGTAAACTATTTAGAAAGTCAACATTTGACAACAAAATGACTCAACTGTAGTAATGAGAGATTCTGCAAAAATTTAAATTTGGCAGTTCTCTTGAATTTGACCAAAAAAATCAGTTATTTGATGAGAATCGAATGTTCTTTGTAATGCTCTGGGATTTTTCCAGACCCTAAAATACAATGAACATAAGGTGAAAAAAGAAATCTTGACACGCACCTGTCTTCATGCAACATTCCCCATTCAGTCCTCCACTTTTCCTCTTAGGCGCTTCTGTCTGTTATGACTGGACCCCAACACTCACATGGGGATGGGCAAAGAAGAAGAATGACAACAGCAAAACATAGTGCATTCAGATAGAGGGTGAGACACAGGACTAAGGCTGGTTTCACACTTGTGTTGGGCAGAGCTGCGGAGGGCTGCATACTTCCTCCATTAAGCCCCGCCCACTGCCAAACCTCTTCCGTTCAGCTCCACCTACAGTACAGACCAAAAGTTTGGACACACCTTCTCACTCAAAGATTTTTCTGTATTTTCATGACTATGAAAATTGTAGAATCACACTAAAGGCATCAAAACTATGAATTAACAAGTGTGGAATTATACATTACACTTTACAAAAAAGTGTGAAACAACTGAAAATATGTCTTATATTCTAGGTTCTTCAAAGTAGCCACCTTTTGCTTTGATTACTGCTTTGCACGCAGAAAAGGTGAACAGCTGAACTCTACATGCCTAGTTCCCACCGTGAAGCAAGGAGGAGGTGGTGTGATGGTGTGGGGGTGCTTTGCTGGTGACACTGTTGGGGATTTATTCAAAATTGAAGCGGTGAGCGGTCCAGCTGACCCCAAACCATCTCGATTGGGTTCAGGTCTGGTGACTGTGGAGGCCAGGTCATCTGGCGTAGCACCCCAACACTCTCCTCCTTGGTCAAATAGCCCTTACACAGTCTGGAGGTGTGTTTGGGGTCATTGTCCTGTTGAAAAAATATATGATGGTACAACTAAACGCAAACCGGATGGAATAGCATGCCGCTGCAAGATGCTGTGGTAGCCATTCTGGTTCACTATGCCTTCAATTTTGAATAAATCCCCAACAGCGTCACCAGCAAAGCCCCCCCACACCATCACACCACCTCCTCCATGCTTCACGGTGGAAACCAGGCATGTAGAATCCATCCGTTCACCATTTCTGCGTGCAAAGCAGTAATCAAAGCAAAAGGTGGCTACTTTGAAGAACCTAGAATATAAGACATATTTTCAGTTGTTTCACACTTTTTTGTAAACTGTAATGTATAATTCCACATGTGTTAATTTATAGTTTTGATGCCTTCAGTGTGATTCTACAATTTTCATAGCCATGAAAATACAGAAAAATCTTTGAATGAGAAGGTGTGTCCAAACTTTTGGTCTGTACTGTACGTCTGCATGCATCCCGCGTACCTATATTTTACATTGGATACGCAGGTCATGCGGATGTATGCGCATGAGTCCGCATGCGTCGTTTTGATGCTGCGCTGACCGCAATAAAATGCAACATGTTGCGTTCGACGCAGTTCGGCGAAGTGTCAAAACGACGCATGCGGATGCATCCGAATACATCTGCATGGCCTGCGTACCCAATATTAAAGATAGGTATGCAGGACGCATGCAGATGTAGACGTAGGTGGAGCTGAACAGAAGAGGTGCGGCAGTGGGCGGGGCTTAACGGAGGAAGTACACAGCCCTTCGCAGCTTTGCCCAACGCAAGTGTGAAACCAGCCTAAGGAAGTGTTCACACAGTCATGCATGAAAGACTGAATAAAGAGAAAGAAACCAAAAAAGACCTTCAGTATACTTGAATACTTGAAAACCAGCCTTAACTTATTTAGGTTCAAAAGGCAACCCAATTTCTTCAGTGTGGCTCTGACTCTTGCTCCCTGGGAATTGCACTGCTCGAATGATCTGACCACAATCAGAAAATCATCTAAGGATGGTATAACTAGCATATTTTGCTCCCGAAAGTGAGCTGTCATCTCTGCTATAATTTTCATAAAGACATTTGGGGCCATTAAAAGACTGAAGGGCAGACCTGAATTAAAAACATCTGACCTTCCTATTCATGGGTAGAGCCACTCTTAGGAATTTCTGATCCTTTGTATCAATCGGACCTAATAGCTTGCATCCTTTTGGTTCAACACAACAACATAATAGCCGAAAACAGAATCTTTAATGGATCATTTTATGGACTACATATGGAAAGGCTGTTTTTTTAGAAACTTTTATAAATTCTTCAGATTGATGATAGTCTTGAAGGTGCTGCCCATAGTGTTGAGCGATACGATACTGCAAATATCGGGTATCGGCCGATATTAGCTCTATCGGCCTTTCGATACTTCGTTTCGATATTTTCGTCTTATCGGATACCGGAATCGGAAGTTCCCATAATTCTTTGCGAGGCAATGTGATTTTAGTCAGCCAATGAGGAATTCTAAGAAGTGTGGGCACATCCTGTACTGCTGCGGTCATGTTAACTAATGGCATGGCTGTGATTGGATGCTGAAATGATGTCAGAATGCACTATAAAAGGCGCCACCGCCAATTTAGTGTCACTGTGCTGTGAATTCAGTAAGGGACAGAACGCTGCTGTGCTGACTCTGAGGGACAGTTAGAGATTGCGATTTAGTGTACTGTGCTGTAGGCAGGCTAGCACCAACCGCTGTGTAAAGCTTCCTTTTGCCTGCAGTGTTGTTTTAACAGCTCTGCAAGGTGTGTGTGAGTGCAGGTGACGCTGCAGTTTGCTCTGCATGCAACGCTGTCTGTAGGCATCTGCACATGTCACTCACAGACTCTTTTTTTTTCCTTCAGTGTAATTCTTGCAGCTCCATGCAATTTAACTATTAGTGTGACGCGCTTCCATCCGTATCCAATACATTGGTTGCAAACACTATAGAAGTAGACAAAGGAGTAGCCTTTCACAGATTGTGAACAGTTGTGTTTCAGTGTTCACTTCAGTCTGTGTTTTTTATTTTTTGAGTGCACATCACGCTCCAGTTACTTGTTCAAGCACTGCTGCTTGTACTCTGCTGAGCGTGTCTCAGTGGCTCATCCTTTTCATTTATCTCCAATTGGTTCTGCTCCATTCCATTTAAAATATAATCTATTAGTGTGACACGCTTCCATCCGTATACAATACATTGGTTGCAAACACTATAGAAGTAGACAAAGGAGTAGCCTTTCACAGATTGTGAACAGTTGTGTTTCAGTGTTCACTTCAGTCTCTGCGTAATAACCACACTTAGGCCTTATAACTTTTCTGACTTTCTTTCTCAATCTACCAAGATGAAGAAGTCAGTGAGTAAGGCACGTGGTCGTGGCCGTGGAGTTTCAGCAGGGAGAGGACGTGGGGATTCTGTGGCTGCTGCCGCCCTCAGTGACACAGCATCCACCAGTTTTCCCCGTGAGCGTTCCTTTATGCGCACTTTGGTAGGAGCTCGGCGTGCCCCCCTGCTGCGGGAAGAACAAATTGAAGCCGTTGTTGGTTGGATGGCAGCCAATGCATCGACTTCAATTCCTTCCACCTCCTCTCAGGAACACAACACTGTTGAGCAACCATCTGTCTGTTCACCGCCTGTCAAATTGCCCAGGCAGTCAGAGAGTTCTGTACAGGAGCCAGCTGAGTCTCTGCTTCTGTTCTCAGAATCTGTTGGCTCGCAAACACGGGCACAGGCAAGCAGCATTCTGCAATTTGAAGAAGAGGGAGTATGCAGTGATGCGCAACAGCTGTGTCTCTCTCAATCTGAAGAGGCGGGTGAGCCAGTGCCGATGGACAGCACACCGCAGAACGCATCTTATGATGATGATGAGACTCAGGTGCCAGGTTTTGTGGAGCATGGTGCTGCCCAGACCATCCAACAGCCGCAGGTGTTGGAAGAGGGTAGTGGAGATGATGAAGTCCGAGACCCAACATGGCGTGAGCAACAGGAAGGTGGTGGGAGCAGCTCTGAGGAAGAGATTGTCCCAACGGTACAAAGAGGAGGGAGAGGTAGGATGCAGACTCGCTTGCCTGTAGCCTCCAGTTTGGCACCTGTTGGGAGCAGTTCTCTTAGAAATGTCAAAATTGGCGCTCCCATGACTTGCACTGCGTGGTCCTTTTTTAACAGACTTGTAGATGATATTTGCTATGTTCAATGCAAGCTGTGTAAGCAAAAAGTTAAAAGAGGTAAAAATATCAGTAACCTGAATACCACAAATATGTGGAAACATGTATGGACAAAGCACGTAGCTGAGTTACAAAGACACACTGGAGATGTATGTAGCAGGCAAGCTGTCCCTGCTCTGCAAAAACATGTCGAGGGAAACATTAAACATGCGCTACTAAACGCCGTCAGTAGCAGGGTCCACCTGACCACCGATGCGTGGACCAGTACCCATGGCCAGGGACGATACCTTTCCCTCACTGCCCATTGGGTCAATGTTGTGGAGCCCGGGTACAGATCTTGCCAGTGGCGCTGTACGTGTTCTGCCAACTCCAAGGATTGCAGGAATCCAGTCTGTGCACATTGATTCCTCCTCCTACTCCAGTTCCTCAGAATCATCGCTGCACGAGCCGTCACGGTATACCTCCACATGGACCCGTGAATGCTTACCTGTTGCGACTGATATGAGCACAGCCGTGGCCAAACGTCAACAGGCCGTCCTGAAATTAATTCCCATGGGGAATCGAAGCCACACAGCGCAGGAGCTCTGGGATGCCATCAAGCAGGAGAGCGACGTGTGGTTTTTGTCAGCTAATCTCCAGCCAGGCTTGGTAGTGTGTGACAATGGCCGAAATCTGGTGGCAGCTCTGGGCCTTGGCAACCTCACTCACATACCATGTCTGGCACATGTGCTCAACTTGGTCGTGCAGAGTTTTTTGAGGGACTATCCGGATCTTGATGCACTGCTGCACAAGGTCCGCCTAGAGTGCGCTCACTTGCGACGTTCCAGCATGGCCAGATCGCGCATTGCAGCTCTGCAAGTCAGATTTCGCCTTCCTGAACATCGCATCATATGTGACGTACCCACCAGGTGGAATTCCACGTTACATATGTTGGAGCGGTTGTGTGAGCAGCAGCCAGCAGTAATGGAGTATCAGCTGCAACAGGCGCAATCAACTCGCAATTTGTGCCGTTCACACTTCACCACTACTGAGTGGGCCTCTATGAAGGACATCTGCGACGTTTTGCGTGCGTTTGATGTCTCAACGCGGATGGCGAGTGCAGATGATGCACTAGTCAGCATGACTGTCCCCCTTATCTGCCTGCTTCAGAAATCACTGAAAGCACTAAAGGAAGAGGTTTTGGAAGAGGTGGAGGATGAGGAGTCACAAATTCAATTACCTTCAGGACAGTCAGCGCAACGTGGTTCCTCACAAAGGGCTGGGCAGGGCTCACTTTGTGAGGAGGATGTGGAGGAGGAGGAGTCAATGGAGGAGGAAGAAATCCCTACAGAGGGAGGTACACAACGCTGTAGTCAGTAAGTAGAGCGAGGGTGGGGTGATGCAGAGGAGACAGAGATGACGCCTCTTCCAGAGGACAGCCTTTGTTGGCCAGTTGGGAGTCTGCAGCACATGGTTGATTTCATGCTTCAGTGCCTGAGAAACGACCGCTGCATCGCCCACATTCTCAGCACGTCAGATTATTGGGTGTACACCCTCCTAGACCCTCGCTACCGGGACAACTTACAAACCCTCATCACACCGGTGAACCGGGACCGTAAAATGCAGGAGTACCAAGACACACTGGTGCAATCCATACTGTTGTACATTCCAGCCGAGAGAGCTGCTGCTGCTGCTGCTACTGCTTTACAAAGCAGCTCTGTGCGTCGAGGCAGTGTAGACACCTCTACAACAAGAGGGAGCAGAAGCAGCGCCTCTGCACAGGGCAAGAACTGTATGTTACAAATGTGGCAAAGTTTTGTGACAGCGCCAGCAAGGTCTACACCATCCGAGACGGCTCCAGTCACCAGGAAGAAACGTTTCCGTAAGATGGTGACAGACTACTTGGCTTTCCCTCTAAGTGTACTCCCAGATGCCTCTTCCCCTTTCAAATTTTGGGTCTCTAAGTTGGATACATGGCCAGAGCTTAGCCAGTATGCATTGGAGGTGCTGGCTTGCCCTGCTGCCAGTGTATTATCTGAGCGTGTCTTTAGTGCTGCAGGTGGTGTAGTAACAGACCGTCACATGCGACTATCCTCAGAGAATGTAGACGGCTTACTTTTCTGAAAATGAACAAGGCATGGATCTCACCTGAATTTGCCTGTCCGTTTTCAGATTAAATAACTGTTTGTGTCACGCTGTCTAATGATATGTATACAATGTCAGTAAACTATTAATACAGGAACAACACTCTATACAACAACTAGTATAGCAACATCAGCATGTAAGTATAGAATAGATTTACCTGACACGATATCTGCTGAACTCAGGGTTAATCTTGAGGACTTGATGAGCTGAAACAGGAAAGAGGTGGACCGGGATCTAACCTGACCCTAAACTGGGGTCCTAACTAATCCCTCACCTTGGAGGTACTGATAATGGTTCAGAGGTCCAAGTCTCCAACCTAACCCTGTCTCCTATCAGACCCTGAACCCTGTAATCAGTCCTAAGAAGGATCCTGACTACCACCAAAGGGATATGGGCTGATCTCAGCTAAATACACAGATTAGACATATAAGACAGACAGGATAACACTCGCTTGCATACACACTCAAACACCAAAGGAACATAATGGTCTGGGAAATAAACTCTAACCAAGTTGAGCTTAGAACAACTAAGGAGCTCACAACTAAAGTCTATACAGATTCATTCCTATCTGTGGTCTGCATGAAGGTTTCACTGGCAACTCCCCAAGCAGACAACCAGGAATTTAAAGGAAACCAATCAACAAATAATCAATTGCAGCCGGGAGAAACTGCACCCAGTCCCAGCACCGAGCACAGACAGAATTAACTCCCTAGCTGCCAAACACAAAGAAACAGCAGCTCAGCTGTGAGAAGTCAAAATGTGCAACCGCGACGATCTTCGTGGCAATGCACACATGACAGTACCCCCCCTTCTACGAGGGGCCTCCGGACCCTCAGGGCCAGGCCTGCCCGGGTGAGTTCTGTGGAAGGTCCGAACCAAACGATCTGCGTTAACATCAGACGCAGGGACCCACGTCCTCTCCTCTGGACCATACCCCTTCCAATGCACCAAGTACTGAAGGGACCGGCGATTCAGACGTGAGTCAATGATCTTTGATACTTGAAATTCCAAGTTACCATTGACCAACACAGGAGGAGGAGGTAGAGGTGATGGTATGACTGGTGCCACATACCTTTTAAGTAATGACTTGTGGAACACATTATGAATTTTAAACGTAGGAGGGAGGTCCAGACGAAATGCCACAGGATTAATTATGGAACTGATCCTGTACGGCCCGATGAATCTGGGACCCAGTTTCCAGGAGGGCACTTTAAGTTTTATATTCCTGGTAGACAACCATACCAGATCGTTCACATTCAGATCTGGACCAGAAACTCTCCTCCTATCAGCCATACGTTTGTAACGGTTCCCCATCGCACTCAGATTATTCAATACACCTCTCCACACAGAAGCAAGTGACGACGAGAAACGCTCCTCCTCAGGAACCCCAGAAGGGCCCCCCCATTGAAAGTACAAAACTGGGGATGGAAACCATATGCCCCAAAAAACGGGGACTTACCAGTGGACTCGCTCCGCCTGTTGTTAAGAGCGAACTCTGCCAGAGGCAAGAAAGAAGACCAGTCCTCTTGGTTCTCTGAGACAAAACACCGGAGATATGTCTCTAAGCTCTGATTCAGACGCTCTGTCTGACCATTGGTCTGCGGATGAAAAGCCGAGGAAAATGACAATTGCATCCCCGACGTAAACAAAATGCCCTCCAAAATTTGGACACAAACTGAGACCCCCTATCTGACACCACATCAGAAGGCAACCCATGAAGTCTAACGATCTCCCTAATGAACACCTGCGCCAGAGTTTTAGCATTAGGGAGTGCAGGAAGAGCAACGAAATGTGCCATCTTACTGAACCTGTCAACAACCACCAGTATGACAGTATTCCCTGACGACGGAGGAAGGTCCGTAATGAAGTCCATAGATAAATGAGTCCATGGACGCTCCGGAAGTTTCAAGGGTAAAAGGGTCCCAGACGGACGGGTATGAGGGGTTTTAGAGCGAGCACACACCCCACATGACGCGACAAAAGTTATAACATCTTTATTAGCATTAGGCCACCAAAACCGGCGAGAAAGGAGATCTAAAGTAGCCTTACTCCCTGGATGTCCTGCTAGAGCAGAATTATGATGTGCCTCAATAACCTTTTGTCTCAACAGATTTGGGACAAACAGTCTCCCTGGAGGTCCTGCAGGGGCGTCCCCCTGAGCCTCTAACACCTCCTCCTCAAGCTCAGAAAATACAGCCGACACTACCACCCCCTCCTGAAGGATAGGACTCGGGTCATCCGTTTTCCCGGCCCCTGGGAAACTGCGAGACAAGGCATCAGCCTTTACATTCTTAGACCCCGGGCGATAAGTGACGACAAAATTAAACCTGGTAAAAAACAACGACCATCGAGCTTGTCTGGAATTCAGACGCTTAGCGGATTCCAAATACAACAGGTTCTTGTGATCAGTAATAACGGTAACCGGGTGGACTGCCCCCTCCAAAAAGTGACGCCATTCTTCAAAAGCTAACTTAATGGCCAAAAGTTCCCTATTGCCGATATCATAATTCCTTTCGGCGGACGACAATTTCTTAGAAAAGAAAGCGCACGGATGCCATTTACCAGGGGACGGACCCTGGGACAATATAGCACCCACCCCTACGTCAGACGCATCGCATCCACCTCCACAATGAACGGCTGAGATGCATCTGGTTGGATGAGAACGGGTGCCGAAGCAAAACATTTCTTCAAAGAGGAAAAGGCTTGGCAAGCTTTGTCCGACCATTTAGAAAAATCCGTCCCTTTTCTTGTCATGTCAGTGAGAGGTTTGACGACAGATGAGAAATTACAAATAAATTTCCGGTAGTAGTTAGCAAACCCCAAAAAACGCTGCAGAGCCTTAAGATCCCTGGCTGATCCCATTCAAGCACTGCTCTCACCTTTTCAGGGTCCATACGGAAACCGGAGGCTGACACCAAAAAACCCAAAAACTGAAGTTCCTGTACGGCAAATACACACTTCTCCAGTTTGGCGTATAGTTTATTGTCTCGCAAGATCTGCAACACCTGTCTCACATGCTCCTGATGAGACACAAGATCTGGCGAGTAAATTAAAATGTCGTCCAAATATACAACCACAACAGCCCCACAAGGTGACGAAAAATGTCATTAACAAAATGTTGGAATACTGCTGGTGCAGTAGTCAGACCAAAAGGCATGACTAGGTTCTCATAATGTCCCTCCGGCGTGTTAAACGCCGTTTTCCACTCATCCCCCTCTTTTATCCTAATCAGATTATACGCCCCCCTGAGATCCAATTTAGAAAACCATTTGGCGCCAACAATTTGATTGAAGAGATCAGGAATAAGAGGGAGTGGATACGGATCTCGAACAGTAATCCGATTAAGTTCGCGGAAATCCAAGCAAGGGCGTAGGCCTCCATCTTTCTTCTTAACAAAGAAGAACCCCGCGGCTACTGGGGAAGATGAAGGTCTAATATGCCCTTTGGCCAGACTTTCAGAAATATAATCTTTAATAGCCTGCCTCTCAGGACCAGAAAGATTATACAACCTAGCTTTAGGCAACTTAGCATCAGGAAGGAGATTAATAGAGCAGTCATACACGCGATGAGGAGGCAACTCCTGACACCCCTCCTCAGAGAAAACATCCCCAAAATCCTCCAAAAAAGGAGGCAATGTACTAGGCACGACCGCACTGATGACTGTGTTCATGCAGTTGCTTTTGCAAAACTCACCCCATTGGCTTATTTCTCTGGACTGCCAATTAATCACAGGGTTATGTTTAACCAACCAAGGAAGTCCCAACACAATGGGAGTAGGTAGACCCTCCAACACATAACAAGATAATTGTTCCCAATGTATTGCCCCTACCCGAAGGTCAATGTTATGAACCTCATGAACAAAGCTACCTTGGCCGAGAGGCCTGGCGTCAATGGAGAATATAGGGATCGGTTTGACCAATACACTCAGATGCATACCTTGAGCCTGAGCAAACTGAGCGTCAACCAGATTAGCCCCGGAACCACTATCAAGAAGAACAGACATTACAACAAAGGTCTGCAGACGAACCATCAGAACACCAATCTCAGGCCGGACTCCACTATATTGAGCTTCCAGCCATGCGATGAGATTCTTGCCCAGGCAGGAAATGAGAGGGAAAGCCTTCCACCTACCCAGAGATGGATGACTTTTTGCCCTCTCAAGAAGGACCCGCAAACATTAAAATTTTGCTTTCCTTTGCTGGTCTTCACATTTCTCTTGTTCTCTAGGAGTTATCCTCCGGCCTTATCTTCTCATCCAAAATGACCTCCTGTAAGCAGAGATAGACAAATGAGGAAACTCATTCTTGCTGTCTCTGGGATGGAACACAGTTTGTTTTTTGACTGTATATTACCCAGCCTGCATTAAAGCCATAGGGTTTTGTGGGCTGCATTAGAAATCAGCTAACCTGGCCGCCAATCTCTCCGAGCCTGCAAATGCATATGCTAGGAATGCTCCTTGCATTAATTAATAGAATAGTGGCGAGGATGTTTTCTCTTCCACTTTATCCCTTAGCTGATTATCTAGTTGATCTAGCCAGACCATCATGGACCTGGCTGTTCAAGTTGCTGAGATAGACGGCTTTAGTGCCCCTGCTGAGGTTTCACAGGCATGTTTCGGGTAACCATCAGCCTTTCTATCCAAAGGGTCCTTAAGAATTCCCATACCTTTCAAGGGTAATGTAGATCTTTTTGATAACTTGACCACTGCCATGTCGCTTAGGTGCTTTATCCCAAAGGGCTGTTGCATCTTCCTCAAAGAGATATTCCTCTTAGATGATGAAGGCATTGTACTTTTCTTTTCAGGCCTTCTCTACTCTTTCTTAATAAGGGCCTGAATTTTTTTCATTCACTGGAAAGGTTTGCCGTTTTCTCTGCTCCAGCTTCCAGAACATGATATCCTGGACTGACATTTGGGCTTAGTATCTACAGTCATGGACAAAAGTTTTGAGAATGACACAAATATTAATTTTTACAAAGTCTACTGCTTCACTTTTTCTAATGGTAATTTGCATATACTCCAGAATGTTATAAAGAGTGATTAGCTTAACAGCAATTACTTGCAAAGTCAATATTTGGCTACAAAATGAACTTTATCCTCCAAAACACATTTCAACATCATTGCAGCCATGCCTTAAAAGGACCAGCTAACCTCTTTTCAGTGATTGCTCCATTAACACAGGTGTGGGTGTTGATGAGGACATGGCTGGAGATCAATCTGTCATGATTAAGTAAGAATGACACCACTGGACACTTTAAAAGGAGGCTGGTGCTTGGCATCATTGTTTCTCTTCTGTTAACCATGGTTATCTCTAAAGAAACACGTGCAGTCATCATTGCAATGCACAAAAATGGCCTAACAGGGAAGAGTATCGCAGCTAGAAAGATTGCACCTCAGTCAACAATCTATCGCATCATCAAGAACTTCAAGGAGAGAGGTTCCATTGTTGCCAAAAAGACTCCAGGGTGCCCAAGAAAGACCAGCAAGCGCCAGGACCGTCTCTTAAAAGTGTTTCAGCTGCGGGATCGGGCTACCAGCAGTGCAGAGCTTGCTCAGGAATGGCAGCAGGCAGGTGTGAGTGCATCTGCACGCACTGTGAGGCGGAGACTCTTGGAGCAAGGCCTGGTCTCAAGGGGGGCAGCAAAGAAGCCATTTCTCTCCAGAAAAAACATCATGGACAGACTGATATTCTGCAAAAGGTACAGGCAGTGGACTGCTGAGGACTGGGGTAAAGTTATTTTCTCTGATGAATCCCCTTTTCGATTGTTTGGGACATCAGGAAAATGCCTCATTCGGAGAAGACAAGGTGAGCGCTACCACCAGTCTTGTCTCATGCCAACTGTTAAGCATCCTGAAACCATTCATGTGTGGGGTTGCTTCTCAGCCAAGGGAATCGGCTCTCTCACAGTCTTGCCTAAAAACACAGCCATGAATAAAGAATGGTACCAGAATGTCCTCCAAGAGCAACTTCTCCCAACCCTCCAAGAGCAGTTTGGTGATCAACAATGCCTTTTCCAGCATGATGGAGCACCTTGTCATAAAGCAAGGGTGATAACTAAATGGCTCAGGGAACAAAACATAGAGATTTTGGGTCCATGGCCTGGAAACTCCCCAGATCTTAATCCCATTGAGAACTTGTGGTCAATCATTAAGAGACGGGTGGACAAACAAAAACCTAAAAATTCTGACAAAATGAAAGCATTGCTTGTGCAAGAATGGACTGCTATCAGTCAGGATTTGGTCCAGAAGTTGATTGAGAGCAAGCCAGGGAGAATTGCAGAGGTCCTGAAGAAGAAGGGTCACCACTGCAAATATTGACTTGCTGCATTAACTCATTCTAGCTGTCAATATAAGCTTTTGTTACTCATATGTTTGCAATTATTATATTTCTGTCTATGATAAAAACATCTGTCAAACACACATAAAAGCCAGAGGGCAGCAGATCATGTGAAAATATAATATTTGTGTCATTCTCAAAACTTTTGGCCATGACTGTACTACCTGTACATATACCTTCCTCTAGGTGGCAGTATATTTTGTTATTTGGATCAGGGCCTACACCTTTACTCTCCTTTATTTTACTTTTTATGTTTAAATTGTGTGTATTTCAGTTGGTGCTTATTGTATTCTATGGTGATTTTTTATTTTATCTTTTATTTTCAATGTTGGCTACTTTATTGTTGATTGTTCATTCTAGTATGATTCTTTATGATGCTGATATGTTGTTTTTCCTTCCTTCAGCAACTCTATGAGTACGACTCGGGAAGAGTCGAAACGTCAGATTTTCTTTGTCGCTATATACATTTTGCTCCCTGTCGCCACAAATAAAATTATAATTTGCATGGAATTCCTACTAGTGTGCGGTATAATTTGTATGCAAAGCAACATGGCGGCGCCACCCATGATCCGGCATTTATACTGGCCCGTCGTGTGTTGCACTGTTCAATCACAGCCATGCCAATACTTGTTTATTAAGCAGCTAAACTCCAAACAGTAACACAGACTTTCACTTCAGTAAGAAGTCCGTATTTGTATTCAGGCGTCTCCGCTACAAACCCCAAACTTTACAGCTCTGGTTCTCTCTTCCCTATCACCAATGTACAAGGTATGATAATCCATAAGATGTCATAGCTGCAGGGCGTTATGAGGAGGCCAACAAGGCAACCAAAATTACATGAGCCAGCTCTCTTGCGCTTCAACATTGCAGAAATGCTGCCGGGTAAGTTTTATTACCATTTTTTGCTGACATCAAATTGAATGTCAAAATGTTTGAAGTCTCATGAAACTGCTAATTTTCTGGAAATTTGACTGGAACTAAATCCTCTGAAGATTGATCTGCTCAGCTCTATTCACAGAACATTCACTTAATAACATTAAGAAAGCTTAACAGTACACAAACCATTGACCTACAGTTAGGTCCATAAATATTTGGACAGAGACAACATTTATCTAATTTTGGTTCTAGACATTACCACAATGAATTTGAAACAAAACAAATCAGATGCAGTTGAAGTTCAGACTTTCAGCTTTCATTTGAGGGTATCCACATTAAAATTGGATGAAGGGCTTAGGAGTTTCAGCTCCTTAACATGTGCCACCCTGTTTTTAAAGGGACCAAAAGTAATTGGACAAATGACTCCAAGGCTATTTCATGGACAGGTGTGGGCAATCCCTTTGTTATGTCATTCTCAATTAAGCAGATGAAAGGGCCGGAGTTGATTTGAGGTGTGGTGTTTGCATTTGGAAGGTTTTGCTGTGAAGGAAACATGTGGTCACAGGAGCTCTCCATGCAGGTGAAACAAGCCATCCTTAAGCTGCAAGAACGGAAAAAAAAACATCCAAGAAATTGCTACAACATTAGAAGTGGCAAAATCTACAATTTGGTACATCCTGAGAAAGAAAGAAAGCACTTGTGAACTCATCAATCCAAAAAGACCTGGGAGCCCACGGAAGACAACAGTGGTGGATGATCGCCGCATACTTTCTTTGGTGAAGAAGAACCCGTTCACAACATCAACTGAAGTCCAGAACACTCTCAGTGAAGTAGGTGTATCTGTCTCTAAGTCAACAGTAAAGAGAAGACTCCATGAAAGTAAATACAAAGGGTTCACATCTAGATGCAAACCATTCATCAATTCCAAAAATAGACAGGCCAGAGTTAAATTTGCTGAAAAACACCTCCAGAAGCCAGCTCAGTTCTGGAAAAGTATTCTATGGACAGATGAGACAAAGATCAACCTGTACCAGAATGATGGGAAGCCAAAAGTTTGGAGAAGAAAGGGAATGGCACATGATCGAAGGCACACCACATCCTCTGTAAAACATGGTGGAGGCAACGTGATGGCATGGCCATGCATGGCTTTCAATGGCACTGGGTCACTTGTGTTTATTGATGACATAACAGCAGACAAGAGTAGCCGGATGAATTCTGAAGTGTACCGGGATATACTTTCAGCCCAGATTCAGCCAAATGCTGCAAACTTGATTGGACGGCGCTTCATAGTACAGATGGATAATGACCCCAAGCATACAGCCAAAGCTACACAGGAGTTCATGAGTGCAAAAAAGTGGAACATTCTTCAATGGCCAAGTCAATCACCAGATCTTAAACCAATTGAGCATGCATTTCACTTGCTCAAATCCAGACTTAAGAGGGAAAGACCCACAAACAAGCAAGACCTGAAGGCTGCGGCTGTAAAGGCCTGGCAAAGCATTAAGAAGGAGGAAACCCAGCGTTTGGTGATGTCCATGGGTTCCAGACTTAAGGCAGTGATTGCCTCCAAAGGATTCGCCACAAAATTTTGAAAATAAAAATATTTTGTTTGGGTTATGTTTATTTGTCCAATTACTTTTGACCTCCTAAAATGTGGAGTGTTTGTAAAGAAATGTGTACAATTCCTACATTTTCTAACACATATTTTTGTTCAACCCTTCAAATTAAACGTTACAATCTGCACTTGAATTCTGTTGTAGAGGTTTCATTTCAAATCCAATGTGGTGGCATGCAGAGCCCAACTCGCGAAAATTGTGTCACTGTCCAAATATTTCTGGCCCTGACTGTATATTGAATTAGGTGTCAGAGTATGCTTTTTTCATGCCATGATATCCCAGTACAGTATTATCTGTCTAAAGTCACGTTAACACGTTCAGTATTTCGTCAGTATTTTACATCAATATTTGTAAGTCAAAACCAGGAGTAAGTGAAAAATGCAGAAGCGGTGCACGTGTTTCTATTTTCCACTGATTGTTCCACTCCTGATTATGGCTTACAAATACTGATGTAAAATACTGACCAAACACTGAACATGTGAATGTGGCTTAAGGTAAACTCTAGGCCAAACTGGAAATACAAACTGAAATTAGACTTGATCTCATTATCATTAGCAAACTTATGAATTTTCAGGGGTCATTGAATCTAGGTGTTGTAATTGCATACTGCTTATATACACACTGAGCACATATTTTTAAGTCCCTATATGTGTATATTTACTTAATTTCTCCAAATTTTACTTTATTTCCTTTATACAGTATATGCCTAGGTCCTGTAGAAGACAAACATTATTGTGAGATGGTGAATACACTTGCAGTATCGTCCTCCAACTACGAGAAGTCTCTGTCGTCTCTTGCATAGACTCTAGTGTAGACTACATGGTGTAGTGAGAACTGAGTTGAAAGGGTGAGGACATGCATGAGCAAGATCCATCACCATCCTTAGAGCTCGGTGCCCTTGGTGTCCCTGAAACTGTTGAAAGTACCTGAGAATCGTGTAACTGTTACCGTAAAGGTCAATTAATGCTTCATGTGACAAGTTCATCTTCCCCAGATCAGCCTCTCCACTAACGACTGAACAGTCAGCCAGCCTTCTCAGCAACCACGTTATGGTCGGTAAATCTTGAGCTTGGTCCTCACCACATTGATTACGGTGAGAGCATGCACGCGGACATAGAGAGAGATTGTCAGGCAGAGACATTGTTTGCTAGCAGAACTGTACAAACTAGAGCTAGTTGCTCACAGCATTTGAGAGGCTTATATACATATACTCTTAACAAAACCCTCCCTTCAGAGAATCAACTTTGATTGGGAGGAAAGTGTGGGTTAGAGAATTGTTAAGTTTGTGAACTGTTGTGCTGCACCACTGGTGGGTCAGCCCCTTGCATTCATTTAATTACATTGTTGTCCATAGGTTAACTACACTGCTACCACATTAGGAAGAAGCATCGGTCTGGAAAATTATAGTACATTTGGTAGAATATTCTGGGCCTATAGGTCATGCAGCACAGGGGTCTTACTTGACTCTGACTAGGTGTATTTAAAACCTTACTGTGTTTTTCCCTCTTGTTGTCAGAGCAACTCAAGCTCCATTTTCAGTAAAAAAAGTTCCTTGACAAATCGTCTACTCATTTTCTTTGTCCACGAACCATTGTATCCTGGGGAAACCACCCTGGTACACAGTCTACATTATACCTATGTTAGCTTGTCTCTCCCAATCAGAGGACCCTTTAGAGACTTAGGTTTCATGTAGACATCATTTTTTTGGATGTGAAAAAATGGTTTGATTTCCAACTGCATTTTGGACTGATATGGAAATTTAATTAGGATAAAAATATCCTTCAGTGTTTGCTGCTTGCCATGTCCAAATCTCTATATTATGTCTTCTTTGAGTGCTCAGAACGAAATGAAAACTGTCCACAACCCAAGTGTCAGTATAACAGTTCGTCAAAGACATACATTTATTATTCATTCAAGGTTTTATACGTTTACAAAAAGGGGCTGGTTAGTCAATTAACATACAATTAAAAGCTGCTAGATTATTGGCTGTTCTAGTGTAAATATGATAATTATGATAATCATGGCAAAAGAGCTGAAGTTGCAGAATTATTGTTTTATATTCTTGTGACCTAGTTGTCTTGCATAACTATAATGTAAACAACAGATAGCTAATAAGACTTCATGTACTTGTTCCTTACGAAGGCCTTATGAAGGCCAGATTTCTTTAAAACGACTGATTATAGCTGGCCTAGAAATATGTGAGCACAGGGTTTTTTAGCAAGTGAGATCTATCTAACTGTGAACTGTGAATACATATATGTGAATATACTTTGAATATATGGAATACATATATATTTCCATGACAGTCCCCCCTTAGATACCACTTGCCCTAAAAACCTGCTCCTGGCCCAAAGCGCTGCAACTCTTTTGTGCTGCCGGCGGGTTGAGAATATGCCTAGCGCATGTCTCCCCCACCGAATACAGACTTTTCGCAAATGGGCGGTCAGGAGGACTGTCCCTGTCGGGGGTTTATGTGTTTGCAATCATAATCTCATAGTTGATAGGATGTTTCATCAAGGATGTGTATTCTCAGTCTGGAGGTAGTTCGGAGATCTGGTCAAGCCAGGCAGTTCTATCCGGACTGGTGCGAGGTCCAAGATGGTGAGTGGCATCAAATTGGTTGTCTCCTGAACAGTTTTTTTTCCATTATCCTGCGGATACAAGGAATTACACAGCAACCAGTAATTAATGCAAAAATGAGAAACCCCATAATGGCTGTCTCAACCTGTGCTAACATTTTCTGCCACCCACTCATCCACCCAAAGTATCGATCCCATGGGTCAGTGACACCTGAGTTCTGTTTCAGTTCCTCTGATAACTCAGTAAGTTTCTGTATTGCCATTGTGACTTTACCATTTGGGCCAGTGTTGTCTGGGATGTAGGTGCAACAGGTGTCTTTGATCATTTTGCAAACACCTCCTTTCTCAGCTAGAATCATATCCAAAGCCATTCTATTCTGGAATGCCATAATGGAAGTGGGGCCTAACTGTGCTGCCAAACCTTTTACAGCATCTATGGTGAAGTTAACTAATCTCTGCTGGTTATAATAGATGTAATTTATCCAATCAACATTTTTGTTTATAGTTACTAGTGGCAATAGTGACTCAAATCCTGCTTTAACTTGGTCTCTGGCCTTGAACTCATCAAGTAGGTCATCTGTCTGGTCAGTCAGAGCATCCACGACATCCTTCATGGCTTAGGTGTCTCTCCTGGTACGGGAGCTTCCTTGCAATGCGATACGTGGATCCAAACAGGCTTTCCCTCTAGTTACACAGAGGTTGGTTTCATCTGGGGCTCTTGGACAGGATCATCAAATCTGGCAGTGAAGAGAAAAACTCGAGAATGGACATTAGTTTTTGACCAATTCAATTACATAAGTGTTATGATTTGGTAGCTGAGGAGAGCAGGCAAAAAAGGCAATACACCAGAGAGGTTGGAATCTATGGGATTGCAGTACCCTGACTAACCATCACAACTAAAGGCAGCCGTGGAGCGTTCCTACGTTGGTCCTAGACGCCTCGTCACAGCCTGAGAAGCTAACTACACCTAAAGATAGAAAAAGGAAAGCTATCTGCCCCGGAGCAGATCCCCAAAGAACATAGGAAGCCCCCAAACATGTAATGGCGGTTAGACAAGAGGAAATACAGACACAGACAGAAAATAGTATGAGCAAACGTTGGGCCCAAACTTCCTAGATAGAAAAGGATAGGAAAGGCACTTACTGCAACCCCAAAAAAAACCTGAAAAGTACCAACTCTATTAATTACAAAAACACCTGAGATCACACGACCTCTACCACCTAAATTAGTTCTCTGGTGTAACAAAAACTAAACAGCAACCACTGAAAAAAACTGGAAAAGGCAAATGAACAAACAACAGTGGCTGAACTAAACTGCAAGCACCAAAAAACTAAAAGAAGAAAATGTCTTATCTGTTAGCAGAAGATGCAGGCACGAAACAGCTTTTCTGGGTCTCTGGGAGTGTGCCTTACGCTAAACAGTGCAATTAGGAGTGTGTCATGCCATGGTTTGCGTGTCTCTTGGGCAATTTTTCAGCATTCTATTCTTCAGTGTTTCGTTCATTTTTTTCTACCTTCCTGCTGCTCTGGGGGTGGTAAGGAGTGTATAGGCCTAGGTCTGACCCTACTGCTAATCGGGTCTCGTGTGTCAGATTTGCTGTGAATGCGGGTCCCTGATCACTTTCTATCATTTCTGGAGCCCCGTATCTGCACACTATTTTCCGAAAGTAGCTTCGTTGCAGTAGTCTTTGCTGACTTGGAAGGCTTCTGTTCATCTTGAAAATACTTCTTTTGACCACAATGGCGTATTTGAATTCTTCACTTGGCGATATCTGGATGTGGTCTATCTGGATCCTTTGAAGCTGGTAGAGTGGTCTTTCCAGATAGGTGAGGGGGACTTTCTTCCATACGTCCAGGCTTGCATTTGCCGCAGGTCAGACAGCTGCTGGTGAATTTGGCTGTTAGTGTGGAGATCCCTGAAGCGAAACAGTAAGCACCAATCAGATCATTCATCTGTGTCTTTGATATGTGGATGTGGGTCCATGTACCCATTGGACCACCATAGGGTGCATACTTTGTGGTAGGCAGAGTTTGAAGTCTATTATTGATAGCCTTCCTTCTTCACGTGTTGCTTTTTTCCATTCAGCTCTTTTTCTCCTTTTGGAGCTTGGTCTTGTAACTTCTTGAGCAGATTCCGGGACGTCTCTTTGTCAGGTTTCTTGTCTTCAGTCGTCATGTAGTAGCCGTCCGGCTCTACGACCTCTCCCACTTCTCCATGTTGTCTTCCTTTGGCTGCTTCTTTGGCTGCCATGTCCGCCATGTTATTGCCTCACGCCTCTTCTGTTCTCAGTTTTCCATGCACTTTGATTTTTCAAATTGCCACCATTTTGGAAGTTGGAGTATACCCAGTAGGTCCCTGAAGGCTCCATGATGCTTCACGGTTGTCCCGTTTGCTGTGATGAAGTCCCTTGTAGCCCAGATGGGTCTAAAGTCGTGTGCTATGCCATGCGAGTAACTGTAGTCCGTGTAGATGTTTGCAGTTTTGCCTTCTGCCATCTGGCAGGCCTTCGTCAGCACTATCAGTTCTGCTTCCTGGGCTGACAGGCTAGGTGACAGACTTCTGGACCACAGGATTTCTTGATTGCTGGTCTCTGCACTTCCTGTGTTGAAACTTCTTCATCTTCTGCAAATCTGGAGCCATCCAAGTATCCCCCCTTGGGAGTGGGAGTAGAGTGGCCGGGCTGAGGACTGTAGGTCTGGAGACGGTAACATTATGAGACAAAGGCAATAGAGGCGCCACAAAGATGCCTGGCGGCAGGGAGATTGCTGTTGGTTGAGCTTGATTGAAGATTGCCAAGATGTCATGTGGAGTGAGAGTTTCCAGTGGCTGTCCAAGAGTGATTTCAGCAACCTTGTCCAGGAGGGTGTGTGCTGCGGATACTGCCATCAGGCAGGAGGGTGCTCTTCTTGCAACTGGATCCAAGCGGGCTGAGAGGCAGCCTTAAAGTCTCTGTTTTCCCCGTGATTCCGTGCCAGGACTCCAGTAGCATGACCTTCTTTCTTCCATCAGGTAGACGGAAAGACTTTTCATAGTCAGGTAGGCCTGGTATTGGCGCTGAGACTGTGGAGTTCTTCCAATCTCCTGAATGGGTTGAAGGCTGCGTCTGATAGAAGGAGCGGGGTTGCGTTGATGCAAGCGCACAGAGGCTGCATTAGGACTGAGGCATCAGGGATCCAGGTTCTGCAATATGACACTAGACCAGGGAAAGCCTGCAGCATTCTTGGAGTTGTTGGGGGAGCCATCTTCTCCACAGTGGTCTTCCAGTCTTTTGACATGTGTTTCGTCTGGTGGGCAATACAGTGTCCCAGGGATGTAACTTGCTTCTGGCATCACTGGACTTTGTTCTTCCCGACCTTGCGTTGCTGTTCTTCCAGGTAGAGTAGGAGAGACAAGGAATAGACTGTGCAGGTGTCGATGTCAACCACACAAAGAGAAAGTCATCCACGTGTTGTAGAAGAGTGACTCTTGCATATTCTGCAATCCAGTTGACGAGGATGGAGGACATTGTCTTGGTGAAACTTGAAGGGCTTGTTTTGAGCACCTTGAGACAACACTGTCCATATGCACTGCACTGGTGCGTGAAAGCAGGCCTCCAGGTGGAGGGGAAACACTGAAGAAGGTACTGGCCAGGTTGATCACCGTGAATACCGTTGCGGTGACTGGGACTCTTGAGAGCAGAGTGTGATGGTTCAGCACTGTTGGGGTTTCAAATACCGTAGCCTCTTTCGCGGCCTCCAGGCCTTGCACCATTCTGAACTCAGTGGGGTTTACAGTCTTTTTCTTCACTGTGGAAAGCTGGGATTGATTCCGATGGGCGAGGCAGCCTAGTTTGCCTTGTCCTTCAGTATGCGGCAGGGGACTCCCATCTGCTGGTGCAGTGCTGGCGGGAAAACAAGCCGTCTACTAGGATCCACATCATGAGAGATGACGACCAGCTGGCTTTCTTGTTCTCCACCAAGACAGTCACTGTGTTAGCACCTGCTCTGGTCACAGGGGGTCTTCTTGTTGGGACGTTTCCTTAAACGGCTGCTTTTTTCTCAGCATGGGCCATCAGTAGTTTCTTTTTCTCCAGCTCGGTCTCAGGTCAATATTTGTGCACAAGTTTGAAGAGCTGAGTGGCCTTTTGCCGGTCTAGGGCCTGGGTGAACTGGTTGATTGCAGGGGGCACCTCCTGGTGCTTGCAAAAGGTGAACCTCTGGCTGTAAGGTTCTGTGTATCTGTTTCTGAAACTCAGTTTGTTCGTCTGCCATTTTGCTTTCTGTTTTGCTGCAGCTATCTTGCCCTCAGTCAAAATGGAGTTTTCCAGCTTGCATGTTCCCGCCCTGATTCTCTCCGTTTGCTTCTTAAACAGCCACAGCTGAGTAATCAGTGCTTCAGAATCTAGCCTGCAGTGAACCTGTGTTCTGACTCCTGAAGCCTTGGACCTTGTACTCCAGCCATTCCTACTGAGGAACTCTGAAGCACTTGTGGACTCTGAACTCTGCTCTTGAGAGCCTCACGTTTGCACGGACTTGCGGTAACAGAGAAGAAGATCTGAATCTGTTGTGGAGAGTTATTGCTGAGCTTAGATTACTCTGGCCTGCTGTGTCTCCTGCTTCTGTGTTTGCAACCTGTGTGTTTATTTTTGCCAATTTGTATGAAGCAATACAAGACTTTCTTTATCAACCTGTGTCTCAAGTATTTTCATCGCACCCAAGCACAAGACGCTATATGAACTGTACCACATACATTACAAGATTCTGAAGCCAAACGTTAGTGTCTGCTGGGTCTGGAAAGGCTTGTCTGCTGTACTGTGGATATCGGATGTCCGGTTGTACTTTCTGTGATGACAGTGGTTGTGACTTCTCACAACCATTCCAGGTGAGCAATTCCTTAAGTTTTTTTTTTCTGCAGTGTTATCACAGGTAAACACTATTGTTTTTTTTTTTTTTTTTTTCTTCTCTTTTTGTCTGCTGAAACTCTGGATATCAGATGTCTGGTTGAAAGCTTTCTGTGATGATAGTGGTTGTGACTTCTCACAACCATTCCAGGTGAGCAGTTCCCTTAAGTTTTTTTTCTTTCTTCAGTGTTGCCACAGGTGAACACTATTGTTTTTTTTCTCTCCTCTTCTTCCAGTATCCTGTCTTAAAAGATCTGGAAAATGGAGGCCCGCATAAAGGAACTTTGCGGAGTGACTGATAATATCCTTGCAGATTTGCAGAATATAAAGACCCGTCTTACAAATCTTCAGGACCTAAATAATCACAATTTGCAAGTGGTTGGACAGACTACCCAGGATTTGCGAGCCAGGATTGAGGTTCTGGAGGGGCGAGTCCAGGCTCCTGCCGTGGCCCCGAGTTCTGGGATTCCCAAGTTGCCCCCTTTTCGTTTTGGTGGTGAACGTGAAAAATTCAGGGGATTTGTTAATCAATGCAATCTTTTTTTTTCTGCACATGCTTCACAATTTCCTACTGAACGATCTAAGGTGCTTACTATAATTATGTTGCTTACCAACAAGGCTTTGATATGGGCAAACCCTCTGATTGAGACTGAGGATGATTGTTTGAATCACCTTGATGATTTTATTTCAGCCATGGGGCAGGTGTTTGATGACCCCAATCGAGGTGCAACAGCTGAAGCAGCCATGTTAGCTTTGCGCCAAGGTAAGCACTCGGTAGCTGAATATGCCTTGGATTTCAGGAGATGGGCCCTTGATACCACCTGGGACAATTCCGCCAAAAAATCTATTTTTCGAAAGGGGTTATCCCCACTAATTAAGGATGAACTTGCTCGTGCCGACCCTCCCACTGCGTTAGGTGACTTTATTAACTACTGCATCCGTATTGATACTCGTTTAACTGAACGCAGGCAAGAGAGATGGTTCGAAAGCAATCGTACTAACCTTTTCCTACCTTCCTCTCCAGCTAAGGAACCTTTGAATAGGATTACACGGGAACCTGAACCTGAACCCATGCAGGTAGACTCTTTACTACGACGGGTTAGTGATGCACGCAAGGAACATCGTTTTAAGGAGAATCTATGTTTTTATTGTGGTAAGTCAGGGCACTTTATTATTAACTGTCCCAGCCGTTCTCGCAAGACTACTGCAGCACTCATTCATTGTGAGTGTTGCGAGAGGGGATCTGTCAGGTCCGAGCCTCAGGCTCCAGAGAGAGCTGCAGCAACAGATCTTGATTTCTCGGACTTAAACTCCGTTACCTCTGAGGACGTTGACTGTGTAAATGCTGCCATCTTTCAAGTTTCCTCAGCGGTGTCCCAGCTGAGTTGTAAGAAAAACAATTCTCACTGTTTTCTTTCCATCAAACTCTGGGTTGACTCAGCCTGGGTGTCTAGCTCTGCTATGATCGACTCAGGTGCAAGTGGAAATTTTATGGATGTCTCCTTTGCTCTAAAACAGGGAATACGTTCAGTGAAGAAGGCTGCTCCAGTACAGATGGAAACTGTGGATGGTTCCCTGCTGACCTCTGGACCAGTGGATCAGGAAACAGAGCCTTTAAGGTTCTTATGGGTAAAGATCATCAAGAGAAACTGTCCTTTATGCTTATCTCTTCTCCTCACTTTCCCATTATTCTAGGGCTACCATGGCTGCAGGCTCAGAATCCTACCATTAACTGGGAGACCAAGGAATTACACTTTCCAGAGAAACAGATGAGTCCAAAAATTTCAGC
Organism: Oophaga sylvatica; assembly: GCA_033576555.1. Taxonomy (NCBI): domain Eukaryota; kingdom Metazoa; phylum Chordata; class Amphibia; order Anura; family Dendrobatidae; genus Oophaga; species Oophaga sylvatica. The sequence continues at coordinate 37,252,648 of JARQOD010000007.1, read as the reverse complement.
TTGCTCTGTTCCTAAAGGAACCATATCAGTCCCTGAACTACCAGCTGTATACCAGGACTATGTGGATTTATGTGACAAGAAGAACGCTGACCAGCTTCCTCCTCACCGTCCATATGATTGTCCAATTGAATTATTGCCTGGAGCAGAGATACCTTTTGGTAAGATCTACCCCCTGGCGGGGCCCGAGCTGAAGGCTTTAAAGAGTACATAGACGAAAATCTAGCCAAGGGCTTCATACGCCCCTCTTCATCTCCTGCAGGGGCACCCATCATTCTTTGTAAAGAAGAAAGATGGATCCCTGAGACCATGCGTAGACTATAGGGAACTCAATAAGGTTACTATTAGAAACCGTTATCCATTGCCTTTAATCCCTGAGTTATTGGAGAGAGTGCGACATGCCAAAATTTTTCTAAACTAGATCTTCGTGGGGCCTATAACTTAGTCCGTATTAGACCTGGGGATGAATGGAAGACTGCATTCAGGTCACGCTATGGACACTTTGAATATCTGGTTATGCCTTTTGGTCTGAGTACCGCCCCAGCCACTTTCCAACACTTGGTGAATGACATCTTCAGGGATCTCCTAGATACATTCGTGGTAATTTATTTGGATGATATTTAATTTTTTCTAACTCCACAGAGGAACATCATGGACATGTGAGAATGGTCTTGGAACGTCTAAGACAAAATCATCTTTACATCAAGCTTGAAAAGTGTGAATTCCATAAGACCGAAATTCAATTTCTGGGGTATGTACTGTCTACACAAGGAATTAGTATGGATGGAAGAAAACCCAAGCCATCAATGATTGGCCAAGTCCTAGAAATGTGAAGGAGGTACAGCGCTTCATCGGGTTTGCAAACTTCTATAGACGTTTCATTAGAAATTTCTCTGAGGTAGTGTCACCTATCACCCAACTTACCCGGAAAGAGTCTAAGTTCTCCTGGACTCCCCAAGCCCAGGAAGCATTTTCCCGTCTAAAAGATAAATTTACCACTGCACCTATCCTAGTACATCCCAACCCGAGCTTGCCTTCATAATAGAGGTGGATGCTTCAGACTGTGCCGTGGAGCTATACTCTCTCAGAGAACAGGTGAGAAGAATGTCTTGCATCCCTGTGCCTTCTTTTCCCAGCAGTTGTCTTCGGCTGAGAAGAACTACGATGTGGGCAATAGAGAGTTGTTGGCCATTATTGCCGCCTTCAAAGAATGGAGACACCTTCTTCAAGGAGCTGCACAGCAAATAGTCGTTCTGACAGACCATCGTAACTTGAGTTTATCAGGTCGGCTAAGTGCCTGACTCCTCGCCAGGCTCGCTGGAATCTTTTCTTAAACCAATTTAATTTTATTATTTCTTATAGACCAGGATCGCGCAATGGAAAGGCTGATGCACTCTCTAGGATTTACTCAGCAGAGACACGTCCAATTACTCCTCCTAAGACTATTCTTCCTGACTCTAGATTCCTAGGAGTGATTCATCATCAAGACCTAATTAAGACATCAAGGAAGCATACCATGCGGATTCCTTTTTGGCTCAACCCCCAAGGGACGTAAGTCTTGTCTTTAAGAATGGTGTGTGGATTCAGGGACAACGTCTGTATATACCTGAAACAGTCAGATTGAGAGTATTGCAACTCATTCACGATTCCAAATAGCCGGGCATAGAGGAATTCTAAAGACACAGGAATTTCTTTCTCGTTTCTTTTGGTGGCCCACTTGTCAGGAAGGATGTTTTGGACTATGTCACTTCTGTGAGGTTTGTGCAAGATGCAAAACACCTCGCTCTTCACCAACTGGTCTGTTACAGCCTCTTCCCACCCCGTCCCGCCCGTGGGGATCCATTTCTATGGACTTCATTGTGGAATTACCAACCTCTCAAGGGAAGAACACTATTCTAGTGGTGGTTGACCGTTTAACAAAGGCAGCTCATTTTATCCCTTGTGTCGGATTACCCACTGCAAAACAGACATCAGATTTGATGATTAAAGATGTGTTTCGTTACATGGAGTACCGGATGAGGTTATTTCGGATCGAGGGGTGCAATTCACTTCTAGGTTTTGGCAAAATTTCTGTGCAGCATTGGACATTAAAGTAAACCTTTCTTCTGCTTTTCATCCCCAGACTAATGGACAAACCGAACGAACCAATCAAACCCTGGAGCAGTATCTCCGCTGCTTTATCTGCCACCTACAGGATGATTGGGTGGATCTACTTCCATTGGCTGAGTTCTCTTACAACAACTCTCAGAGTGCCTCCACTAAACAGTCTCCTTTTTACTCTAATCTAGGTTATCATCCTAACATTCTACCACGATTTCCCATAGAGACGCCTTTGCCAGCAGTGGCTGAAAGAGTCACGACTTTACAGAAGAATATGGATCTTCTAAAGGAGAATCTGGAATCGGCTCAGGAAAGGTACAAGAAGCAGCAGATAAATTTCGTAAACCTGCACCAGCTTTAAGGTAGGAGACTTGGTCTGGCTGTCAACCAGAAATCTTAAGTTAAGGATTCCATCGTCTAAGTTGGGACATAAGTACATTGGACCCTATAAAATCAGTAAGATTATAAGTGCCGTTGCTTGTCGTCTTCAACTGCCCAGAACTATGAGAATCCACCCTGTCTTTCATGTATCCCTACTAAAGGCTGCGACACCCAATACGTTTCCTGGACGTTCTTCGTCTTGCCCTGACCCAGTGCTAGTCGATGGTCAGGAAGAATTTGTGGTGGAAAGGATTTTAGATTCCAGGTTGTATAGAAATCAGTTACAATATCTGATTAAATGGCAGGGCTACCCAGTGGAGGACAACTCATGGGAGCCAGTCAATAACGTTAATGCTCCTCGCTTGCTCCGTCAGTTTCATCAGAGGTACCCACACAAGCCTGGTCTGAGGTCATCCGGAGGTTGTCCCTAAGGGGGGAGTAATGTAAGGTTCTGTGTATCTGTTTCTGAAACTCAGTTTGTTCGTCTGCCATTTTGCTTTCTGTTTTGCTGCAGCTATCTTGCCCTCAGTCAAAATGGAGTTTTCCAGCTTGCATGTTCCCGCCCTGATTCTCTCCGTTTGCTTCTTAAGCAGCCACAGCTGAGTAATCAGTGCTTCAGAATCTAGCCTGCAGTGAACCTGTGTTCTGACTCCTGAAGCCTTGGACCTTGTACTCCAGCCATTCCTACTGAGGAACTCTGAAGCACTTGTGGACTCTGAACTCTGCTCTTGAGAGCCTCACGTTTGCACGGACTTGCGGTAACAGAGAAGAAGATCTGAATCTGTTGTGGAGAGTTATTGCTGAGCTTAGATTACTCTGGCCTGCTGTGTCTCCTGCTTCTGTGTTTGCAACCTGTGTGTTTATTTTTGCCAATTTGTATGAAGCAATACAAGACTTTCTTTATCAACCTGTGTCTCAAGTATTTTCATCGCACCCAAGCACAAGACGCTATATGAACTGTACCACATACATTACACTGGCGTTGGAGCTGGATGAGGTGTTGCCATTCCATGAAGCGAGTAGGGCGCTTCTTGAGTTGAATATCCTGGCCAATGTCAAAGTTCTCAGGCCGTCTTCTTAGGCGAGTTCACTTAGACCTTCAGTTGGTCAGAGACATCTTGACTCTGGGTGATGGAGTGGCTTTTCTGGTACTATGTCCAGCACCTCCTGTGATAGGTCTGCAGTGTGGTTGTTTGAGGTTCCTGTTTCTTCTTGGGTCAGGGGTGAAGAAAGTGTCATGGTCCCATCTTCCTGGAACACTCTGGTCGCTTTCAGCTTCTGCAGTAGGTCCACTCCCAATAGGTTGAGGGTGCAGGTTTTTTACACAACAAACTGGGACATGATGGAGTGTTCTGGCTGAGTCCACACGCTCAGGGGCTTCATAATCTGGAAATATCTGACTTGACCATCAATTCCCATGCAGGAAGCAGAAGATTCTGATAGGTAGGTGAGGTTGCGGAGTTCCACAAGAAAAGATCTGACTACGCCATCCATTCTCAGGATATTGGTCCCACTGGTGGGGTTCCCTGTGGACTTGGTGTGCTCTTGTCCTATGGACAGGGTTCTTCACTGCTTTCTTTGTTTTCTCCTTGGCTTGCTTCTCTAGACAAAGTGGTGGGTCGTAGGGGTTCTCTGCAGCGGTTCCGGTAATGGCCAAGCTTGCCACAGTTGTAACACTTGACATTTCTTCTGTCTTTAAAACGTGGTTGGCCATCTGGCTCTGAGACCACCATCAGGGGAGCTGTTTTGCGCACTCCTGGCTGGGATTCTATCCCTTTTGCGGCTGTGAGCAGGGTGTCCATTGCTATTGACCTGTACTCAGGCCTAGCTACTATCAGTGGCTTTCTGATTGGTTCTCTCAGTCCATGCACAAAGGCCTGTGCCAACATCCGTCTGTGTGTCTGATCATGGGTAATGAGGCCCAAATCTTGAAACACTTGCATTACTCTGTCATGGAACTTCTCCACAGACTCTGTCTTGTCTTGACTCGTGACATGTAGGCTGAGAGCTTGTCCTGTCAGTCTGCTTTTGGCCCATTCTCTGAGTTGCTCAATTAGCTTTGGTCCTGTCTCCCAGGCATACGCATCTAACTCTGCTGGAAGCTTGAAGTGTTCTCTCATAATTGACCAGAATGCATCACCTGCTTTTATTTCCATTTCGGTCCAGAGATCAATCCAGGCTGCTTTCTGCTGGATCTGCTGCATTTTTTGGCAAAATAGCATGGGGTGTATCCCTGGGTCTGGCAGCATACTGATCACCTGGCTTGGGATGAAGGGGTTATAGGATGGTGCCTCTACCTGTCCCTGCTCTATTGGTGCTTGTGTGTTTTCTTCCCTAGCATTGGGCAGCATGTGTGACGTTGCGTCTTCATCTTCATCAGATAAGAAGTGACATGGTGTACTTGGTGCATACACTGGGTGAGATTTGGGCTTTAAAGTTGTCTTGCTGCATGGGGATTTCCCACTTCCTTGCTGAGGCTGCGGTGGATCAGTGTCATGGTTCCATGCTAGCAGCCCTGTAGCTATACCACCCCCTGTGAAGCCCTAGCTGTGGACTGTTGTGTCTGGGGGCTACATGTAGCGTTTTGTGTAGATTTCCATCAATGTTTTGTCACTATTTAGCATTATTGTAGAGACCTCACCAAACTGGAAATTCATGTCCATGGTGTGAATGGAGCTGGAAAGAGGCATGTGCTAGCCACCAAAGCCACCACTTTCAGAATTTTAATACTGATTTTAAGTGACAGAAATTTTTGCTCAAATCTGTCACATAAACAACATAATCTCGGGTCAAGATACGTCAGTTACTTCATATATGTAATCATATGACTGTTACCACCAAAAACAGTCCTGGGAAAACACCCATATGGAACTCCAGACAATTAATTACAACACAGAAAAAAGATTGGAGCAAAAATACCATAACAGACCTGATTATCTTATAAGCAAAAGTTTATTACAAGTAAGGTGATATAGGTAAAATACACATTTATATTTAACAATTACATCCAATCAAAGTGAACAGGACACGCGGCAAAAGCAAAGCGGTCGTGGTAGATATGTGTCTACAGCATGATGTTAATACATCCCACACAACCATAAAAGCAGGGAAGCCATGGAACATTCAATGTTCAGGTAATGAGATACTAATACCCAGTCAATATATATCTGTTCCTAAATCCTTAGTATCCACAATAGTGCCTCCATAATATAATTACATTTAAAGTGCTAGTGCATATCTAATGTTCATGGCCCGGTACAGTATTTTTCAGACTATAAGACGTACCGGATCATAAGACGCACCCCAAATTTTCAGAAGGAAAATAGGGAAAAAAAAATTGTTGCAGAGATCTTAATCTGAGCATGTGCCGCCCCCGGCGGGCCTTTTCCAGGAGGCCACCGCATTGCAGCAATGGATGAGCGGGGGCCTCCGGGCTTTGACAAAATGTTTGCGGAGCCCCCCGCACCACAGATCATTGCCAAACCTGCCACACCAACCTGGGAAGGGTGTGTGATCATCGCCCTGCAGCGTAGGACCAGGACCACTACAGAATCGCCTGACTCCTGCTGCCGCCACACTACTTGTAAGTTTATTCCGACTATAAAACTCATCCCCATTTTCCCCCAAAATCCATAGTCTGAAAAATACTGAAAATATACCCTAATTAGTGTTGAGCGATACGATAATGCAAATATCGGCTATCGGCCGATATTAGCTCTATCGGCCTTTCGATAATTCGTTTCGATATTTTCGTCTTATCGAATACCGGAATCGGATTTGTCACTGTCACTGTGAGTGTCCGTCGGTCGGGTCTGTCAGGAGTCAGCGGCACTTACCTGGCAGAAGATCTCCGGCGGTCACGTCCTGGACTGCTTGATGGCCGCCATTATCTTCTCCCTGGCGGTCACATGCAGTTTTTCGCGATAACTGCAGTGACTGCAGGGTAATCCCGGCCGTAAAGCAGTCAGTCCGATGACGTCACCGCCGGGGAAGCAGGTAATCAGCTGTGCTGTGCCGGGATGACAGGCTCTGCCTGTCATTCTGATGTAGCAGAGCTGGATCGTCGTGGGACACTCGTTACTATGGACTGCGTCGGTCAGGTGGTATACTTTTTTTTTTTTTTTTCATTTTTTTACAGGAGATCGATGGCGTCGCAGCAGGATGAGACAGTAATAAAAGAAATGAAAACTGTGTTTTTTTATTTTTTATTAAATTAAAAAAATTTTTTTGGAACATTCACCCGTCCGGGTACATAAACAATTTAACTATTTATTTACATACAGGGACCCTGTCCAGGTTATTTAGACTTCTTTGGCAGGGGTGTTACAGGTACCACCTGGTACTCTTCTGGTGCTTGCCAAACATCCGAGGCACCAAGGACCACCAGGACCTGATGACGTCGTGTGGCCTGTACAGTTACGTCGTGACCCGCTATCTGGGTCTGTGTGGCCACCTCTTTCATCTCTCTCCGGGTCTGGAGCCCTATGTCACGGACTGTACGAACCCCAGGGGGCCTAACAGGCGCCGGGTACGGGCCAGCTATACTTATCATGTCCATAGCTGGGGCTGCTGAGGAGACCACTGAGGGAGGCTGGGGAGATTTACGGCGTGGGGTGGGCACTTTTGCAGAGGCCTGGATGTGGGAGGCTGAAGGCTTCGAGGGTCTCACAGGTTCCTGACACACTGGGGAGTAGGGGTCGCACCTGGTAACATTTATGGCGTACCATCCATTGTAACCCCAGTGTCGGGTGTAAGTCACCAAGTCTCCTGGCAACAGGTCCCTCCCCGGGTGTCCTTCTGGGAGGTGAGCCTCCACGTCCCGCCGGGTCACAAAGACTTCTAAATAAAGTCCAGGCTCCTTGATGAAGCCCCACCCACCTTTCAATTTAAAGCTCCGTACTGCACCCTTACGCCGCGGCTCACTCAGGGTTCCTTTATCCTTTCTCATCCGGTCCTTATCTGCCCGGTCCTTCTCCAGGTGACGTTGGCGAAGTTTTAGGGTTTCTCGCTGCTCCCTTTGTCGCTCTGCTTCCCGCTCCCAACGTCTCCACTCTTCCTCCTGACGCCGATTGTAATTCTCCTCCACCAGTTGCTCCATGTCTCCACCACTCCACTGCAGCTTACAGTGTCCGGTTTGCGGCAGCTCTCCTGTCGCCCCCCAGTCCTGGCGGCGCTCCCCTGCGGAGGAAGCAGACGGCTCTAAATCAGATGACAGTCGGGGCTCCGGTACAGGCAGGTAGTGCTCTGGTGCCTGCGCGGCCTCCTCCATGAGGACGGGTGTCGCTTCTTCTGTCTCAGCGACCGGGGCAGACAGCGGGATCTGGGGTGCTGCTGACGGTGCTGCGGTTTTTGCAGGAACGGGTGCCTCCACTGCGACAACGTCAACCGGATCACATTGCAAGGGCTCCTCTACTATAACGGGTGCCTCACCTTCCGGTACAGACACTTCAGGTAAGAGGGATTGGCGCCGCTCCAAGTTTAGTTTTAGGGCACGCCAGCTCGCTTCCATCCTGGCGACCTCCTCCCGGTGCCGGGCCAGGCCTCTCAGGGTATCCTCCGCTTCTTGCAGCGTAGGAGGGTTTACAGGCCGGGTGCCCAACGGTGATTCCGTGGCGATCGGGTCGCTTCCGTGGGGGGAGAGCTCTGACTGCTCCATCCCTTCCCACTTCTGCTCGTCGTGTCCATTAGCCATCTCTGCCAAGTCACATGTGTCATATCTGGAGAGGGCCCCTCTTTTGTAGGGAGGCGGGACCTCCTCACACTGAGGAGGATGAGGAGGCGGAACTCCAGAGCTGTGGGCACGATGTTACATTGCAGTACCATTTACAGTGGGCGGCCATCGTTTTCACGCCACTGAGTGAGTGACACCACGAAGAGCACGCCCTTCTTCTTCACCAGTGCCTCGTCGTGACGCAGATATGGCAGAAAAATGGCAAATACATTCTCTGATGATTTTAGCAATTCTCAAGCACAAAACCAGTGCAATTCAGGCACACAGGACTCGCTTATAGCGAGCTACAGAATCCTGTTCGTGACGCCCAAGTTGAGTCGCACAGAGCCAGAGGTTTTCGGGGTACTCGGCACCGAGCCCGTCGACTTCTATGGGGTATGTCACGTCTTTACCCGGCAATTGAATTAGAGTCGATTTTACTATGTAGAAGTGTATAAACTATAAATATATGTATATATATATGTCACAATGACATGTATATATATATATATGTATTCTATGTGTGTATATTTTGTGTTTACAACGAAAGAAAGGGTTTTTTTTGTTGCGATATTTTGTTCCCATAGACTTACATGGGACTTCCGGTATCGAAATCGGATATCGACGATATTTAGTGCTATCGGCGATACAATTTCGATACGATATTTTTAGATATCGAGCAATATCGCTCAACACTAACCCTAATATTAACTAGCAATTACCTATATTAAAATCTAAGCAATACATATATGAATCATTTTTATTAGCCTCTAACATTTGGACATAACTCTGTGTATATAAAAAAAGGTACAAAAAAATTGGCACTTTAACTTGCTTGGCTATTACACAAGGCTTTTTTTTGACATTTAATACATTCAGATCTTTCTTTGTTTTATTAAATAAAACTTTACAGCAGACACTTGTCTTGTAGTCATGCACGCATTTCTATTGACAGCTAATGATGTTTTCTCAGCCTGATTATTAAATTAGTATAACAAGTTTTTTTCTGATAAAACAATGGATACTAAGTGTTTGATAAACCCTTTACCTCCTACGTACAAGAAAAACATCACTTTCCTTATTTTATTGGATCACACCTCTATTATGACTTTGTCTCCATCCAATTATTGAAACAAATAAATAAAGATTGTTATTTTCAAAAGCTTTTTATTACAGCTTTTCCACTTAATAGGGCCCAAGTCTCTGATTATACTATAACATAGCAGAGCACAATGCTGTGTAGACAATGCATATTGCGATGCCTCTAGCTGTCAATTAGACAAAGAATTCAAGTAGATACAGCTGCATACTTCCTACCCCCCTTGCGATCCCTTCTCCCTTTTTATTCTGATGTGGGATGCACTAAACCACTCAATTATGCGATAAACAATTCAGTCCGTCAACAACACGCTTTTGCACTTTTTGAAATGGTGTTTAGAGGTAGATAAATGAAAACAAGCATGGCAGCCTGCCACCGTGTAGTCTGCTCCCTGGATCTTTGCAGGGCACTGAGCAAGAAGAGACTTAGCATAAGTGTTTCCTGGAGCCCAAGACATGTCATTTGTGAGCAGACAATAGCGGTTTGTTTTCTAGATAGCTGATGTCTAGTTTAATGCTAGTTGGCGTTTTCAAGCAGTAATGGGTTCACAAGCTGTTATGAGCATTGCGTAAAGGATATTTTTTTTGTCCGCCAACCTTCTACTAAAATTCAGAAAATTTAAAGAGCCATGTAATAAAGGCACGTTTGGATAAAAGATTGTTTCCAAAAATAAGTGAACATGTAAAATTGTGCAGGACAATTGCCTGGTCAGTATTGATAATGGGCTCCCGAGTAACTGATACTAAGCTGAGCATGGTCTGCCTAATATACAGAAAAGATTAGGATTTTAAAAACTGCATTTAGCTTCCTACTGTGTTATCACCATCCTAAATTCAGATCTGCCAGATGGATTTATTCTATAATTTGTGTAGTTCATTTTAGTAGTGAACGGGTTAGTTTCTTTATCAGAAATCAACAGAGCTGTTAGTTTAATTTGATCTCTTGCTGTGTTAATTGGGCTGTTAAGCCTTCTTCCTTCTATGGCCACAATACATAAGGTTCTGTAATTATATGAAGAAGAATGGGGAATACATTTGATTAAACTAGTATATAGCTATATCTATTTAGTTATTTAATAATTTATCTATTTCTAGTTGTCTATTTCTATATACAATATATATATCATCACTTGCAGACATAGACAGAAAAGGGCCATGCAAAAACAATATATGGGTCTTTTGCAGCCCAAGAGCTCCTAAAAATGTTAAATTGCACTGGATTTTGAGGTAGGAATGGGTCCTTTTACCTCTTGGGCCCCTGTGCACAGGTTGCACCAATGATATGTCCGCCCTTGAACACAACACAACATTAAAATTGTGACTCAACAGCACCTGTTATGAACTTGTAGGGGGTTGAATTGCCACAAAAAAATGAACGACTGAATGTATATTGATGTTTCTTGGCCATATACATGGATAAATGACAGTGCAATAGAAGAAGATTAATAGGAGTACAGTACAGAAAGCTGTAGATGATGATGATGATAGTGATGTTGATTATGACCGGGCACTACTTGAGGATGTCACATGGCTACAAGAAAATGCAAATATACAAAAATTGCTAGGTAGGCACTTCCAATTTAAATACAAAACCGAAAGAGAAGAGGGAAGCATATCATGCCATAAAAAATTTGAACTTTATTGTAGAAAATACATATTATAGCAATAATGCAAAAAGACAGTAGAATTTTAAAAAGTGGAGACAACAATACAGAAAAAACCGCACTCAAATCAGGATAATTGCTTAGAAAAGAATATTGCACAAATAGCTATAATAAATGCAAATATAGTATTTTCTCAAAATGAGATGAATGAATGGAGAACTCAGAAAAAGTAAATACTCAATGCAGGTAGATTAGCAAATGTATTACTAGTAAAATGCTGGTGCAACAAAAATAAATACAAGATGTCAATCTACATAGATGAGTCTCCAAAACACAGTATATTGCACTAAGTTATAATGGTGATACAAAGTGTAAAGCTACATAAATAGATAAATCTCCGAAAGGAGGTTCACAGTGCTAATTTAGGTTCAAAATATACCTGAGAAGCGGTTAGACACCCCGACGCGCGTTTCGCTCTATAGCTTCCTCCAAAGGGGATGTGTGTGTCTGATACTGAAAGCCTGCATGCTTTTATAGCTCAAGAGGATCGTTAATAGTGATGTAAGTAAATGCGTCATATCCTTTAAGCTAAGTAGGCAAATATAAATCTCAGCTGAGTTGAGTTACCGTTGCTATGGTAGCTATAAGTGGCGTCCGCTCAGGGAAGATAACAAGGTGATCGCTATCATAAGCTTACCAGAGACGCGTCGCCCAGGCAACACAGAGACTCCAAGGATCAGCGAACCGCCCACCGCTCGACGTCAGAGCAGGGGGAGAGCTGAAGCCGGAGCGTCCGTGTTATCCTGGCGGCGCAGAGTCTGCCTCCTTTTTGAAGAAAAGAAATCGCAAACTGGGAAGTGGGATGGCGTTAATGAGAGAAAAAGCTTCAAAGTTCTCATGCCTCATCCATTGCTCGACATGTCAGAGCAAAAGGAGAGCAGAGATCCAAATCTATCATCCTTTCACAACATTTTTAAGGGGAAGGAAGATAATTAATATTCGGGAAAGTATAAGAGTGTATCTAGTGAGAGGTGCATAATAATATACGTGACAGAGGGAGAATTGTGTATCTATATACGTGATAAAAAAGTGAAAAACTACTATAGATGTTACCCGTAAGCAAAATGACATAGAGCAAATGAATATATGTGAAAATAAATAAAGTGACATAAAAATATAAATATAATGCATTGAATAAATAAAAAAAATATAATAGTATAAAGTCCAAAAAGAAAAAAATAATGAAAATAGAATTCTTCTTTTATGTTGATTTAAACCAACATTCGATGGATCATGTGTGTCTTCAGTTAAAGATATCTTCTCCTCTTTACGAAATGGAGCAGAGCAAGGCGGCATCATAACCATAACAGAAGGAACTCAGGAATGTATAATGAGAAAAATGGCAGTAAATAACTATAATAAAGAAAGACAAAAAATTAAAATCAAATAAATAAAAACAAGCAAGCAAAATAAAAAACTTTATAAGAAAGGGGCATAACTGAGCGTCTCATTCAGGTCAGCGGGATGAACTGAGCCAACCCTGGAAATCCATTTTGCTTCCAACTGGGCCAAATTCCTTCTCCAATTCCCTCCTCTGATATCAATCCAGACCTTATCAATGCCTCTGACTCTCAGCAGACTGGCCTTACAATCATGAAAGGTCTTAAAATGTCTAGCAACAGGTTTCAAAAGGGTCAAGTCATTGACGTCAGAGGCATTAATAATGTCGCGATAGTGTTCCCTAACACGAACCTTCAAGGCTCTAGATGTAAGGCCTATATATACTCTAGGACACGGACACACAGCATAATAGACTACTCCTATGGTGTTAGAAGTAATATGCTGTGTGATTTTAAAGTTCTTGCTGCTGTCACAAGATTCGAAATGGGTGGCACGTTGCATATTCGGGCATGAGATGCATTTGCCGCAAGAGTAAGAACCCCATTTTAAATCAATAGGTTTCAGTAATGGCTGTAATTGTGGTCCTGGATAGTGACTATGCACTAAATGATCTTTTAGATTTAGAGAACGTCTATAGGTAATGGAAGGGCCCTTTGGAATGAATTTACATAGGGTTGGATCTAGGCGTAAGATGGACCAATATTTTTCCAGAGCCTGCCTCATTTCACTCCATTTATGGCTATAAGTTGAAATAAATCTCACTGTGGAATCATTTTTGTATTTTCTTTCTCTCGGTTGAAGGAGAGTAGTTCTCTCAGCTTTCTTCGCTTTATTGAAACCTTTCTTGATACTTCTTTTTGAATACCCACGTTCTTCAAATCTCTGGGATAGAGAAGTAGCCTGTCTCAAAAAATCTTTTTCGTCAGAGCAGATCCTCTTTATCCTCAAAAATTGCCCAGTTGGTATACCATTTATGAGGGGTTGTGGGTGAGAAGAATTAGCATGGAGGAGGGCATTAACCGCAGTTTTCTTGCGGAAAACATCAGTCTTCAAGAACTGGTTACTATCCTTAGCAATCACAATGTCTAGAAAGTCAATCTGGTTTTGGCTATATTTACAGGTTAGTTTAATATTGAGGGAATTTTCATTTAAGATATTCACAAATTGTAGAAGGTCCTGCTCCGGACCCTGCCAGAGGATGATGATATCATCTATATAGCGGGCAAAAAACAGGACCCGCTCAATAAATGCCACTGGTTTAGAGAAAAATAGATCCCTCTCCCACATACCCAAAAAGAGATTTGCATACGAAGATGCGAATGACGCCCCCATTGCTGTTCCCTGCTGTTGTAAATATATGTTCCCCTTGAAGGTAAAAAAATTGTGCTCCAAGGCGAACTGCAAAAGGGTTAACAGAAAGAGGGCAAAATCCTCATTATAATTCGACATATTCAAAAAACCTTTTACCGCTCGTATACCATGTTCATGATGAATTGAGGTATACAGGGACTCAACGTCCAAAGTGACCAGCCAGACATCATCATCAGCAGGTATTCCCTCAATTTTTTTGAGGATATCCCCAGTATCCTTTACATAGGAGGGTAAATCGTTAACCAGTGGCTTAAGATGAAAATCTAAGAATTTACCGATGGTCTCACAAAGATTGCCATTCCCGGATACAATAGGACGACCCGGAGGGGTTTTCGGATCTTTGTGTATTTTAGGCAGAAAGTATATACATGCCATCTTAGGGTACTGGGGAATTAGATGGTCTTTCAAGTCCTTTGTGATTATACCATGGGAGAAAGCTACATCAAGAATTTCTTGAAGCTCCCCCTGGAATTGCAAGGTGGGATTAAAGGTAAGTTTCTTATAGCAATTAGAATCTTTTAACTGCCTAAATGCCTCCTTCTCGTACATAGGGGTAGGCCATATTACTATATTGCCCCCTTTGTCTGCAGATTTAATTAGGGCTCCTTTCAGATTCTTTAATTCTTTGAGGGCCGACCTTTGGGTACGAGTTAAATTGTCATGAGTTATTCCATTCGGAATAGATTCAAATTCCTGTGTAACGAGTTTAACAAATAACTCAATGCTAGGATACAATTGTAAGGGCGGAAATTTTTTTGGGATCGGGGGGCAAATTTACCTATAGTAGTGGTGGTAGTGGTTTCAGGTAAATCCTCCAATTCCTCCAGAGTAGAGATGGCTTCTAATTCACGTTCAGTCCATACTTCTCCACTATTAGGTCTATTATGCAATTTCTTAAGGACCAGCTTTCGTGCGAATAAGTGGAGATCTTTTATGGCTGAAAATGAATCAAAAGATGAGACGGGCGAAAAAGATAAACCAAGACTCAAAACTTCAAGCTGAGGCTGTGTGAATTGTATGTCGGATAAATTAATTACCTGCAGCTTTAAAGAAGAGGGAACAGAGGATGAGGAATTGCCATGCTTACTAAATTTCCTAGAGATGTCATTTTTCCTTCTATAATTATTTCTTCTCAGATTATATACACGGCTCGAAGTTTCGCCATCTTCTCTTGATGACAGGGATGAGAAAGATGAGGATCTGGAGGGATTACGTTCCTCCCTATTATTTGGTAGCCACCTATATACCATACCGGTTTTAAAATCTTGCAAATCTCTTTGAAATTTTTTTGTTTTTGTACTCTTAACCTCAATTTCCCATATCTGAAATTGAGATTCAACATCCTTGTTGAAGGCTTCCAATTCTTGTGAAGAAAGACATTGAGATAATTTCAAACGTAAGCTTTCAACTTCCAGATCTAATTTATTAAGGCTTTTCTTATTATTGCCTATGAGCAATTCAATGAAAATTTTTGAGCAAGATGAACAGGCTTCTTCCCAACGTGTTTTAAAACTTGTATCTTCTATAGGGAAAGAAGGCATAACCCGAACTCGTAATCCTCTAGGAATTAACCCCTTAGAGAGGTAATTTTCTAGGGACGCCTTGTTCCACCATGTGCGGGTCCTCTTTTTTAGAATAAATTTCATTGAATTTCTTAGCTCAGTTTTCTGCCCACTCTCAGTATTATCAGATTGTATGCTGTCCCCATTAAAAACAGAATCCAAACAAGAAAGCCAGCTTTGGTCTCTGGCCTTAACATCCATCTGAGCAAAGAAACACTGTAAACAAAGTACAGTAAACAATATTAATGCAAATATACAAAAATTGCTAGGTAGGCACTTCCAATTTAAATACAAAACCGAAAGAGAAGAGGGAAGCATATCATGCCATAAAAAATTTGAACTTTATTGTAGAAAATACATATTATAGCAATAATGCAAAAAGACAGTAGAATTTTAAAAAGTGGAGACAACAATACAGAAAAAACCGCACTCAAATCAGGATAATTGCTTAGAAAAGAATATTGCACAAATAGCTATAATAAATGCAAATATAGTATTTTCTCAAAATGAGATGAATGAATGGAGAACTCAGAAAAAGTAAATACTCAATGCAGGTAGATTAGCAAATGTATTACTAGTAAAATGCTGGTGTAACAAAAATAAATACAAGATGTCAATCTACATAGATGAGTCTCCAAAACACAGTATATTGCACTAAGTTATAATGGTGATACAAAGTGTAAAGCTACATAAATAGATAAATCTCCGAAAGGAGGTTCACAGTGCTAATTTAGGTTCAAAATATACCTGAGAAGCGGTTAGACACCCCGACGCGCGTTTCGCTCTATAGCTTCCTCCAAAGGGGATGTGTGTGTCTGATACTGAAAGCCTGCATGCTTTTATAGCTCAAGAGGATCGTTAATAGTGATGTAAGTAAATGCGTCATATCCTTTAAGCTAAGTAGGCAAATATAAATCTCAGCTGAGTTGAGTTACCGTTGCTATGGTAGCTATAAGTGGCGTCCGCTCAGGGAAGATAACAAGGTGATCGCTATCATAAGCTTACCAGAGACGCGTCGCCCAGGCAACACAGAGACTCCAAGGATCAGCGAACCGCCCACCGCTCGACGTCAGAGCAGGGGAGAGCTGAAGCCGGAGCGTCCGTGTTATCCTGGCGGCGCAGAGTCTGCCTCCTTTCTGAAGAAAAGCTATAAAAGCTATGTAGCTTTACACTTTGTATCACCATTATAACTTAGTGCAATATACTGTGTTTTGGAGACTCATCTATGTAGATTGACATCTTGTATTTATTTTTGTTGCACCAGCATTTTACTAGTAATACATTTGCTAATCTACCTGCATTGAGTATTTACTTTTTCTGAGTTCTCCATTCATTCATCTCATTTTGAGAAAATACTATATTTGCATTTATTATAGCTATTTGTGCAATATTCTTTTCTAAGCA
This sequence comes from Oophaga sylvatica, assembly GCA_033576555.1. Lineage (NCBI taxonomy): Eukaryota > Metazoa > Chordata > Amphibia > Anura > Dendrobatidae > Oophaga > Oophaga sylvatica. The sequence goes on along the minus strand of JARQOD010000007.1, from coordinate 37,236,020 downwards.
ATTATCCTGATTTGAGTGCGGTTTTTTCTGTATTGTTGTCTCCACTTTTTAAAATTCTACTGTCTTTTTGCATTATTGCTATAATATGTATTTTCTACAATAAAGTTCAAATTTTTTATGGCATGATATGCTTCCCTCTTCTCTTTCGGTTTGGCTACAAGAAAAGAGGATTTTGAAAAGGAGAAGTACAGATTGAGCATTGCTCATGTTTCTAGCCAATTTGCTTTTACCATGTGAGCAGGTGATACCATTTGATTAGTTGCTAGAGAGCCCTGGCTCCTAGTTGATTTTTGTCAGGACTTCCAAGGTTTATTGTCTCCTTGGAGAACCTGAAAACAGCAAAAGATTTGTTGCCTAGGTCTGTAACAAGGAAAATAATTCACATTCCTGAAATGATCATGCATAGGATTTTCCACCATCATGACTACATTTTGTACTTTCAGGAACTGTTGGGCCTCCTCTTTGAACAGCAGGTGGGGCATTATGTACTTCCAAGCTGACCATGTGGGATGTAGAAAGATCTTTGGGCCCGATGTAGCCTCCACTGTGCATTACTGAGGCAAACCCCCTCTTCATCTGATGACATCACCTTCTTGTGACCCCATTCAGGAACTCTTTGCCCCTTCCCTAGCTCCATCACCTGATTTCCACCACCAGATTTGCTCTGACTCGGAGTGCCACAACTTCCTTTGTTGCTGTTGCAAGCATCCCTGTAACACTCGATCCCAGCCCTGCTGCACCCGGTCCCGGCCTCATACCTCTGCATGGTCCCGTCGGGACTCCCGCTCTGTGCCGGCCTCACGCCATCCTACCGCAGCATCTGCTCCTTCCCTCCCCTCTGCTTCCTGGTGCTCTATCAGCAGGTCCCGGATAGAGTGCTTAGGTCGCGCCCGTGCCCCAGGTCTCTTTAGGAGACAGCGCACATTTTTCAAAATTGCCTCTGACCAATGGCGTGGTACTGATTACTATTTCTGGTCCCTCCGCTGTTATTGTGCATGTGTTCTGCAGTGTCCTGCCAAGTGGTCCACTCACACTGTTTGTCTCTGCAGACTATCAGTTACCTGTTACCCGGCAGCCAGGGACGACGTCCGTATGGTCTACGTCAATTCTGTCCCGTTCCGCTCCTCAGCCATCCGAACCTCTAGATAATGCCAGTGCCAGCCAATGCCCTTGTACCTGGAACCCGCCGGTCAGCTCTATCAGACCTGTTAAACCTGTTTGCAAAAATACTCCAGAACTGCATTTGAACACATTGAGTAAAACACAAGTGTGCAGTGATAATCCCCGTAACCGTAGGACGGACTCAAATAGATATAACAAAAAAAGGAGAAAGACTGTTGTGAATAGGCTGGAAATGAGTTCTGAGCAGAAGCTCCCTCTGGTGGTTACAAACGGTACTGGACTGTCCAGTGAGGATTGGGAATCAGGTGTTACTGACTGGACTTATACAAGGGAGTCACCTTCCCATCAGGGTTGCCGGTGATCAATTGTTCTGGTCTCAATCCTTGATTCCTGTTTCCTTGGTAGCCTGCTGTGTCGTGTCTGAATCTCCTGCTAACAGATAAGACATTTTCTTCTTTTTGTTTTTGTGCTTGATTTTTGCATTTTGTCCTGCACTTCTGTGGGGCCTTCAGGGTCCCCTCTGGGGGCTTTTGCCTCTCAGTTCAGTTCTGCCACTGTTGTTTGTACTTTTGCTTTTTCCAGTTTTTTCAGTGGCTGCTGTTTTGTTTTTGGTTACACCAGAGAACTAATTTAGGTGGTAGAGGTCGTGTGATCTCAGGTGTTTTTGAAATTAGTAGAGTTGGTGCTTTTCAGGGTTTTTTGGGATTGCAGTAAGTGCCCTTCCTATCCTTTTCTATTTAGTAAGTTTGGGCCCTAACGTTTGCTCATACTATTTTCTGTCTGTGTCAGTATTTCTTCTTGTCTAACCGCCATTACATGTTTGGGGGCTTTCTATGTTCTTTGGGGATCTGCTACGGGGCAGATAGCTTTCCTCTTTCTATCTTTAGGTGTAGTTAGTTTCTCAGGCTGTGACGAGGCATCTAGGACCAACGTAGGAACGCTCCACGGCTGCCTCTAGTTGTGGTGGTTAGTCAGGGTACTGCAATCTCATAGTTTCCAACTGCTCTGGTGTATTTCCTTTTTTGCCTGCTCTCCTCAGTTACCAAATCATAACAGTATCACCGGCCTAAACTGAAAATTATATGGTACTCACAGAAGGGAAAAATATTGTGAAAGAAAAAAGTTGTCAGAGTTGTCAGAGATTTTTTTTTTTCTGTTTGTTGCATTTTTTTTCCCCTCTGTATCTCTGGGTGCTGAGGAGGATATTTTTTTTTTCCTCAATGGAGTTTGCACAGTTGTCTGGCCGTGTGGATCAGCTTGCCACTGAAGTTCGGAGGATTGCTACCTATCTTGATAGGTTGCCTGTTGTGGAACCTAGGATTCCCATGCCAGATTTGTTTTTAGGGATCGAGCTAAGTTTCTGAATTTCAAAAATAACTGTAAATTGTTTTTTGCCTTAAAATCTAAGTCCTCAGGGAACGCAGCGCAGCAGGTTCAAATTGTCATCTCTCTCCTGCGCGGCGACCCTCAGGATTGGGCCTTTTCCCTGACACCTGGGGATCCTGTTTTGAGTGATGTTGATGCGTTTTTTCAGGCTTTGGGGTTATTGTACGATGAGCCTAATGTCACTGATCAAGCTGAAAAAACTTTGTTGGCATTAAGTCAGGGGCTTGAGGACGCTGAGTTATACTGTCAGAGATTCCGTAGGTGGGCAGTCCTGACCAAATGGAATGACGACGCTTTGGCAGCTCTTTTTCGGAAGGGACTGTCAGATAATGTAAAGGATGTTATGGTGGGATTCCCTGTTCCCTCTGGTCTCAATGATTCTATGTCATTAGCGATTCAAATTGACAGACGTTTGCGTGAGCGGAAAGGTATGCGTGGAATAATGTTGCCTTGTGAACCTGCTTCTGAATCCATGCAGTGTGATAGAGTGGTTTCTGGGGCACAGCGTCATGAATTTCGAAAGCGCAATGGGTTATGTTTCTACTGTGGTGATGCCTCTCATGCTATTTCTGTCTGCCATAAGCGGGGAAACGTTTTGCTCGCTCAGTTGTCTTGGGTAGTGTTCAGACTAAGTTTTTGTTAACTGTTACCCTGATATGCTCTCTGTCCTCATTTTCTGCTCAGGCTTTTGTTGATTCTGGAGCAGCTATTAACCTGATGGATTTTGATTTTGCTAAACGTTGTGGGTTTCCCTTGATACCCCTACGGAAGTCTATTTCCCTACTGGGGATCGATTCTACCCCTTTGGCTGAGAATAAACCTCAGTTCTCTACTCAGGTGATAATGAGGGTAGAACCTGATCATCAGGAGAGTTGCAAATTTTTGGTTCTGTATAATCTGCATGACATTATCGTACTGGGTTTCCCTTGGTTACAGTCTCATAATCCTGTTTTGGATTGGAAATCTGTGTCTGTTACCAGTTGGGGCTGTCAATGTGTTAATACCAACACTCCTGTTTTTTCTGCCTCCCCCCAGGCTCAGGATGTTCCTGATTTTTGATTGATTTTTCTGATGTGTTTAGCGAAAGTAAATCTGCATCCTTACCTCCCCATAGGAGCTATGACTGCGCTATTGAATTAGTGCCTGGTAGTAAATTCCCTAAAGGTCGCCTTTTTAACTTGTCTGTACCTGAACATGACGCTATGCGGTCTTATATCAAGGAGTCATTGGAGAAGGGTCATATCAGACCATCCTCTTCACCCTTAGGTGCCGGTTTTTTCTTTGTGGCCAAAAAGGATGGTTCATTAAGGCCGTGTATTGATTATCGTCTCTTGAACAATATTACTGTGAAATATCAATATCCGTTACCCTTGATCTCTGATCTGTTTTCCAGGGTGAAAAACGCTACTTGGTTTACCAAGCTTGACCTCAGGGGGCATATAACCTTATTCGCATTAAGCACGGGGATGAATGGAAGACGGCATTTAATACCCCTGAAGGGCATTTTGAGTACCTTGTGATGCCCTTTGGGCTCACTAATGCTCCTTCTGTCTTCCAGTCCTTCATGAATGACATTTTCAGGGATTTTGTGGATAAATTTCTGATTGTTTATTTGGATGATATCTTGATTTTTTCCAATGACTGGGACTCTCATGTAAAACATGTTCGGACTGTGTTCCAGATTTTGAGAGAGAATGCTCTGTATGTGAAGGGATCAAAGTGTCTTTTTGGCGTTCAGAGGATCTCATTTCTGGGTTTCATTTTGTCCCCATCTGTTATTGAAATGGACCCGGTCAAAGTTCAGGCTATCTGTGATTGGGTCCAACCTACTTCTTTAAAGGCTCTTCAAAGATTCTTGGGTTTTGCCAATTTTTATCGTAAATTTATTGGTAATTTCTCTGTTATTGTTAAACCATTAACTGATTTGACCAAGAAGGGTTCTGATGTGGTGAATTGGCCTCCTGAGGCAGTCTCTGCATTTCAGGAACTTAAGCAGAGATTCACTTCTGCTCCTGTTCTACGGCAGCCTGATGTTTCTCTACCATTTCAGGTGGAGGTTGATGCCTCTGAAATTGGGGCAGGTGCCGTTTTGTCCCAAAGAGATCCAGAGACCTCTAAAAGTAACCCTTGTGCCTTTTTCTCTCGAAAATTTTCTCCCACTGAACGTAATTATGACGTGGGTAATCGGGAGTTATTAGCCATGAAGTGGGCTTTTGAAGAGTGGAGACATTGGCTGGAGGGAGCCAAACATCAGGTGGTGGTCCTTACTGACCATAAGAATCTAGTTTATCTGGAATCTGCCAAGCGACTTAATCCTAGACAGGCCAGGTGGGCCTTGTTTTTCACACGTTTTAATTTTGTGGTTTCATTTCTTCCTGGCACTAAAAATGTTAAGGCGGATGCCCTCTCGAGGAGTTTCCTGGCGGACTCTCCTGAGTTATCTGATCCTTCTCTTATTTTGAAAGAGGGTGTAGTTCTTTCCGCATCTCGCCCAATTTGAGACTGGCTCTGGAGGGGTGCCAGGAAGATAAGCCCGAGCGCTGCCCTGTTGGGAAATTGTTTGTCCCGGACCAGTGGAAAAAGAGTGTAATGTCTGAGATTCATTGTTCCGCGTTGGCTGGTCATCCCGGAATTTTTGGTACCAGGGACTTGGTTGGTCGGTCCTTTTGGTGGCCTACCTTGTCTCGTGATGTCAGGGAGTTTGTGCAGTCCTGCGGGACTTGCTCTCGCTCCAAGCCTTGCTCTCGTTCTAGTGGTTTGTTGATGCCATTACCTGTGCCCAAGAGACCATTGACCCATATCTCTATGGATTTAATTTCCGACCTCCCTGTTTCTCAGAGAATGACCGTCATCTGGGTGATTTGCGATAGGTTTTCCAAGATGATACATCTTGTGCCATTACCTAAGTTGCCTTCCTCCTCTGAATTGGTGCCTTTGTTCCTTCAGCACGTGGTTCGTTTACACGGCATTCCTGGAACATTGTGTCTGACAGAGGAGTCCAGTTTGTTTCCAGATTTTGGAGGACCTTTTGTTCTAAAATTGGTGTTCAATTGTCTTTCTCCTCGGCGTTTCATCCTCAGACCAATGGTCAAACTGAGAGAACAAACCAGACATTGGAGACTTATCTAAGATGCTTTGTGTCTGCTGATCAGGATGACTGGGTCTCTTTTTTGCCTTTGGCTGAGTTTGCTCTTAATAATAGGGCTAGCTCTGCCACTTTGATGTCTCCATTTTTCTGTAATTCTGGGTTTCACCCTCGATTTTCTTCCGGACAGACGGAGGCTTCTGTCTGCCGGGTGTTGACTCTGTTGTGGAGCGTATGCAACAGATTTGGGACCAGGTAGTGGAGAGGTTGTCCCTCTCTCAGGAGAGGGCCCAGCGGTTTGCTAACCGGCATAGGACTGATGGTCCTCGGTTTAAAGTGGGGGACTTGGTCTGGTTGTCCTCAAGAAATATTCCTATGAGAGTGGCATCTCCTAAATTTAAGCCTAGGTTCATTGGACCTTATAAGATCATGGAGATTCTTAACCCTGTTTCTTTTTGTTTGCTTCTTCCAGGGACATTTAAGATCCATAACGTGTTCCACAAGTCCTTGTTGAAGAGGTTTGTTGAGCCAGTGGTTCCTGCTACTGTGCCTCCTGACCCTGATTTGGTTGAGGGCAATCTGGAGTATGTGGTTGAGAAAATATTGAATTCTCGTTTTTCTAGACGGAAACTCCAGTATTTGGTTAAATGGAGAGGTTATGGTCAGGAAGACAATTCTTGGGTGTTTGCCTCGGACATCCATGCTAGGAGACTCATCTGTGCGTATCATAGAACTCATCCTGACCGACCTGGTTGCTCAAATGAGGGTTCTGTGACCCCTCCTCAAGGGGGGGTACTGTTGTGAATAGGCTGGAAATGAGTTCTGAGCAGAAGCTCCCTCTGGTGGTTACAAACGGTACTGGACTGTCCAGTGAAGATTGTGAGGATTGGGAATCAGGTGTTACTGACTGGTCTTATATAAGGGAGTCACCTTCCCATCAGGGTTGCCGTGATCAATTGTTCTGGTCTCAATCCTTGATTCCTGTTTCCTTGGTAGCCTGCTGTGTCGTGTCTGAATCTCCTGCTAACAGATAAGACATTTTCTTCTTTTTGTTTTTGTGCTTGATTTTTGCATTTTGCCCTGCACTTCTGTGGGGGCCTTCAGGGTCCCCTCTAGGGGCTTTTGCATCTCAGTTCAGTTCTGCCACTGTTGTTTGTACTTTTGCTTTTTCCAGTTTTTTCAGTGGCTGCTGTTTTGTTTTTGGTTACACCAGAGAACTAATTTAGGTGGTAGAGGTCGTGTGATCTCAGGTGTTTTTGAAATTAGTAGAGTTGGTGCTTTTCAGGGTTTTTTGGGATTGCAGTAAGTGCCCTTCCTATCCTTTTCTATTTAGTAAGTTTGGGCCCCAACGTTTGCTCATACTATTTTCTGTCTGTGTCAGTATTTCTTCTTGTCTAACCGCCATTACATGTTTGGGGGCTTTCTATGTTCTTTGGGGATCTGCTCCGGGGGAGATAGCTTTCCTCTTTCTATCTTTAGGTGTAGTTAGTTTCTCAGGCTGTGACGAGGCGTCTAGGACCAACGTAGGAATGCTCCACGGCTGCCTCTAGTTGTGGTGGTTAGTCAGGGTACTGCAATCTCATAGTTTCCAACTGCTCTGGTGTATTTCCTTTTTTGCCTGCTCTCCTCAGTTACCAAATCATAACAGAAGACAAGTCCACTACAAAAATGCTAATTTTATTTAAATCTAGACACAACAAAGAAAGACGGGCTGTAAAAGGGTAAAATACAAAGTGCAATAATAGAAGCATACAAGACACACCATAGGAGTGCAAGAAATGACCTGGTGTCAGTCCAAACAGTCAAAAGATGTAAGCCATTAAGGGAAAGGTAGATCCAGACCACTGCAGGACCACAATAATATTTGGTTGTAATAAAAAGATGCAATAAAAAGATGCAAAAATAATGCATATGATAAATGTATCAAATGAGATATTGGTTACTATTTTGGCCAAAACAGATAAGCTCGCAACCCAACATCAAGGATCCCCGTTATATTGTGAGTTTCTAAGTAAACATCAATTGAAAGCTGACAGACAGGAAAAAAGGACTTTATCGGTGGGAGCCTGCTGCATCCTGCTAGTGCATTGGTCATTTGACAAGGGTTGGTGAGGCTACTTTTCATGTTGTGTCTCTGATCTCCTTTTGCATGACCCGCTGCTGACTGAAGCTGGCGGTCTCGGCTACCTGTTAAAAGAAAACAATTTCTCCAAGACAATTTTCTATTACATTGGTGCCTAAAGTGATCATAGGATGGCATTCTCGTTTGTCAAAATCTTCTATAATCAAACCTTGCGACTGCAATTCTACTTGGCCAATCTTAATGGTCACCTCTTTAAACCCCATCTGAGGCAAGGGCTGACCATTGCTGGCAAAGATAGCAAGGTGTTCATCTGGGCTGCGAGTAATGTCTGAATCAGCTCAGTACTTCTTAAAGAGGGCATATGGCATTGTTGTCACCTGGGAGCCGGTGTCCAGTAAGGCATTCATTGGGAAGCCATCAACCACGACAGACAGGACTGGCTGTTCTCCCACATACTTGTCTCGCCAACTTTGTGGGTCTGGACGTCTTACTCCTGGGGGTTGGCCCTATTCTTAAAGTGTGTAAAGTCCAGTTCAGGATTTTGTAGGGCCATTATGCGCAGCTGACAGTTCCTTTCAGTGTACAGCCAGAACTTTACGTCCCTCTGGGCCACACCAGTTAACTGGTCAATGAGGATGCTGACTTTTTGACTCTCATCAGAGGGTACACTTTGAACAAACTACACACTCTTCTTGAAATCGCGCCGGGTGTGCGACTCCCCTGAGTACTGCAGTAACCAGGCTGCTCCTGGTATGTATGGCATTGATAGCGGCATTATGGAGTCTGTGGCTGCAGCCGCTGCTGAATCTTGCTGCACTATGGGGGCTGCGGCTGCGACCACCACTAGATCTCCACCCGGGTTGGGCATTTTCTTCCCCCCTCAGTGAATTTCAGCCAGGCTCTGTTTACCTTTACCGTGGTCAGCAGCTGCTGCCCGATGGGCTGGTTTGAGCTCTTTCCGGTCTTCAAGCCGGGACTTCCTGCTTTTCATCTGCTCATAATAGAGCACAGCACAAGCTTCACTTCACCCGCTGACGTGAGAGCGTGGGGCAGGGCTTCACTTTGCACTCTTTTTCAGGCTCCACCCACGATGGCAAGCCCCTTTCTACTCGCGCGTGTCATGTGACGCAGTTATGGCAGCAATTTGAAGGTTCAATAAAGTCTCTGGCACACAATTCAATAAAGTCTCTGGGACACAGTACCCTATAATGTCGGGCTACAAAATCCTGTTTGTGACTCCAAGTTGGAGCGCCACACCAGGACCTTGGGGCACTCGGAACCGGGCCAGGCAGTTCTTAAAGGGAAAGTCACAGCAGCAGTGACCCGGTCCGTGCCCCTGGGCGTCCAATAAAATTGTCAAAGATGATGGGTAGGGGTAGTTTGTAGGGGAATTAGTTTGTGATGCCACCCGTGGTGTTCGGCTACATATAGCCAATGATGCATTTCAGGTCCACTGGGGCAGATGGTGACGCAGTAGAGATGTTACTGCTCCCCACAGGTAGAGCGGGCCCCAGGGCAGATATGACAGTCTGTTTAGGTAATTGTGAAGTTGAGGTGGAGAGAATAAGCAAGGGACACAGAAAAGTGTTTTCTTTACCTTTTACATCTTGGTAAGTAAAAATGCAATCTGGGGTACTAGTTACAGATGATAGCAGGAGTCCAGCTTACCTGGAAGCATTCAGGGGGTCCACCCTGCCAGGTGGGGTTAGAGGCCTTCCTGCTGCACTCTCATTTCTGTTCCCTGCTGCCTGTAGCTAAGCTGCAACCCTCTCCTGCGTGTTGGCTTTAACCTGTATGGCAAACAGCGTGAGCCTATCACAGGCGCTGTCTGTTCACTGACAGCCCTGGGCTCTTAGTCTGCTGCAGTGCCTCCAGGTGTTCGGTGTGATCAGGGAGCTTGCAGTCCCCTGCCCTCCAGATTCGGCTGTCGGGGCGTACAGCACCCGCACAGCCCAGGACTCTCGCGTCTTTTTTATCAGCGCTCTGCTTCGGGATCAGCTCTGACGCAGCTGCACTTCCCAGAGCTCTTGTCTCCGCTCCTCTCTCTTCCCTCACCTCAGACCAACTGACTCTTTCCAGAACAATCTGTTTACCTCAGCACTAACTCCTCCCACCAACTGTCACTTTCTTCAGCTCTGCCCCTTTTGGTCTGGAGTTCGAACAAGCATTGGATGCTGTGTATTACCTTGCATGGGGACCTCTTCCTGCTTCCAGGCATGACATCACCACCCTGTAGAGGGAGGCAATATCACCAAGGCAACCGGACTCTGGGGTTCCACATTACAGGCACCAATCATGAAGGTTGGGGATTCGAGATTCAAATTCAAATACTGGCTAATGCTTACTGAGTAACGAGCACATCCGAGCACCCAGATACTCGAGTAATATCTGAGTATCACTAAGCACTTACTCTCATCGCTAATAGAAACCTAAACTATTCTCATGGGTATAGTGGCGGTCTATATGGTTGTTGTCATTTTTTATATTTCCTGTCATTTCTAGAACAAGAGGAACAGTAAACTATTTTATATATGTAGAATTTTTATTATTGAGGGTAATTCTAAAATTCTAAAAACATCAAGCTGCTGAGTTTGGAATATGATTTTATTTGCTAGTTCACTCACATGGTAAATGTAAGTCAAAATATAGTTTAAAAATAGTAAAATTATTACCCCATTTTAATTATGTAAATTATTACCCTGTTAAATTGCCTCCGTTATTTTAAGATGCCACCATATTAACAAGTCAGCTGATTTATTACATTAGAAAATAATCACATAGAAATGTTGACCTACCAAATAAGATGAACACCAAAAAAAACCTTCCAAATCTGTAAGAAGAGGTCAGAGAGTATAAGAATAAATTGTAACTTATTTACTCAAGAATTTTTTTTTTTTTAAGAACAATAACAAGTCAGAGTAGCACAATGAAAACAGCAGGATTTTAGGGTAGTAGATATATAAGTATAGCAATACTATATATTATATTAAAATAAAGTGACAAATGCAGAACTACATCTCATATTACATCCATATGTCCCTCAATTATATATCAAAATGTCCCAAAAGGGGTCACACATAGAAAAAGGGAGCGTAACTAGGGCACAGAATAAAGTGCAGTAGTGCGCATATTGTGCAAATGAGCAAAAAAGATCAAGATATTTAGTGCAAATAGACATGGGTATCTAAATACATGTGCAAAAAGAATTAGAATACATCCTGATTGTTTTGCCTATGTAAAGCTGTCCCATCGGGATCATGTATAGTATAGGAATTGAAACTATCAGATGTAACAGACCTGTAACATAAAGTGCAAGAGTGCGCACTATTCAATGTTGAAATTCTGAATCAGAGTGCAGAAATATATATGAGGGCTATAACTTACTTAATATAAAAGATGTGGATCCCTGCCTGCTGCCTCTACGTGCGTTTCAATGCCGGTCTTCTTCAGGAGACTTTATAGAATATGATGCCTGAGTGGTGAAGTTTCTTCTTGTTTAGAGTGCCAAAATCACATAATGAGACTTGAAGATCATGCAATGCACCTCTGTTAATTTAAATATGCAATTTACCAGTGGATCATTGCATAGCCTATAATTCTCCTTACATTAGCTTGGCACTCTCCACAAGGAGAAACCCTTTGACCACCTGTCAATGGCCTCTCACCTAGCCAAATCAGATATCCTGCTTTGCACTGATAAAGGGGACATGCCTTTGGTGTCTTATTCTAAATCATGTAGCAAATCTACTAAAAGGGTCAATATTTTTAGACTTTCTACAGTCAATAGATGGCACTAGAGTTCAAATCCGCTTTCACTCTGAAAAGGCTATTTGCTTATCAACAGAGCAATCTGGACTAGGCAGATAATATATGTCAAACCATCATTTTTTCATCTTTTATTGCACATTTTACCTTTTTGCCCGATGCAGCCAGGCCCTTTTTTGTTGGTTGGGTGAACTGGGGCATCTATCCTTTGGGGTGCACTCATATGGTGCTGGGCAGCCTGCATGACATAGTATTATGGGCATCATTAATAGGCTAAGGAAATTCAAATGCTATAGAATATACAATAATTGCAATGTATAATATTTAAATAAATATAATGTTGACACCAATCTGTGACTCTATAACCTGAACCAAAAAGGATGGCAGACCATCCGGAGATAAGGAACCACCCAGGGTGTGGAAGGGAAAGCCTTAATGGAAGGGAGAAAGACAAAGAGACCAGGAGCACAAAATAAAGAAATAGCCTTTATTAATCAAACAAAAGGGCTCAAGAAAACAATGATAAAACCATATACTGAAAATATGTTAAAAAAGACACATCACAACTGATACAATGTAATAAACACACAATGATATGATTATAATATATCAACACACGTTGATTCAATAGACATATGCTGTGTTGAAACAATTTAGCTCGGATATAATAACCAGGAGGGCATTAAAAGATGAAGAAAATGATGAAATAATATATTGTGCACTGACACAGAATAACACTAGTGTGTATAATTATAATCATATCATGTGTGTTATTACATTGTATCATCGTGATGTGTCTTTTAATATATTTTCAGTATATGTTTTATCATTGTTTTCTTTAGCCTTTGTTTGATTAATAAAGGCTATTTCTTTATTTGTGTCTGTCCTTTGTCTTTCTCCCTTCCATTAAGCTTTCCTTCACACCCTGGGTGGTTCCTCATCATTAATAGGCTGTAAGCTGACACTGCATCACACTACCTGTGTAACTTGGTTCTATCAAGCCTCATTGTGTGCATTTTTTACTAGGCAGCCACCCTCCCATAAAGTGATAGGTTAATGATGCTGCTTCATCAGTAGTTTGCACTGTGCTTCCTGCCTTCTAATTTGGGTCTGCGCATCCTGCTTATGCATTTGTGATCTGACTGGGTTGGTAAGGCTATTTTTTCTTGTTTCTCTTCAGTCTTAGCCAGTCCTCCAGTGGAGTTCTGAGCGATTCTGACCTTTCTCAAATCATTCTTACCTCATGAGGCTAAAGTTGCATGAGCCCAAACTGAGAAAGATTGATAGTCATTGTTTCATCCATTTTGTAAAACTTGTGCCAACAGTTGCTGCCTTCTCACCAAGCTGCTTGCCTATTGTCCAGTAGCCCATCACAGCCTTGTGCAGTTTTACCATTTTGTCCCTGTAGTACTTAGAATTTCAGTATTATCCTCTTTGTAAGGTGGTCAATGAAGGATAATTCCGAAATGCATGTCCGGGTGTGTGCCACACTCAATCCTCTGGACCACTAAGGTATGATTCACCTATATTTCTTTACATCCTTCTGCTTTGTCTGCCTTCTATTTATGCAGCATTTACACTACTCATCATTTCATTAGCCTGTAGTCTATGTATTTTTATAGGGTATGGTGATTGACTGCACCTTTTCCACATTTGGCTTTCTCCCATGGATTTATGCATTATTTATACTACACATCTTTACCTTACCCTGCTGCACTATGATGATGTGTGGACACCCGTCTTCTCTAGTGCCACCATACTACCAATTGTTTGAAAAGGGTTTTTTACTTTCATGATTTCCTCTTGTTCTGACCTTTTTCTGACCATATATGTTCAGTGTTTTCACTTTTACGTTTTATTTGCTTATTAGAATATGGAACTCAAAATTTGTCAGAAAAAAATATATCAAAGAGGTTGTCTTTTTGAAAGATTTCATTGTTTCCAAATATGTGATATGGAACTAAATGGTTCCAGAGAAGATACATTAGTAAACATGGTAATACAGAGAAGCATTGGGTCGAGGCATCAAATCATATTGATATCATCATTATTTTAATATTTTCAAACTTGCCTATAACCAGTAGCTCAGAATGATTCATTATTCACACCTCATTTAAAGTGACGTTCTCATTCTCTTTAGGGAGCATGTAAAGATGATACTATAAATACATAGCTTAGTTCCAATGAGTTATGAAATATGTTTAAAGGTCTTGTTGTGTGTATATATAATATAAAATGTTTAATATACTTTAGGCTGATACATAATGTATTGAAGACACACTATAAAAAGGCAGGGGCTTCCTTATGTTAAATTCAGAAGGATAGCTAAAGATTCCCAACCCGAGCTCAACTTCAAGTTACATGAAGCTGCACTATGATACTATGAACAGTCTGTGTGGTCTGACTTTGCCTACATGTCTCTGATCTCAAAATGAGGGGTACTCCATGTGTGTCACAGGGAAATTTGTAAATATGGTAAAATGTATGGCATACTTCTTTGTCCTTTACTTCCTTTTGAGATAAATAAATAAGAAATGGGACATTTGAACTAATACTTATCACTATAGATACAGAAATGAATTGGAAATAGCATAATAAATCATTTAGTATATATAGACCATATGGCCCATACATGCTGCAATAAATTGTTAAATGTCATATGCAATTATTCATAACATGTCAAACTTGCTCTAGAATTACCTGAAAGTGACAAATGCAAGTAATAAGAAACAAAAACATAGAAAATGTATAGAGTAAATAATGAATATTAAGAGGACAACAGATGTTCAGAAAAGTGCATATTCAATATCAAATAGACTTTAGAGAGCAGTAAAAAACAAAAACACACAATAATGCATAAAAAAGTTTATTTGTAATAATATACAAAGTGCATTGAATGGCCTATAAGTCTCCTTACGCTGGCATGTCAGGCAGGTAACTCTCCATAAGAAGATTAGCCCATATTTGTAATAATTCAACTCATAGTTTTAACATGATAAAATTATAGCTGCATTTTGCCCGAATCCAAACTCCCCCTGTCTTTACCTTTGCTTTTATTCAATATCCCAGTTAGGCTTCATATTTCACTCTTGTAGCTTTCCAAACAAGATGGCCCACAAATAACACAACCTAGATCTGAATGAATGAAATATTCTCATTGAAAACTTTGTTCTGTACAAAGTTGAATGCGCTGACAACAAAATCACACAAAAATCATCAATAGAAATCAAATTTATTAACCAATGGAGGCCTGGATTTGGAGTCACCCACAAAATTAAATTGGAATGTAATGTCCTTAAAACAAGTCAAAATGGTGCTCAGTAGTGTGTGTGGCCTCCATGTGCCTGTATGACCTCCCTACAATGCCTGGGCATGCTCCTGATGAGGCAGCGGATGGTCTCCTGAGAGATCTCCTCCCAGACCTGGACTAAAGCATCTGCCAACTCCTGGACAGTCTGTGGTGTGGTGGATGGAGCGAGACTTGATGTACCAGATGTGCTCAATCGGATTCAGGTCTGGGGAACGGGTGGGCCAGTCCATAGCTTCAATGCCTTCATCTTGCAGGAACTGTTGACACACTCCAGCCACATGAGGTCTGGCATTGTCCTGCATTAGAAGGAATCTAGGGCCAACCGTACCAGCATATGGTCTCACAAGGGGTCTGAGGATCTCATCTCGGTACCTAATAGCAGTCAGGCTACCTCTGGCAAGCACATGGAGGGCTGTGCAGCCCTCCAAAGAAATGCAACCCCACACCATTACTGACCCACTGCCAAACCGGTCATGCTGAAGGATGTTGCAGGCAGCAGATCGCTCTCCACGGCGTCTCCAGACTCTGTCACTTCTGTCACATGTGCTCAGTGTGAACCTGCTTTCAGCTGTGAAGAGCATAGGGCGCAAATGGCGAATTTGCCAATCCTGGTGTTCTGTGGCAAATGCCAAGCGTCCTGCACAGTGTTGGGCTGTTAGCACAACCCCCATCTATGGACATCGGGCACTCAGACCATCCTAATGGAGTCGGTTTCTAACTGTTTGTGCAGACACAAGCACATCTGTGCCGGCTGGAGGTCATTTTGCAGGGCTCTGGCAGAGTTCTTCCTGTTCTTCCTTGCACAAAGGCGGAGGAAGCGGTCCTGCTGCTGGGTTGTTGCCCTCCTACGGCCCCCTCCACGTCTCCAGGTGTAATGGCCTGTCTCCTGGTAGCGCCTCCAGCCTCTGGACACTACGCTGACAGACACAGCAAACCTTCTAGCACAGCTCGCATTGATGTTCCATCCTGGATGAGCTGTACTACCTGAGCCACTTGTGTGGGTTGTAGAGTCTGTCTCATGCTACCATGAGTGTGAAAGCACAACTAACTTTCAAAAGTGACCAAAACATCAGTCAGAAATTATTGGTACTGAGATGTGGTCTGTGGTCCCCACCTGCAGAACCACTGCTTTATTGAGTGTGTTTTGATAATTGCCAATAATTTCCATCTGTTGTCTATTCCATTTGCACAACAGCATGTGAAATTGATTGTCAATCAGTGATGCTTCCTAAGTGGACAGTTTGATTTCACAGATGTTTGATTTGCTTGGAGTTATATTCTGTTGTTTAAGTGTTCCCTTTATTTTTTTAAGCAGTGTATATTTAAAAAGTGCAAAATAGCTTAAAGGGGTTGTCTGGTCTAAAATGAAAAGTCTGTAGTTAGAGGAGGCTGGATTTTTCTAAACCTGGGAAATTTGTATCGTTTGGCCTTTCCTAACGATGATGGTGAATAAATCATAACCCTAACAGGCTAATTAAGGTCTGAAACCTTGGTCAAAGTTATCTGAGCACACAAATC
>JARQOD010000007.1:37194791-37219651 GCA_033576555.1 Oophaga sylvatica | reverse complement strand
TTTGTGTTGTGCACATTCAGTGCTGACCAGCCCGCCTTCCATCATAGGCGTTTAAAATAGGCTGTTATCCAGACACTGTGCATGACATTTATGTTTTAAGCAACTTGTATCTGTGTGTTTTTTTTTCCCACTAAGCAGTTAACACCTTCATCATCACTGTTTTTGTGATAGGGTGACTGCCTTTATCAGTGGTAAACACCTGTTGCTTCTCCAGCCTTTATCCATGGGAGCCTGCTGCATCCTGCTAGTGCATTTGGTCATTTGATCAGACTGGGTATGATTGTTTTTCATGATTTGCTTTTGCTAAAAATGTTTTTTTTGAGGATCCCTAGGGGCCTTCGTTGTAACCTGCGTCCTACCCTCTTTAAGGATAACGAGGAATTTTGTAATAAGTTTAAACAAATTCTAAATAAGTGCTCTCTCGATATAATTATCTTAACTATTGAATAACTGCAGAAGGGTATCTCAGAGACAAGGGAGAACATCAAAGCAATTGAGACCCAGCTCTCCTCTACTCTACCACCTTCTGACTGGTCCAGTTTAAAGAAAAAACTGAGAAAATTCTATTGATCAACGGAAATTCTTAGAAGAGAGAAAGCGTCAGAAATTTCAAAGAGACACAGACGACTATACTAACAATCATGTATATAGATGTAACGAGTCCTTTGGAACGAATACCTGGCGACGCCAACCAAATCGCAGATTCGGCTCCTCTACAAAGAGCGATTCTTCCACAGGATCCACCAGAGTGCATTTTTTAGGGAAAAGCCGCAGGGGAGGACTACAACGAAACGAAAGACACGACGATCGAGGAGAAAAAATGACAACCAGGTCTCAGGTAAGACCATACCTAACTCGGTGATTAACATTTCCAGCCATACTCTCTCCCCTGCGAACTATCTGTCCTCCAGAAAGGTTTGTCTTTCTGCCCTACCCCAACTGGGACGCGTTCCAGCTGGAGAAGGATCTTCAGTGGTTTTACCGCTCCATCAGATTAAAGACTCATTTTGGGACTACAACAGATATCCCTGATATCAGAGTGTCTCCAGAAGGGGACGTCTCTGTTGCAGAGATCTCTATAGAGAACTGGACTTACGTATTCCAAGCTCATACAATCCACCACAGACTTTTCATGCAACGGAAACTTATATCTCGTTTGTAGATTGTGAAGTTAAGGCCTTGGTTCACGAACAACGCCTTGGCTTCTACCCTGTATGTAGAAATTTATCATCAACTGAGAGTCAAGCACTGACATCACTACAGAACAACAAATCAATCGTCATTAAACCGGCGGATAAAGGGGGTGCCACTGTCATTATGGACCACTCCCTTTACACCTGAGAAATAAGGCGACATCTTACTGATTCACAGACATATAGAATTATTTCCAGAGACCCTACAGCAGACATTAATTCAAAGATACAGTCTCTCCTCAGAATCTCACTTGACAATCATATAATCGACAAGAAAACTGCATCATTTCTCACCAATCCCCACCCTATTATTCCAGTTTTTTATATTCTTCCCAAAATCCACAAATCCCTCAGTAATCCCCCAGGAAGACCCATCGTTGCATCCACCGATTCTATCCTCTCACCACTTTCCGTCTATCTAGAGAAGCTCTTGACACCATTGGTCAAAACCACCAATTCTTTCCTTCTAGACACTGGCCATTTTCTTAGAGTCATTAATGAATTTCAAATTGCACCACCTGACAGCTTACTGGTTACAATGGATGTCAACAGCCTCTATACTTCCATCACACATACTAAGGGCATATCAGCATCAAAGAGACTACTTGAAACTTCCAATAATAATAATAATAATTCTATAGAATTCTGTTTGAACCTCCTTAAATTAATCCTCTATGAAAACTACTTCTTGTTCGAGGATACGTACTATGTTCAGTCACGTGGGACCGCTATGGGAAGTAATGTGGCGCCGGCTTACGCCAATGCTTTTATGCATTTTTTTGAAGTGGATCACATCTATTCCACTCAGGCCTACCAAGATCATGTTAAATGTTACCATCGCTATATCGATGATGTCTTTTTCATTTGGACGGGCCCTCATGAATTACTGACATCATTCTATACTTACCTTAATTCAATTGACTCAGACCTACAATTCACAATACACCATGATATTGGTAATATTCCATTCTTAGACACCATGGTTATGAAAGATTCGCAAGGTAATCTCACGACTGACCTATATGTAAAACCAACCGACTGCAATAGTCTTTTGCACTATTCTAGCAGTCACCCAAAACCGACAAGAAATAGTCTACCAAGGTCACAATTTTCACGTATTGCAAGAATAGTGACAGATCCTGACCTTCTCAACACCCGTTTAAATCAGATGTCTGCTAAATTCAGAGAACGGGATTACCCTATTAGACTACTTGACTCTGAGAGAGAACGAATTCACAACCCTCCGCATCCTCACCCACAGACTGTTAAACAGGAACGAGTGCCATTTGTTCATACATACCACCCACTTATGTTCAAAATTCATTCCATCATCCGTAAACATTGGTCACTTTTAACAAAAGCCTGCCATTCCAGCATTCTCTAATCCTGCTCTTATGTGTAGCAGAAAGGCACCCAACATTAGGGATAAACTAGTACGGGCGGACATTGGCAGCACGCAATCTATCTCAACACAAAGGTATCTTACCTCACGCCGATTTGGTACTTTCCCTTGTCTAAATTGTGCTCCTGCTCCAATGTCATCAAAGGTGATTCGGTAACTCACCCACGTACGGGAAAATCTTTTCCTATTAAAGACTTCTACACGTGTGACTCCAACTTTGTCGTTTATGTTATAAAATGCTCTTGTGGTCTCCTGTACGTGGGTGAGACCACACAGCATGCTAGAGAGAGGATGGCAAGCCACAAATCTACAATACGCATGAAGAAAACATGGCTACCTCTTCCAGATCACTTTATTGAACATAATCACTCAGTGGCTCAGTTAAAATTCCAAATAATCGAAGAAGTACCAAAATCACGGAGAGGTGGGGACCGTATTAAGCGTCTGAAACTCAGGGAGACATATTGGATCCATAAACTTGATACGTTGTCCCCTAGGGGCCTCAACAGGGATATTAATTGGCTCCTCTAATCATCTTTTTTTCATTCAACTTTCAGACTCGCTGATAACCTTTTCTAACCGGTAAGTTTCCCCCAATATTTTATTTTTATCTTTATTTTTATTTTTACATTTATTTATTTTTATTTTTATTTTTATTTATTTAAATTTTTATTCTTTACATTAATTTTTTCATTTTTATTTTATTTTTATTTTTTCATAAAACTTTTCATTCCAATTTTTTCCCTTTTTGCTATTCATTTTCATCATTTTCATTATTTTCATTATTTTCCTTATTTTCATTTCATTTTTATTTTTACTTTTAATTTCCATGTTTACTTTTTACCATTATATTTTTCATTAATCACTTAATTTTATTTTTAAAATTTTTTTTATTTTTTATTTTTTATTATTTTTATTTTTTATTTTTCATGTATGACATTCTTTTTCATATCATCAACTCTGCAGCCTCTTTTTCTTACCAGCTTATACTCTCACATACATATATATATATATATGCTCTTTTGCTATTCTATTCTCCCACCATTAACATATATTCGTCTGACATATCCCTCTCCTCACCTCCGCATCTTATGCCCATGTATCTCGCTCCTCCCTGCTTCACACGCCCAGGTATTCCCTGCCACTAACCAACATGGCGACATTGACAGTCAGCGCACATGCGCAATCTCCCCGTTATGTGGCGCCGCGTCACATCCGGTCCCGATGACGCACTTCCGGTCCGGCGTGACACAGCCTACTATTTAAACAGGGCTGACCCTGTTATTACATACAGCCGCATCTAGCAGCACTGGCAAAGCGCGGGAGCGCTGCCTTATCTAACAAGCCCCCGGATACAGGTATTTATGGGTACTCCTAAGACATGCTATCCTACCAATATGCAAAATTTCAGGGGTCCTCACAGCACACTTTCTTTTCCTCCAGTACTTCCTCTCTTCTGGCTCATTAGACCTCATTGTCTTACCGCAGCTACAGGTAATATGAGCTCCCCGGCTGGACTCTTACATGATATCCGTATTTTGTTTTAAAATGCATTTGTCTCCTTTACCCTAGCACCTAGCTATTATTCATAGGGGCTGCCATGAATTGTCTTCATTTAACCCCTTAATGTCCACTGACGTGCAGAGTCCGTCATGGCAAGGTGCCAGTTCCGGCACCAGGACGGACTCTGCACGTCATGCCTTTGATCTACCACTGCGTGTAAACACGCAGTGGTAGATCAGTGCCGACAGCTGTCACAGACAGCTGACAGGCACGGCAAGCGGTGCGGGGACCTTTGCCGTCGTTCCCCGCACCCACAGCGCTGTGCTTGGTCAGTCAATCTGACTGACCAAACACAGCAGCGATCGCGCAGGAGAAGCTGAAATTTCAGCTTCCCCAGCGCGATCAGTGCAGGAGCCGGCGCTGCAGTGGCCAGGCTTCCTGCACTGACAGCCAGGAGTGGAGCCCCCACCGCCCCTGGCTGTTAACCCCCTGACTGCTGCGATCCAGCGCGATGCAGAGCTCAGGGGGGGAGGCAGAGGGTCGGGAGCTCCCTCTGCCTCAGATCAGCGTCCCAGCGATGTAATCGCAGGGCCCGATCTCTGCCTTGATGACCCAGGGGTTGTCATGACAACCTTCGGGTACATTTAGCTACGGGAAGCTGCTGTGATCATGTCACAGCAGCTTCCACTATAGTTGCAATGCATTGCAATGCCAGAGCATTGCAATGCATTGTAACTGCAATCAAAAGTAAAAAAAAGTGAAAGTCCCATAAAGGGACAAGTTGAAAAAAATCATTTTTTTAAAAAAATTGTAAAAAAAATATTAAAAAATAATTTAAAAAAATCCCCTAAAAAATACACATTTTTATGTAATAAAAAAAATAAAAAACAAAAAAATACACATGTTAGGTATCGCCATGTCCGTAAAAATCCCATCTATAAAAGCATAACCCTAGTTAACCCCTTCAGTGAAAGCCGTAAAAAAAAACACAAAAAAGTAGTAAATTATACTTTTTCCAAGCGGTATCATTATACCGCTTGGAAAAAGTGCAATAACACGCGATCAAAAAGTCAGATATAAATAATCATGGTACCGCTGAAAACGTCATCTTGTCCCGCAAAAAACAAGCCGCTATATAGCATCATCAGCGAAAAAATAAAAAAGTTATAGCTCGCGGAATTAACTGATGCAAAAATAATTATTTTTTCTATAAAATTCTTTATTGTGTAAAAAACGCCAAAACATAAAAAAAATATATAAATGAGGTATCGCTGTAATCGTAGTGACCCGAAGAATAAAGCTGCTTTATCAATTTTACCACACGCGGAACGGGGGAAAAAAAATGAAAAAAAAACCAATTCCTGAATTGCTGGTTTTTGTTCATTCTGCTTCCACAAAAATCGGAATAGGAAGCGATCAAAAAACGTTATGTGCCCGAATATGGTACCAATAAATACGTCAGCTCATCCCAAAAAATAAGCCCACAGATAACTCTGTCGGCCGAAATATGGAAAAATTATAGCTCTCAAAATACGGCGATGCAAAAAATTCTTACAAAAAATTATTCCAAAAAAAAGCATCTTTTAGAGTGTGACAGAAGCTAAACATGAAAAAAGGGTGTAAATCTGGTATCGCTGTAATCGCACCGATCCGAAGAATAAAGTCGCCAAATCACTAATACCGCACGAGGAACGGCGTAAAAAAAGAAAACCAATTCTTCACCTTTGGTAGATTTGTTCATTGTGCCTCCCAAAGATCGTAGTAAGGCGATCACAGTGGTTCCCCCCCACATATGGGGTATCAGCGTACTCAGGACAAAATGCACAATAGCTTTTGGGGTCCTATTTCTCCTGTTACCCTTATAAAAATAAAAATTTGGGGGCAAAAAGGTCATTTTTGTGGAAAAAAATATGATTTTTTTTATTTTCACGGCTCTACGTTATAAACTTCTGTGAAGTCCTTGGGGGTTCAAAGTGCTGACCACACATCTAGATAAGTTCCTTGGGGGGTCTAGTTTGCAAAATGGGGTCATTTGTGGGGGGTTTCTACTGTTTAGGCACATCAGGGGCTCTCCAAGCGCGACATGACACCCGCAGACCATTCCATCAAAGTCTGCATTTGAAAACGGTGCTCCTTCCCTTCCGATCTCTGCCATGCGTCAAAATAGTGGTTCCCCCCCACATATGGGATATCAGCGTACTCAGGACAAATTGCACAATAGCTTTTGGGGTCCTATTTCTCCTGTTACCATTATAAAAATAAAAATTTGGGGCAAAAAGATTATTTTTGTGGAAAAAAATATGATTTTTTTATTTTCACGGCTCTACGTTATAAACTTCTGTGAAGCACTTGGGGGTTCAAAGTGCTCACCACACATCTAGAAAAGTTCCTTGGGGGGTCTAGTTTCCAAAATGGAGTCACTTGTGGGGGGTTTCTACTGTTTAGGCACATCAGGGGCTATCCAAACGTGACATGACACCCACAGACCATTCCATCAAAGTCTGCATTTGAAAAAGGCGCTACTTCCCTTTTGAGCTCTGCCATGCGTCAAAATAGTGGTTTCCTCCCACATATGGGGTATCAGCGTACTCAGGACAAATTGCACAATAACTTTTGGGGTCCTGTTACCCTTTGGAAAATAACAATTGGGGGTGGAAAGATCATTTTTGTGGAAAAGATATGATTTTTTAATTTTACTGCTCTACGTTATAACCTTCTGTGAAGCCCTTGGGGGTTCAAAGCTTCACCACACATCTAGATAAGTTCCTTGGGGGGTCTAGTTTCCAAAATGGGGTCACTTGTGGGGGGTTTCCACTGTTTAGGCACACAGGGACTCTCCAAATACGACATGGCATCCAATCTCAATTCCAGCCAAAAAAGTCAAATGGCGCTGCTTCACTTCCGAGCTCTGCCATGCGCCCAAATAGTGGTTTACCCCCACCGATGGGGTATCAGCATACTCAGGACTAATTGCACAATAAATTTTGGGGTCCTTTTATCCTTTGGAAAATAAAAATTGGGATGAAAAGATCATTTTTGTGGAAAAAATATGATTTTTTAATTTACGGCTCTACGTTATACCTTCTGTGAAGCGCTTGGGGGTTAAAAGCTCTCACAACACATTTAGATAAGTTCCTTGGGGGGTCCAGTTTCCAAAATGGGGTCATTTGTGGGGGGTTTCCACTGTTTAGGCACACAGGGACTCTCCAAATGCGACATGGCGTCCAATCTCAATTCCAGCCAAAAAAGTCAAATGGCGCTGATTCCCTTCCGAGCTCTGCCATGCGCCCAAATAGTGGTTTACCCCCACATATGGGGTATCAGCGTACTCAGGACTAATTGCCCAATAACTTTTGGGGTCCTTTTATCCTTTGGAAAATAATAATTGGGATGAAAAGATCATTTTTGTGGAAAAAATATGATTTTTTAATTTTACGGCTCTACGTTATAACCTTCTGTGAAGCCCTTGGGGGTTAAAAGCTCTCACAACACATTTAGATGAGTTCCTTGAGGGGTCCAGTTTCCAAAATGGGGTCACTTGTGGGGGTTTCCACTGTTTAGGCACACAGGGACTCTCCAAATGCGACATGGCGTCCAATCTCAATTCCAGCCAAAAAAGTCAAATGGCGCTGCTTCCATTCCGAGCTCTGCCATGCGCCCAAATAGTGGTTTACCCCCACACATGGTATATCGGTGTACTCTGGAGAAATTGTACAACAAATATTGTGGTTCATTTTCTCCTGATACCCTTGACAAAATTTAAAAAAATTGTGTCGAAAGAAAAATTTTGGGAAAAAAAGTTAAATGTTCATTTTTTCCTTCCACATTGCTTCAATTCTTGTGAAG
The DNA here is from genome assembly GCA_033576555.1 of Oophaga sylvatica. Classification (NCBI taxonomy): domain Eukaryota; kingdom Metazoa; phylum Chordata; class Amphibia; order Anura; family Dendrobatidae; genus Oophaga; species Oophaga sylvatica. The sequence continues at coordinate 37,211,707 of JARQOD010000007.1, read as the reverse complement.
TACCTAAAGGGTTAATAAACTTCTTGAATGTGGCTTTGAACACGTTGAGGGGTGCAGTTTTTAGAATGGTGTCACTTTTGGGTATTTTCTGTCATATTGACCCCTCAAATTCACTTCAAATGTGAGGTGGTCCCTAAAAAAATGGTTTTGTAAATTTTGTTGGAAAAATTAGAAATTGCTGGTCAACTTTTAACACTTATAACTTCGTAACAAAAAAAAATGTTGGTTCCAAAATTGTGCTGATGTAAAGTAGACATGTGGGAAATGTTATTTATTAACTAATTTTTGTGACATATCTCTCTGATTTAATGGCATAAAAATTAAAAGTTTGAAAATTGCAAAATTTTCAAAATTTTTGCCATATTTCCATTTTTTTCATAAAAAAAACGCAAGTTATATTGAAGAAATTTTACCACTATCATGAAGTACAATATGTCACGAGAAAACAAACTCAGAATCGCCAAGATCCGTAGAAGCGTTCCAGAGTTATAACCTCATAAAGAGACAGTGGTCAGAATTGTAAAAATTGGCCTGGTCTTTAACCTACAAAATGGCTTGGTCATTAAGGGGTTAAGTGCCTTATCACTGAAATACCTATATCTAAGGTACCTTCTCATTTTCCCTAAACTTTTCTTCAGTGGGATATATTTTCTCTATATAGAGCTGCAAGAAAGCTTATTTTATATTATCTATATAATATATCCCATATCGTTGTTGCTAGCATATTATTATACTCTTACATATATTTGTAATCTGTTATCTATTGTCCACAGTTGAATATTATTCATAATATTGCTGTTATGTAAATATGTATATATGTATATTTGTATATATGTTTTTTAGTGCTTTACTTCATTGATTCTGGTCTTCTGATTTCCCTACAGCTACCCATGACTAAGATCCGGGAGGATCGAAACGTCGGGTATTAGTCTATCTATGGTATTTCTATCTTGTTTTGCTACGTGGCACTTTTCTTCTTTGATGTGGAGAACTACAATAAATATCACTTTATTTGCATTTACTTTGTCAAAGTGTGCGGTGAATTGTATTTTTCTTCCACCCTAAGTCTAACACCCAAAGATTGTATGCCAACAGAAAGGAGGGTGGGCGAGGCTCAATAAGCATCCAAGCTGCCATCACAGATGAAACAAGGAGTATCCAGGAATACATAAGAAAAATGGCACCAAAAGATGAGATGCTGTGAAAATGCCTAAGGCAGCAACAATAACAGATCTGGAAAGAAGAACAGGAACATGAAGCATCATGGCAAGACAAGCCTCAGCATGGGATGTACCATCGACAGAAAATGGAGGTGGCTGACATGGAGAAATCCCACCAATGGCTGGAAAAAGCTGGTCTCCTAGACAGCACAGAGGCACTAATCATAGCGGCAGAAGAGCAAACACTAAGTACCAGATCCGTAGAAGCAGGAATCTACCACCCAAGACAAGACCCAAGGTACAGACTATGCAAAGAAACCTCAGAAACAGTCCAACACATTGTTAGGGTCTGCAGAACGCACCAAATATAAGATGTAGAGAGGTGCGTTCACAGCCCGGGGTCCACCGTGCAGGCAGAGCTTGCTGCTAGTAAAATGGTGTAAGTAGCGAACTCTGTTATCCCGCTGAGTTGCTAAAATAAACACCGTAGCACGCTGTGGCAGTTAATACGAACTCTGTTAATCCACAGAGCCGCTAGCGGGAATGCCGCAGCGCTATATGGCGATATAAGCAAACTCTGTTACACCACAGAGTCGCTGAGGTAAAGACACAGAGATTGGTACTGTGTTCTGTCAAACCCACAGGGATACACAGATAACTGCTGTGCGGATATCAGTCCATGATCATGCAGACAGCAACGCAATCAAGCAATCTCCTCACCGAAGAAGCCGGTATTCTAGGAGCTTATTTCAGCCAAGCCCTTACCACGTGCACCCAAATCTCCTCACCGGAGGTGCCGGTATTCTAGGGGCTTATTTCAGCCGAGCCCTAACCACATGCGTACATGATCACACTGGCGCAAAGCACATAATGCAATTGATCCTAGCGCACGGCCGTGAGGTAAAGACAGCCTTTTTTAGCAGCCACGAGAAAAAGACCTTCCAGGAAGGACCAATGGAAAGCTGCTTTAGAACATCAACAGCCAGAGGACCTTCCTGAAGGACCAATAGGTGTGGCAGCTGTGTTTGAGCATGTGACCCCTGATCTCCAATGGGAGATCTCGCCCTGGGCATGCTCAGACGAAGCAACAAAGGACTTAGATCTAAAGACGTCTGCTCGCCGCTCGCCATACTGGCTATAATAGCAGAACCTGAAGAGGCAGCAGCAAGTCTCTGCACAGCATTAGACCGGACGAGACACTGGGACCGACGTCTTTGCTGAGCAGGCTCCACTGCGGCCGGAGATGGATGGGGACCGCAGCGGGACTGGTTCGAGACTCCCCTTGTGCAGCAGCGGGAACTTAAACCCTAACACACATAGTGGCAGGATGCAAAATGCAAGCAGGAACAGCGTATGCCGAACCCCACAACCAAGTAGCGGAAATTGAATATAGGAACATCTGCACAGCATATGGGTTAAGTCCCTCTAAGTCCAGGTGGGAGACCCGAGAGAAAGTGGTGAAGAATGAAAGGGCTAAAATCCTGTGGGACTACAAGATCCAGACGGATAAGCAGGTGTTGGCTAACCAACCAGATATTGTCATAGTAGACAAGTATCAGAAGTCGGCAATGATAATAGATGAGGCAGTGCCAAGTGACAGCAACATCATAAAGAAGGAATATGAGAAGCTGGAGAAATACCAGGGCCTCAAAGGAGAACTGGAGAAGATGTGGAAGGTGAAGGCAACATTGATTCCAGTGGTGATAGAAGCACTTGGAGCAGTGACCACTAAGAAGAATGGCCAATCTGAGCGCTCTGTCCAGAAATACGCACTACTGCGAACAACTAAGATCCTGTGCCGAACACTCAAACTCCCAGGCTTCTGGTAGAGGACCCGAGAATGAGGAAGGACAAAAAAGATCACCCCCATGGGGGGTGAGAACTAAGTTTAAGTTTTTATATATATATATTATTTTTCCCTAAAATACAAAGGAAATGTGTCATCTTTAACTTTAGGCCTTTTAGAGATCATTTCATCTTCAACTTGCTTTATTGATCAGAATAACAGTAATTTTGGCCATAGGTGCACAAACTTTTACATGCCACAGTATCAACCACTAAATAACAGTTGTGGTCCATGGAAGTTAAGTTGCTATAGCTACGACTTCAATAGTTATAATACAGTGCTTCTGTATCAGGATTTTACTCCATTGCAGAGAACCAGCCCCAAACTTGCTTTATTATTGTACCATTCTCCAACCCTTTGGCAAGCAAACTGACTTTTTTACAGCCAAATCTTTCATATTTTGACTCATCAGTCCAGAGCCCTGCTGCCATTTATATGTATCCCAGTATCTCAGTTTTCATGCATAGTTCAGTCACTTGACCTTGTTTCCATGCCAAAAGAAAGGTTTTTGGCCACTATTTGTCCATGAAGACTGCTTTTGGTCAGACCTGTCTAAACAATAGCTGGGTGTACCTGAGTCCCACTGGTTACTGCCAGTTCTGAGCTGATGGCACTGTTGGACTTCTTCGGAGTTTGAAGGGAAAGTAAGCATGATGTGTTTCTGTTATTTGATGCACTAAGATTTCTTGGCCAACCCCTGAGTCTATGGTCCTCAATGTTGCCCAATTCTTTGTGCACTTAAAGGGGCTGTCCTGTCAAAGTCGACTGCAGACTGCAGAATGTGCGCTGTGAGAATTCGCCAGTTTCTGAAGTGGGACTGTAGGGTATTACTGTTTATAAGTTATACATACTTCCAGCCGGAGCCCGTCCAGTGCAAGCGGCCTCGCTACATACAATTGTATTGAGCAGGGTCATCAGTCTCTCTCTCTCACTTGCTCTCTTTCTCTCCCTTTCCTTCCTGGACTCCGGAACTGTAAAGAGAACTTCCAGGAGAAGTCAGTGTTCAGAGTTTAGCACCAGACACTAGATATCTGGTATGAACCCCGAACTTTACAGTTCGGGTTCACTCATCTCTACACATGATGTGTCAGAATCATTGGCAACAGCAGTCACGTGATATATTACTAGCATGGGAGCCATAATGCTAGCAATACAGTACATGACTGGCTGCAATGCTCACATGCCAACTGCATACGAACAAATATTGGGAACACTGCCCAAGAGTCAGTGCTGAACCAACAGCTGTAAAGAACAGGTGAATAATGTTACATTTGTGAACTTATAACATAGGCCGAAGTTTTAAAAAAATGTAAAAGTAAAAACCCCAAACAGCAATATAAATAAATCAGTAGTATAAACAATAATAACAATTATAATATACTGTATTTAAATAATAATACTAATAATACTAATTATAATAATAAAAACAAAGAAACTATAATAATATATTATATAAATATAATATAATAATTTATAAAGCAGAGTCTAAGTGAATAAAGTGGACAGGCAAAACAGATGACATCACTACGTCTGCCTGTCCATCCTGTCCTGTAGCACGCTCACGTAGGAGCCGTGGGAACAACACTGAAGGTGAGTATTTCTTTTTTAATACCACATGTTGTAAAGACATATTATGGGGGGTAGACACGCGTTTTTACTTCTAAAAGGAAATGGAAGAAAATTCTGAAAAAAAAACCCTTAAAAGGTTAGCAGTGCTTACAGTTCTTAAAATGCATGAAGTAACATGATTTCACATGCTCGTGTAAGAATGTGTCCACATCATGGAGAATGCAATTTATTTAACATCCTTATCCTACTTTCACTTCACTGCCCAGCCGTCTTTGTCCATTTATTGTCCAATTTTTCTTTGCTTTTCTGCGAGATTCTTATTTAAATATGAGTCAGTCTTCTGCATGTCTACTACTCACACTGCCGAGTTAATAAACAATTAGAAAAAATGTCATATTCATTAAAGGAATGAAAATTCAGGGAAGCATCAGGTCTTGCACAATTAGAGCTTGGTTGGTTTGGATGGCACCAGCCAGATGGCAGAGGCACAACGCCTCAGGGTAGTAGATGCATCAAAACACTGGTGTGCAGAACAATAGTCATCTCTAAATTCATATCTGAATGACTGTTTGCGGAATTAACTGTGTAATGTCTCTGTGCATTGTCAGAAACTATCTTCTCTGCAGTTCTGTGATACATTAATGTCACAAGGATGTATACAAAACATCTCAACACTTTGAAGGTTAGTTTTGTAAATATTTGTGCTAATTTCAGGATACCAATTACAAGATACTTTAAACCATATTTTTATTAAATCAATATGTATGCAGAAGAGATGATTGTGTTGTGGCTTAACTGGAGTTTGAACACACATGTTGAAAAAAGAAAAGACATCAGAAATGGAAATTGTTATGGGAGTGAAAAAGGTACTGGCAAAATTAGGACATAGCAAGGAGATAAAGTGAGTGATATTAACCCCTTCATGACCCAGCCTATTTTGACCTTAAAGACTTTGCCATTTTTTGCAATTCTGACCAGTGTCCCTTTATGAGGTAATAACTCAGGAACGCTTCAACGGATCCTAGCGATTCTGAGAATGTTTTTTCGTGACATATTGGGCTTCATGTTAGTGGTAAATTTAGGTCGATAATTTTTGCGTTTATTTGTGAAAAAAATGGAAATTTGGCGAAAATTTTGAAAATTTTGTAATTTTTAAATTTTTAATTTTTATTCTGTTAAACCAGAGAGTTATGTGGCACAAAATAGCTAATAAATAACATTTCCCACATGTCTACTTTACATCAGCACAATTTTGGGAACATGTTTTTTTGTTAGGAAGTTATAAGGGTTAAAAGTTGACCAGCGATTTCTCATTTTTTACAGCAAAATTTACAAAACGATTTTTTTTAGGGACCACCTCACATTTGAAGTCACTTTGAGGGGTCTATATGGCAGAAAATACCCAAAAGTGACACCTTTATAAAAACTGCACCCCTCAAGCTACTCAAAACTACATTCAAGAAGATTATTAACCCTTCAGGTGCTTCACAGGAACTAAAGCAACATGGAAGGAAAAAATGGACATTTTAATTTTTCCAACAAAAATTTTCTTTTAGCATCAATTTTTTCATTTTTACATGGACAACAGGATAAAATGGATCCTAAAATTTGTTGAGCAATTTCTCCTGAGTACACAGATACCTCATATGTGGTCATAAACCACTGTATGGGCGCACGGCAGGGTTCAGAAGGGAAGGAGCACCATTTGACTTTTTGAATGGAAAATATGCTGGAATATTTAGCGGTTGCCATGTTGTATTTGGAGAGTCCCTGTGTGCCTAAACATTGGAGCTCCCCCACAAGTGACCCCATTTTGGAAACTAGACCCCCTAAGGAACTTATCTAGATGCTTAGTGATCACTTTGAACCCCAGGTGCTTCACAAATTGATCTGTAAAAAAAAGAAAGTACTTTTTTTTCACAAAAATTTTCTTTTAGCCTCAGTTTTTTCATTTTCACATGGGCAACAGTATAAATTGGATCCTAAAATTTGTTGGGCAATTTCTCCTGAGTACACAGATACCTCATATGTGGTTATAAACCATTGATTGGGCGCACGGCAGGGCTCAGAAGGGAAGGAGCGCCATTTGACTTTTTGAATGGAAAATATGCTGGAATATTTAGCGGTTGCCATGTCGCATTTGGAGAGTCCCTGTGTGCCTAAACATTGGAGCTCCCCACAAGTGACCCCATTTTGGAAACTAGACCCCCTAAGGAACTTATCTAGATGCATAGTGAGCACTTTGAACCCCCAGGTGCTTCACAAATTGATCCTTAAAAAAAGAAAGTACTTTTTTTTCACAAAAAATTTCTTTTAGCCTCAGTTTTTTTCATTTTCACATGGGCAACAGTATAAATTGGATCCTAGAGTTTGTTGGGCAATTTCTCCTGAGTACACAGATACTTCATATTGGGTCATAAACCACTGTATGGGCGCACGGCAGGGCTCAGAAGGGAAGGAGCGCCATTTGACTTTTTGAATGGAAAATATGCTGGAATATTTAGCGGTTGCCATGTCGCATTTGTAGAGTCCCTGTATGCCTAAACATTGGAACTCCCCCACAAGTGACCCCATTTTGGAAACTAGACCCCCTAAGGAACTTATCTAGATGCATAGTGAGCACTTTGAACCCCAGGTGCTTCACAAATTGATCCTTAAAAAAAAGAAAGTACTTTTTTTTCACAAAAAAATTCTTTTAGCCTCAGTTTTTTTCATTTTCACATGGGAAACAGTATAAATTGGATCCTAAAATTTGTTGGGCAATTTCTCCTGAGTACATAGATACCTCATATGTGGTCATAAACCACTGTTTGGGCGCACGGCAGGGCTCAGAAGGAAGGAGCGCCATTTGACTTTTTGAATGGAAAATATGCTGGAATATTTAGCGGTTGTCCATGTCGCATTTGGAGAGTCCCTGTGTGCCTAAACATTGGAGCTCCCCCACAAGTGACCCCATTTTGGAAACTAGACCCCCTAAGGAACTTGTTATAACACACAAAGCAGTATCAATCAAAATAAAAAATAATAATAATAAATAACCAGTGAAATAGAAATTAATATTATAATTAGAAAGACACAGCCAAGAAAATTGAATGGCAGACCATCCGGGTATATAAGAGAAAAACAATGAGGAATGGTGAGGCAGAAATGGAGGGATACAAATGTATTGAATAATGATGAATAAAATAATATAAAAATGTGTATATATTGGTATTATATATTATGTATATAATAAAAATCAAAACTACTGTATATATATATGACTACACATAGACACATATATAAAATGAATAAAAAACTAGAAATGAGCATGAACTTAGATAAAAAAGTTTTATTGACATATAATGACATACAAATATAATAAAACAAATATATATATATATATTTTGGATTTTAATATGTAATTAATACAATTGAAACACTCCAGACCAAGGCATAAAGAATATACAGGGGATTGGTAAAAAAGTAAAAGTGTGCACACAAAAATATATATGTGTAATATGTGAAAACGCAAATAGCAGCAAAAAAGGAATAAGCCAGTGGACAAAAAAGATAAAGTGCACAAATGTTTAGAAAACAGATCCAAGCACAAGTGAGATAAAGCCAGTGAAGTGGAAAAAAACCGCAAATAAGACACTGAACCAAAGCAGTGTATGTGCCAAAATTGACTAATAAAACAACCACTCACCAAATCCAAAAAAGTGCTTATTAATACCTGAAAGCCAAGGACCAGGAGTGTAGCAAAGAAAGCGTGCCCCAACGCACGTTTCGGAGTTATATCCTTCGTCAGGGGGATTTATAAATGTCAGATTACAGGGCTATTTATAGAAGCTGCAGATTAATCCAGCTGATGTGCCGGCGCATGCGCAGCTCGGAGGGCGGAAGCGGCATCACAACAGGCGTCACGTGACAAGCACGTAGAGACGCCGTCACCATGCCGACATGCGAACCCCGAACCGGGCATGCGCACTATCAGGATGGAAGAAAGAGGAGCCGGACATGCGCACTGGTAAGTTGTAGGATAAAACCAACGTGAAACGCCGTCACCATGCCGACATGTAGCTGGAAAGGCTCACGTGAAAAAACAAAAACCGGACATGTGCATTAATAATCTTATCCAGAGGAATGAGGTTGTAATGAAAGTGAAGCAGGCATAGAAAATAAAATAGAGGGGGTCAAATAAAAATAATTAATTAATTAATGTGTGCGCAAAACAAGAATGAATGAATAATGAACACAAATAATAATAAATAAACAGTCACGAAAAATAAATAATTAATTAGGTATAAAAAATGCAAACATATGTGAATAATAATAATGATGGAAATACAAATATAAGTAATAAAAATAATACGTAGAATATAATATACTAATATAAAAATAAACAATAACACAATAAACATTTTGCATGGAAATATTGCATGAAAAAAATATACATAGAAAGTGTGCATATAATGGATACAATAGATCACACAGTATATACAAGAAATGTGCACTAATGTAGTGATAAACACAATAAGAATTTGATATGAAGAATAAATGTGTAAGATATATATGTACAACAATTGTACAATAACGTGACCATATGAAATAATAAGTTAACAATATCAATAATTAGTTCATAGTCATTATTCTACTGAACAGACTATGAATACTAGGTTATTTAATAGGCCGTTCAAAGGCTGCAAACCATGTGGATCATGTATAGCTTGCCCAAATGTAATGAAGACTTGTTCCTTTACTAATTCCGATAAATCCCGTTCATTTGATATCAAACATCACATTTCATGTACATCCTCTGCCGTCATATATTATGCAGTTTGTCCGTGTTCTCTCATTTATGTGGGTCTTACAACCCGCCAACTTAAGATCAGAATACGCGAACACGTTTTGGGCATTGTGGCGGCAAAGGATGTAAATGATATTTCCTCTCTCAAAACTTTACCAAGGCATTTTAAGCTATTTCAAACTGTGATTCATCTTTGTTGAAGATTGCTGGTATAGATTTGCTTAATATGGGTGTTCGGGGAGGCAATATGAGTAAGCGGCTTGCTCAACTTGAAACTAAGTGGATTTGGGTTCTTAATACAGTAGCTCCACTGGGTTTGAATGAAAGTTTATCATTTGTTTCCTTTTTATAGTTTATTTTATGTGATTTTAATCTCTTTTATTTTCTTTTAGTTTCCATGGACTATTTTTCCGTATTTATCTTCAGGATGGAATTTTCATATTCATGTGTATATTTTTATTTCATTTTGTTATTGTTAATTATTGATATTGTTAACTTATTATTTCATATGGTCACGTTATTGTACAATTGTTGTACATATATATCTTACACATTTATTCTTCATATCAAATTCTTATTGTGTTTATCACTACATTAGTGCACATTTCTTGTATATACTGTGTGATCTATTGTATCCATTATATGCACACTTTCTATGTATATTTTTTTCATGCAATATTTCCATGCAAAATGTTTATTGTGTTATTGTTTTTTTTTATATTAGTATATTATATTCTACGTATTATTTTTATTACTTATATTTGTATTTCCATCATTATTATTATTCACATATGTTTGCATTTTTTATACCTAATTAATTATTTATTTTTCATGACTGTTTATTTATTATTATTTGGGTTCATTATTCATTCATTCTTGTTTTGCGCACACATTAATTAATTAATTATTTTTATTTGACCCACTCTATTTTATTTTCTATGCCTGCTTCACTTTCATTACAACCTCATTCCTCTGGATAAGATTATTAATGCGCATGTCCGGTTTTTGTTTTTTCATGTGAGCCTTTCCAGCTACATGTCGGCATGGTGACGGCGTTTCACGTTGGTTTTATCCTACAACTTATCAGTGCGCATGTCCGGCTCCTCTTTCTTCCATCCTGATAGTGCGCATGCCCGTTCGGGGTTCGCATGTCGGCATGGTGACGGCGTCTCTACGTGCTTGTCACGTGACGCCTGTTGTGATGCCGCTTCTGCCCTCCGAGCTGCGCATGCGCCGACACATCAGCTGGATTAATCTGCAGCGTTCTATAAATAGCCCTGTAATCTGACATTTATACATCCCCCTGACGAAGGATATAACTCCGAAACGTGCGTTGGGGCACGCTTTCTTTGCTACACTCCTGGTCCTTGGCTTTCAGGTATTAATAAGCACTTTTTTGGATTTGGTGAGTGGTTGTTTTATTAGTCAATTTTGGCACATACACTGCTTTGGTTCAGTGTCTTATTTGCGGTTTTTTTCCACTTCACTGGCTTTATCTCACTTGTGCTTGGATCTGTTTTCTAAACATTTGTGCACTTTATCTATTTTTGTCCACTGGCTTATTCCTTTTTTGCTGCTATTTGCGTTTTCACATATTACACATATATATTTTTGTGTGCACACTTTTACTTTTTTACCAATCCCCTGTATATTCTTTATGCCTTGGTCTGGAGTGTTTCAATTGTATTAATTACATATTAAAATCCATATATATATATATATATATATATATATATATATATATATATATTTGTTATTATTATAGTTTTGTATGTCATTATATGTCAATAAAACTTTTTTATCTAAGTTCATGCTCATTTCTAGTTTTTTATTCATTTTGTATATGTGTCTATGTGTAGTCATATATATATATACAGTAGTTTTGATTTTTATTATATACATAATATATAATACCAATATATACACATTTTTATATCATTTTATTCATCATTATTCAATACATTAGTATCCCTCCATTTCTGCCTCACCATTCCTCATTGTTTTTCTCCCCTAAGGAACTTATCTAGATGCATAGTGAGCACTTTGAACCCCCAGGTGCTTCACAAATTGATCCTTAAAAAAAAAGAAAGTACTTTTTTTTCACAAAAAAATTCTTTTAGCCTCAGTTTTTTTCATTTTCACATGGGCAACAGTATAAATTGGATCCTAAAATTTGTTGGTCAATTTCTCCTGAGTACACAGATACCTCATATGTGGTCATAAACCACTGTTTGGGCGCACGGCAGGGCTCAGAAGGGAAGGAGCGCCATTTGACTTTTTGAATGGAAAATATGCTGGAATATTTAGCGGTTGCCATGTCGCATTTGGAGAGTTCCTGTGTGCCTAAACATTGGAGCTCCCCCACAAGTGACCCCATTTTGGAAACTAGACCCCCTAAGGAACTTATCTAGATGCATAGTGAGCACTTTGAACCCCAGGTGCTTCACAGAAGTTTATAACGCAGAGCCGTGAAAATAAAAAATCATTTTTTTTTCTCAAAAAATGATTTTTTAGCCCACTATTTTTTATTTTCACAATGGTTACAGGAGAAATTGGACCCCAAAAGTTGTTGTCCAGTTTTTCCTGAGTACGCTAGTACCCCATATGTGGGGGGGAACCACTGTTTGGGCACACGTCAGGGCTCAGAAGGGATGTAGTTACGCTTTGAAATGCCGACTTGATGGAATGGTCTGCGGGCATCTTGTTACGTTTGCAGAGCCCATGATATGCCTAAACAGTAGAAACCCCCCAAGTGACCCCATTTTGGAAACTAGACCCCAGAAAGAAGTTATCTAGATGTGTGATGAGCACTTTGAACCCCCAAAGGCTACACAGAAGTTTATAACGCCTGGGCATGAAAATAAAAAAATCATATTTTTTCCACAATCAGGATCTTTTAGTCCCCAATTTTTTTATTTTCCCAAGGGTAACATGAAAAATTAGACCCCAAAGTTGTTGTCCAATTTGTCCTGAGTATGCTGATATCCCATATGTGGGAGAAAACTACTGTATGGGCACACGTCGGGGCTCAAATGGGAAGTAGTGACGTTTTGAAATGCCCACTTGATGGAATGGTCTTCGGGCGTCATGTTCGCTTGCAGAGTCCCTGATGTGCCTAAACAGTAGAAACTCCCCACAAGTGACCCCATTTTGGAAACTAGATCCCCTAAGGAACTCCTATAGATGTGTGATAAGCACTTTGAATCTCCAAGTCCTTCACAGAAGTTTATAACGCAGAGCCGTGAAAATATAAAATCATTTTTTTTTCCACAAAAATAATTTTTAGTCCCCAATTTTTTTCCCAATGTTAACAGGAGAAATTAGAACCCCCAAAGTTGTTGTGCAATTTTTCCCGAGTACGCTGATACCCCATATGTGGGGATAAACCACTGTTTGGGCATACGTCGGGGCTTGGAATAAAGGGAGCACTGTTTGACTTTTTGAACGCAAAAGTTGCAGGAATCAATGGTGGCGCCATGTCGCGTATGGAGACCCCCTGATGTGCCTAAATAGTGGAAATCCCTCAATTCTAACTCCAACCCTAACCCCAACACACCCCTAACCCCAACCCTAACCCCTACACACACCTAACCCTAATACAAACCCTAACCATAACCCTAACCCCAACACACCCCTAACCCTAATCCCAACTCTAACCATAAACCTAACCACAAGCCTAACCCTAATTCCAACCCTAACCCTAATTCCAACCCTAACCCAAATTCCAACCCTAACCCTAATTCTAACCTTAACCCTAATGCTAACCCTAACCCTAAGGCTGGGTTCATATTGCGTTTTACCAGCCCGTTCAACATGTAGTGTTGACCGGCTGGTAACGGTATAGCATAACGCGATCGCGTTATGCTATACCCGCTAGCACAGATGAATCAGCAGATGATTCATCTGTGCTAGCGGTGACGGAGCCCAGACGCTGCAGCCCGTGTCCAAAGCTCCGTCACTGAATGACGGCACGTCGCGAGGATCCCCAGCAAAATCCGCCGAGGATCCCCAGCAAAATCCGCCGCGGATCAGCAGCAAAATCCGCCGCGATCCGCAGCAAAATCCTCCGCACTCGGATCAGCAGCAAAATCCGCCGGGATCAGCAGCAATATCCGCCGCGGATCAGCAGCAATATCCGCCGCGGATCCGCAGCAAAATCAGGCGCAAAATCAGCCGCGGATCAGCAGCAAAATCAGCCGCGGATCAGCAGCAAAATCCGCCGCGGATCCGCAGCAAAATCCGCCGCGGATCCGCAGCAATATCCGCCGCGGATCGCAGCAATATCCGCCGCGGATCAGCAGCAATATCCTCCGCGGATCAGCAGCAATATCTTCCGCGGATCAGCAGCAATATCCGCCGCGGATCCGCAGCAAATCAGCCGCGGATCCGCAGCAAAATCCGCCGCGGATCAGCAGCAAAATCCGCCGCGGATCGCAGCAAATCCGCCGCGGATCAGCAGCAAAATCCGCCGCGGATCAGCAGCAATATCCGCCGCGGATCAGCAGCAATATCCGCCGCGGATCAGCAGCAATATCCCGCGGATCAGCAGCAATATCCGCCGCGGATCGCAGCAATATCCGCCGCGGATCAGCAGCAAAATCCCGCGGATCAGCAGCAAAATCGCCGCGGATCAGCAGCAAAATCGCCGCGGATCAGCAGCAAAATCCGCCGCGGATCAGCAGCAAAATCGCCGCGGATCAGCAGCAAAATCCGCCGCGGATCAGCAGCAAAATCCCCGCGGATCGCAGCAAAATCCCCGCGGATCACGCAGCAAAATCCGCCGCGGATCAGCAGCAATATCCGCCGCGGATCAGCAGCAATATCCGCCGCGGATCCGCAGCAAATCGCCGCGGATCCGCGAAAATCAGCCGCGGATCCGCAGCAAAATCACCGCGGATCCGCAGCAAAATCCCGCGATCGCAGCAAATCCGCGCGATCAGCAGCAAAATCGCCGGGATCCGCAGCAAATCAGCAGCAAAATCGCCGCGGATCAGCAGCAAAATCCGCCATGTCCGCAGCAAAATCGCCGGATCCGCAGCAAATCCCGCCGGTCAGCAGCAAAATCAGCCGCGGATCCGCAGCAAAATCAGCCGCGGATCGCAGCAAAATCGCCGCGGATCCGCAGCAAAATCCCCGCGGATCAGCAGCAAATCGCGCGGATCCGCAGCAAAATCAGCCGCGGATCCGCAGCAAAATCAGCCGCGGATCAGCAGCAAAATCCCCGCGGATCAGCAGCAAAATCACGTCCGGGATCAGCAGCAATCCGCAATCCGAAAAACCGGACGCACAATCGCGATGCAGCAACCGCGGTCGCGAAATCCGCGATCGCAACGCGGGCGAGCAATCCGGATCGCAGAATCCGGGACAGCACAATCCCGTCGCGCAAACCGTCAGCAATCGGTAGCCAATCCGGATCGCGCAATCGCGACGCGCAAACGCGTCGCGCAATCCGGTAAGCAATCCGGTCCAGCAATCCGTCAGCAATCGCGATCGAGCAATCGTCACAAACGGAAGCATCAGCATGCGTAGCATTCCCGCAAATCAGCAGAGATATCCAGCAGCGACCGCACGACACGCAAAATCCGCCGTCAGAATAGCACAACGCGCGGATCCGCAGCAAAATCCGCCGCGGATCGCAGCAAATCAGCCGCGGATCCGCAGCAAAATCCCCGCGGTAACGCAGGCAAATCAGCCGCGGATCCGCAGCAAAATCAGCCGCGGATCCGCAGCAAAATCCGCCGCGGAGCAGCAAATCCGCCGGATCAGCAGCAAAATCCGCCGCGGATCCGCAGCAAAATCCGGCGCTCGCGCAGCAAAATCAGCCGCGGATCAGCAGCAAAATCCCGCGGATCGCAGCAAAATCCCGCGGATCGCAGCAAATCCCCGCGATCGCAGCAAAATCGCCGCGGATCGCAGCAAAATCCGCCGGATCGCACGAAAATCGCCGGGATCAGCAGCAATATCCGCCGCGGATCAGCAGCAATATCCGCCGAGGATCCGCGCGGAACAGCAAAATCGCCGCGGATCAGCGCAAAATCAGCCGCGGATCAGCAGCAAAATCCGCCGCGGATCGAGCAAAATCGCCGCGGATCCGCAGCAAAATCAGCCGCGGATCAGCAGCAATATCCGCCGCGGATCAGCAGCAATATCCGCCGCGGATCCGCAGCAAAATCCGCGTTCGCAGCAAATACCCGGATCGCATCAAAATCATCGCGGATCCGCAGCAAAATCCCCGCGGATCAGCAGCAAAATCCCCGCGGAATCAGCAGCAAAATCCGTCGCGGATCCGCAGCAAAATCAGCCCGGATCCGCAGCAAAATCGCGCGGATCCGCAGCAAAATCCCCGCGGATCAGCAGCAAAATCCGCCGCGGTTCGCAGCAAACAGTCAGCACGCGGATCGCAGCAAAATCCCCGCGGTTCAGCAGCAAAATCAGCCGCGGATCGCAGCAAAATCAGCCGGGATCCGCAGCAAAATCCGCCGCGGATCAGCATCAAAATCCGCCGCGGATCAGCAGCAAAATCCGCCGCGGATCCGCAGCAAATCCGCCGCGGATAAGCAGCAAAATCAGCCGCGGATCAGCAGCAAAATCGCCGCGGATCAGCAGCAAAATCGCCGCGGATCAGCAGCAAAATCCGCCGCGGATCCACAGCAAAATCCCCCGCGGATCGCAGCAAATCCGCGGTCCGCAGCAAAATCGCCGCGGATCGCAGCAAAATCAGCCGCGGATCGCAGCAAAATCAGCCGCGGATCGCAGCAAAATCCCCGCGGATCAGCAGCAAAATCCGCCGCGGATCAGCATCAAAATCCGCCGCGGATCTGCAGCAAATCCGGTCGGCTCGCAGCAAATCAGCGCGGATCCGCACAAAATCCCCGCGGATCAGCAGCAAAATCAGCCGGGATCGCAGCAAATCTGCCGCGGATAGCAGCAATATCCGCGCGGATCAGCAGCAAATCCGCCGCGGATCAGCAGCAATATCCGCCGGGATCAGCAGCAATATCCGCCGCGGATCAGCAGCAAAATCCGCCGCGGATCCAGCATCAAAATCATCGCGGATCCGCAGCAAAATCAGCCGCGGATCCGCAGCAAAATCTGCCGCGGATCAGCAGCAAAATCCGCCGTGGATCAGCATCAAAATCCGCCGCGGATCCGCAGCAAAATCCGTTGCGGCTCGCAATCGCGGATCGCAGCAAAATCAGCGCGCGAGATCCTCGCGCAAACGCAAGCAAAATCAGCCGCGGATCAGCAGCAAAATCAGCCGTGGATTCGCAGCAAAATCCCCGCGGATCGCAGCAAAATCCGCCGCGGATCAGCAGCAAAATCCGCCGCGGATCAGCAGCAAAATCCGCCGCGGATCAGCAGCAAAATCCGCCGTGGATCAGCAGCAATATCCGCCGCGGATTCGCAGCAAAATCAGCTGCGGATCAGCAGCAATATCCGCTAGGAAAAAAAAAAAAATTCTTTATTTTTTTATTTGTCCCTACCTATGACAGGGGGGGTCCATTTACTTTTTTTTTTATTTTGATCACTGTGACACTTTGTCACAGTGATC
>JARQOD010000007.1:37103452-37194691 GCA_033576555.1 Oophaga sylvatica | reverse complement strand
CCAGGGCGGTAGTCATAGCCGAGAGCAGCCCCTGCAGCACACCCTGGCCCCCCCTTCACATGCATACAATGTCCACTCTTCTGAATACCTGCATCTTGGGTCTCTGCGCCATCTGGGTCCACTCTGTGTATCTGTAAAGGGTTGGCCGAGGGGTGAACTTACTGGGAGCAGCTGCATTCTTCACTCTGGTTACCTCTATTCTCCTGGGTGTTCTTCTTCTGTGACAGAGTATACGGAATAATTAGAATCAGGGTCCAGTATCACGTCAAACAGTTCTGCTTTATTTTCCTCTGGACACAGCACATCAAAAACACCATTAGCACGTCTTATACGATACCAGCAGTACATTTTCCACAACTCCGCTTCTTCTCCTCTACTACACCGGAATGGACCACAAAGTATTGATGGGACAAGGAGTCCGGTGAAAACAGTACTTCGATCTGTTTCCCTGGAGACACTTCAATTCAGTATAGAAATACATATCTACTAGGTCGTCCACCCCTCTCTGGTTATCCTGCCCGGATACTCGCTGGTGGCCCACTCGCTACTACGCTCATGCACGCACACTTCTGCTGAGCGTTCCCACAGTGGATCTTCCACTGGCCTCTGCTACATCAGCCCACAGACTTTGGGCTCACGTTCCCACGGTGAATCCTTCACCGGCTGCTCTCAGGTTGCTGGTACCTTCCATTCTCCTTGTCTCTGCCCAGGGCCCAGGAATGTAGACGTCCTTACTCTAGCAAGGTCCACCCCCGACTGACTTCCGCACGAGGAAATCTTCCTGACAGACTCCCGCTTCGAGGGAATCCTTCCCTGTCAAAAAGTCCCTAACCATTTGTCCCTACTGGACTGGATGTGCTCAATTCCCCCATCTAGAGTTCTACCCAAGTACTGCATTGACATATTTTTATAACTTCCTAACTGGATCTCTAACATGCCCCATTAGTGATCCTTCGCAAGCTATATCTAACCTATATATATATATGCTACACTACAAGTGCCCTCCTCTAGTGACCCAAAGGAAGCGCTGTCTATCTACATCTATACACCCCACTAATCAAATATAACACGGAAAGATGACGTCATACAGTACATAAAAGGCATATATCAACACATCAAAAGAATGCAAACATTTCAAGGGTTGATACCCTTGACCTCTTTACAAATCTGTAGGCCTCTTTTTGATGGTACCGCACAAAGGGAGACACAGTCAAAATCAACTTTAACCAAAACAGCTTTACTTGTTCCTGTACGCAGCACATCCATTTTCTTTACAGTATAAACATCAGATTTTGCAGCACAAACTTCTGTCTCTTTCCCGGAATCTCTGTTCCTTGTACTAAGCCCACTTCTAGGATGAATCGTAATGTTCGGTTCCTCAGTTTCCTCCCTGGCCAAGCTTACGTTGTTTGGGAGTTCCTCCAGCTGTTTTGCCCCGGTTCTGAGGGCATCAGCCCATGCCATAAGCTGCCACATTTTGAAGTGACCTGCCAATACTGCTTAATCTTCCTTGTAGCAACTGCAGTCCCACTTACACTGCACCGCTAGCACTGCTGCACTGATTACACTACTGAAGTTTCACCCAGATCACAGATGGCCGGGCCATTACGCTTAGCATAACGTTGCATACACGGCGTTGCCCAGGGCTATCAAGCCCTCGTGATCTCAACGGGCGCCTAGGCCCCTACTGAACACTATCAGGAAGTCTTTCCTGCCTTATCCACCGTGCCTCTCCTATATTTAACTATATACAGTGCTATGTAAACTCCCATTAGTACTAGGCAGACCAGAATGCCCCCATTTAGTGGTCTAACTAAAGCACTGTGCTTTCCCTATTAAACTGTATACGAAATGGTGCGAGATAGAATACAGCAATAAATACAACATTATACATGCTGACAAGTAGCCTATTTACCTTAAGGAAGGGAGTGAAGCATCAGAAATACACAATAATACACACTATTAATAAACCACACGTATCTTAACCCGGGACATACCTAAAGGGGTTAGAAAAGGAGCTGTAATACCTTGAAACCCCTTACATTCCCCCTTCCTTTTAGCATAATTGTCCCCAACCATGAAACTTTTATATATACAATTCAGTAGCAGTGCCAGAATCAATTTCACGTGGATGTACGCCCTCCGATGCACATTCAGCAGAAATGTACAGTCATGGCCAAAAGTTTTGAGAATGACACAAATATTATATTTTCACATGATCTGCTGCCCTCTGGTTTTTATGTGTGTTTGACCGATGTTTTTATCACAGACAGAAATATAATTGCAAACATATGAGTAACAAAAGCTTATATTGACAGTTAGAATGAGTTAATGCAGCAAGTCAATATTTGCAGTGTTGACCCTTCTTCTTCAGAACCTCTGCAATTCTCCCTGGAAAGCTCTCAATCAACTTCTGGACCAAATCCTGACTGATAGCAGTCCATTCTTGCACAATCAATGCTTTCATTTTGTCAGAATTTTTAGGTTCTTGTTTGTCCACCCGTCTCTTGATGATTGACCACAAGTTCTCAATGGGATTAAGATCTGGGGAGTTTCCAGGCCATGGACCCAAAATCTCTATGTTTTGTTCCCTGAGCCATTTAGTTATCACCTTTGCTTTATGGCAAGGTGCTCCATCATGCTGGAAAAAGCATTGTTGGTCGCCAAACTGCTCTTGGAGGGTTGGGAGAAGTTGCTCTTGGAGGACATTCTGGTACCATTCTTTATTCATGGCTGTGTTTTTAGGCAAGACTGTGAGAGAGCCGATTCCCTTGGCTGAGAAGCAACCCCACACATGAATGGTTTCAGGATGCTTAACAGTTGGCATGAGACAAGACTGGTGGTAGTGCTCACCTTGTCTTCTCCGAATGAGGCGTTTTCCTGATGTCCCAAACAATCGAAAAGGGGATTCATCAGAGAAAATAACTTTACCCCAGTCCTAAGCAGTCCACTGCCTGTACCTTTTGCAGAATATCAGTCTGTCCATGATGTTTTTTCTGGAGAGAAGTGGCTTCTTTGCTGCCCTCCTTGAGACCAGGCCTTGCTCCAAGAGTCTCCGCCTCACAGTGCATGCAGATGCACTCACACCTGCCTGCTGCCATTCCTGAGCAAGCTCTGCACTGCTGGCAGCCCGATCCCGCAGCTGAAAACACTTTTAAGAGACGGTCCTGGCGCTTGCTGGTCTTTCTTGGGCGCCCTGGAGCCTTTTTGGCAACAATGGAACCTCTCTCCTTGAAGTTCTTGATGATGCGATAGATTGTTGACTGAGCTGCAATCTTTCTAGCTGCGATACTCTTCCTGTTAGGCCATTTTTGTGCATTTCAATGATGACTGCACGTGTTTCTTTAGAGATAACCATGGTTAACAGAAGAGAAAACAATGATGCCAAGCACCAGCCTCCTTTTAAAGTGTCCAGTGGTGTCATTCTTACTTAATCATGACAGATTGATCTCCAGCCATGTCCTCATCAACACCCACACCTGTGTTAATGGAGCAATCACTGAAAAGAGTTAGCTGGTCCTTTTAAGGCAGGGCTGCAATGATGTTGAAATGTGTTTTGGGGGATAAAGTTCATTTTCTAGCCAAATATTGACTTTGCAAGTAATTGCTGTTAAGCTGATCACTCTTTAAAACATTCTGGAGTATATGCAAATTGCCATTAGAAAAAGTGAAGCAGTAGACTTTGTAAAAATTAATATTTGTGTCATTCTCAAAACTTTTGGCCATGACTGTATTGCGGTGCAGAGACCTGCTGGCTCCCTGAACTTCCTTTGACGCTGCTGGCTAATCAGAGGCCAGCAGCTGATGTCGACTTGCCTGTAACTGATGGTGCATGGCAATGACATCATGTACTACACATGCAGGCACACCGAAGTAAGCTGACGGCTTCTGCACTAGCTATAGAGAAGGATTCCACCCATCGTAGATGAGAAGTAAGGTAAGAATAATATCTACTTCTTTTTAAAATGTGCTGCAGAAGAACGGAAGGGACCTAGTATGGAAGACATTATACTGGAAAGGGGCCCAGGATGGAGGGCATCATATCAGGATGGGGGACATTATACCAGGAAGGGGCCCAGGATGGGGACATTATACAAGGAAGAGGCCCAGGATAGGGAACATTATTACTGGAAGGGGCCAGGAGGGGATATTATTACTGAAAGTTGGACAGGATGATGGATATTATTATAGGGGGGTGGGCAGGATGAGGAACATAATTTCTGTAATGAGCTTAGGATAAAGACATTATACCAGAAAGAGGTCTCCAGCATAGAGGACATTATTATAGGACGGGGCCCTGTATAGGGGGCGTTATTACTGGAAGGGCCCAGGAAAGGAGGCATTATTAATGGTAGGGGCCAGGATGGGATATTATTACTGAAAGTTGCCCAGGACGGAAAGCATTAATATAGGAAGAGGCACAGAATGGAGGATATTATTACATGATGGGAAACATTATACCAGGAAAGGGAAGGGGCGCAGGAGGGGGGACACTGCTATAGCATGGAACCCAGGATCAGCAACATTATTACTGGAAGGACCAAGGTATCCGGGCATTATTACTGAAAAGGGCCAGAATGTGCACATTATTACTGGAAGGGGCCAGGATGGTGATCATCATTACTAAAGGGGTCCAGGAAGGGGGACATTATTTCTGGAAAAGGACTGGATAGGGAACATCGTTACTGAAAGGGGCTCAAGATGGGAAAGATTATTCCTGAGGGACATTTTTACAAGATAGGCTAGCACGCTTAGCATGCATGTGTTTTTATGATCTAGAATGTTCACGGTCTAATACATTTGACCAACTTGCAGATGGAGGTCCAGGCCCAAATTTTGCACAGGGACCCTTGGACTCTAGTTACGCTCCTTAACACTGACATTACAGAAGTGAAATATCAACATTAACTCCTTTCTGCCATCTGACGTACTATCCCGTTCATGTGACCTGGGCTTTACTTCCCATGGATGGGATAGTACGTCATAGCCGATCGGCCACGCTCACAGGGGGAGCGCGGCCAATCGGGGCTGGGTGTCAGCTGATTCTCACAGCTGACACCCGGCACTAAGTGCCTCCCTTCACTTTAACCACCGGACACTGCAATCAAACAAGATTACAGCATTCGGGAGCAGGCAGAGGGCTGACAGCCCCTCTGTCTTTGGATCAGAGACCCCGCGGGGTCCCGATCACTGACATGAAGACTCAAAGTCGTCATTATGGCATCCGGGTCTCCAGAGCAGAGAAACTTCCTGTCATACGCAGTGCATGTCAGGAAGTCTCTTAGGTCAGTGTGCACTGAGTGCAGCACTGACAGCTTCTGTAGCATGCAAATGCTGCTTCATTTGCATGCTATAGAAGCGATCAGGCTGCAAAAAATGATTGTCCCATAGTGGGACAAAGTGTAAAACATAGAATGAAATAAAAAAATTTAAATAATTGTAAGAATATTTAAAAAATAAAAAATAATAAAAATCAATATTTATTCTATCACTAAATAAATATTTGAATGAAAAAAAATATAACAATAAAGGTACACATATTTGATATCGCCGCGTCCGTAACGACCCAACCTATAAAACTGTCCCACTACTTAACCCCTTTAGTGATCACCATAAAAAAACAAGGCAAAAAACAATGCTTTATCATCATACCGCCGAACAAAAAGTGGAATAACACGTGATCAAAAAGATGGTTATAAATAAACATGGTACCACTGAAAACGTCATCTTGTCCCTCAAAAAACGAGCCACAATACAGGATCATCAGCGAAAAAATAAAAAAGTTATAACTGTCAGAATAAAGTGATGCAAAAACATTTTTTTTCTATAAAATAGATTTTATTATATAAAAGCGCCAAAACATAAAAAGAAAATGAGGTATCGCTACTGACCCAAAGAATAAAATTGCCTTATCAATTTTGCCGCATGCAGAATGGTGTAAACGCCCCCCCCAAAAGAAACTAATTAATTGCTGTTTTTTGCTCATTCTGTCTCCAAAAAATCTGAATAGAAAGTGATGAAAAAATGTAATGTGCCCGAAAATGGTACCAATAAAAACGTCAGCTCGTCCTGCAAAAAACAAGAGTTCACATGACTCTGTTGGCCAAAATGTGGAATAATTATAGTTCTCAAAATGTGGTGATGCAAAAACTATTTTTTGCAATAAAAAGTGCCTTTTAGTGTGTGACAGCTGCCAAACATATAAACCCACTATAACGGGTTTTAACCCCTTCACCCCCAAGGGTGGTTTGCACGTTAATGACCGGGCCAATTTTTACAATTCTGACCACTGTCTCTTTATGAGGTTATAACTCTGGAACGCTTCAACGGATCTTCGCGATTCTGAGATTGTTTTCTCGTGACATATTGTACTTCACGTTAGAAGTAAAATTTCTTCGATATAACTTGCGTTTATTTTTGAAAAAAAACGCAAATATGGCGAAAATTTTTAAAATTTTGCAATTTTCAAACTTTGAATTTTTATTCCCTTAAAACAGAGAAATATGTCGCACAAAATAGTTAATAAATAACATTTCCCACATGTCTACTTTACATCAGCACAATTTTGGAACCAAAATTTTTTTTTGTTAGGAAGTTATAAGGGTTAAAAGTTGACCAGCGATTTCTCATTTTTACAACAAAATTTACAAAGCCATTTTTTTTAGGGACCACCTCTCATTTGAAGTCACTTTGAGGGGTCTATATGGCAGAAAATACCCAAAAGTGACACCATTCTAAAAACTGCACCCCTCAAGGTACTCAAAACCACATTCAAGAAGATTATTAACCCTTCAGGTGCTTCACAGGAACTAAAGCAACGTGGAAGGAAAAAATGAATATTTAACTTTTTAGCCACAAAAATGATCTTTTACAAACTTTTTTTTTATTTTCACAAGGGTAAAAGGAGAAAATGGGCAGATAAGGTTGTTATGCAATTTCTCATGAGTACGCCAATACCCAATATGTGGGGGAAAACCACTGTTTGGGCACACGGCAGAGCTCGTAAGGGAAGGAGCGCCGTTTGACTTTTTCAAACTAAAATTGGCTGGAATTGAGATTGGACGCCATGTCGTGTTTGGAGAGCCCCTGATGCGCCTAAACAGTGGAAACCCCACAAGTGACACCATTTTGGAAACTAGACCCCTAAGGTACTTATCTAGATCTGTTGTGAGCACTTTGAACTCCCAAGTGTTTCACAAAAGCTTATAATGCCTGGGTGTGAAAAAAAAAAAAAACAATTTTCCACAAAAATGATTTTTTAGTCCCAAATTTTTGAATTTTCCCAAGGAAATTGGACCCCAAAAGTTGTTGTCCAATTTGTTCTGAGTACGCTGATACCCCATATGTGGGGGGGGGAACTGTTTGGGTGCACGGCAGGGCTTGGAAAGGAAGTAGTAACGTTTTGGAATGCAGACGTTGATGGGGGTCATGTTCCGTTTGCAGTGCCCCAGATGAGCCTAAACAGTGGAAACCCCCACAAGTGACCCCATTTTGGAAACTATACCCCCTAAGGAACTTATCTAGATCTTTGGTGAGCACTTTGAACCCCAAGTGCTTCACACAAGTTTATAATGCCCGGGCATGAAAATAAAAAATCCTATTTTTTTCCCACAAAAATTATATTTTAGTCACTAATTTTTTATTTTCTCAAGGGTAACAGGAGAAATTGGACCACATAAGTTGTTGTCCAATTTGTCCTGAGTACGCTGATACCCCATATGTGGGTGGGAACCACTGTTTGGGCGCACGGCAGAGCTCGGAATGGAAGGAGCACCATTTGACTTTTTCCAACCAAAATTGGCTGGAATTGAGATTGGATGCCATGTTGCATTTGGAGAGCCCTGATGTGCCTAAACAGTGGAAACCCCCCACAAATGACCCCATTTTGGAAACTAGACCCCTAAGGAACTTTTCTAGATCTTTGGTGAGCAATTTGAACCCCAAGTGCTTCACACAAGTTTATAACGTAGAGCCGTAAAATTTAAAAATCATATTTTTTCCACAAAAATGATCTTTTCACCCCAATTTTTATTTTTCCAAGGGTAACAAGACTCCAAAAGTTATTGTGCAATTTGTCCTGAGTGCGCTGATACCCCATATGTGGGGGTAAACCACTGTTTGGGTGCATGGCAGAGTTTGGAAGGGAAGGAGCGCCGTCTGACTTTTTCAACGCAGAATTGGCTGGACGCCATGTCGTGTTTGGAGAGCTCTGATCTGCCTAAACAGTGGAAACCCCATAAATGACGCCATTTTGGAAACTAGACCCCTCAAGGAACTTATCTAGATGTGTGGTGAGAACTTTTAACCCCCAGGTGTTTCACTAAAGTTTATAACGTACAGCCGTAAAATAAAAAATCTTTTTTTTTTTTTTACAAAAATGATTTTTTCGTCCCCAATATTTTATTTTCACAAGGGTAACAGAAGAAATTGGAACCCAAAAGTTGTTGTCCAATTTGTCCTGAGTACGCTGATACCCAATATGTGGGAGAAAACTACTGTATGGGCGCACGTCAGGGCTCGGAAGGGAAGTAGTGACGTTTTGGATTGCAGACTTTGATGGAATGGTCTGGGGGCGTCATGTCACATTTGGAGAGCCCTGATGCACCTATACAGTGGAAACCCCCCACAAGTGACCCCATTTTGGCAAATAGACCCCACAAGGAACTTATCTAGATGTGTGGTGAGCACTTTGAACCCCGAAGTGCTTCACAGAAGTTTATAACGTACAGCCGTAAAAATAAAAAATCTTTTTTTTTTTTACAAAAATTATTTTTTCGCCCCAATATTTTATTTTCACAAGGGTAACAGAAGAAATTGGAACCCAAAAGTTGTTGTCCAATTTGTCCTGAGTACGCTGATACCCAATATGTGGGAGAAAACTACTGTATGGGGCACGTCAGGGCTCGGAAGGGAAGTAGTGACGTTTTGGATTGCAGACTTTGATGGAATGGTCTGGGGGCGTCATGTCGCATTTGGAGAGCCCCTGATGCGCCTAAACAGTGGAAACCCCCCACAAGTGACCCCATTTTGGAAAATAGACCCCACAAGGAACTTGTCTAGATGTGTGGTGAGCACTTTGAACCCCGAAGTGCTTCACAGAAGTTTATAACGCACAGCCGTAAAAATAAAAAATCCTTTTTTTTTTTGCAAAAATGATTTTTTTGCCCCAATATTTTATTTTTACAAGGGTAACAGGAGAAATTGGACCCCAAAAGTTGTTGTCCAATTTGTCCTGAGTACGCTGATATCCAATATGTGGGAGAAAACTACTGTATGGGTACACGTCGGGGCTCGGAAGGGAAGTAGTGACGTTTTGGATTGCAGACTTTGATGGAATGGTCTGGGGGCGTCATGTCGCATTTGGAGAGCCCCTGATGCGCCTAAACAGTGGAAATCCCCAACAAGTGACCCCATTTTGGAAAATAGACCCCACAAGGAACTTATCTAGATGTGTGGTGAGCGCTATGAAGCCCAAGTGCTTCACAGAAGTTTATAATGTACAGCCGTTAAAAACAAAAAAATATTTTTTTTTGTACAAAAATGATATTTTCGCCCCCAGTTTTTTATTTTCCCAAGGGTAGCAGAAGAAATAGGACAAATTGCACAATAACTCTTGGGGTCCAGAGTACGCTGATACCCCATATGTGGGGATAAACTACTGTTTGGACGCATGGCAGAGCTGAGAAGTGAAGGAGCACTGTTTGACTTTTTCAACGCAGAATTGGCTGGAATTGAGATCAGACGCCATGTCACATTTGGAGAGCCCCTGATGTGCCTAAACAGCGGAAACCCCCCAATTCTAACTCCAACCCTAACCCCAACATACCCCTAACCCTAGTCCCAACCCTAACCACAAACCTAACCCTAACACACCCCTAATCCCAACCCTAACCCTAATCCTAACTTTAGCGCCAACCCTAACCCTAACTTTAGCCGCAACCCTAACCCTAACCCTAATGGGAAAATGGAAATAAATACTTTTTTTTAATTTTATTATTTTTCCCTTACTAAGGGGGTGATAAAGGGGGGTTTGATTTACTATTTATAGCGGGTTTTTATGATTGGCAGCTGTCACGCTAAAAGACGCTTTTTATTGCAAAAATAGTTTTTGCATCATCACATTTTGAGAGCTATAATTTTTGCATATTTTGGCCCACAGAGTCATGTGAGGTCTTATTTTTTGCGGGACGAGTTGACGTTTTTATTGGTACCATTTTTGAGCACGTGACGTTTTTTGATCGCTTTTTATTTCGATTTTTGGGAGGTTAGAATGAACAAAAATCAGCAATTCATGAATTTCTTTTGGGGGAGGCGTTTATACCGTTCCGCGTGTGGTAAAATTGATAAAGCAGTTTTATTCTTCGGGTCAGTACGATTATGGCGATACCTCATTTATATCATTTTTTCATGTTTTGGCGCTTTTATAGAATAAAAACAATTTTATATAAAAAATAATTATTTTTGCATCGCTTTATTCTGCGAGCTATAACTTTTTTATTTTTTCGCTGATGATGCTGTATGACGGCTCGTTTTTTGAGGGACAAGATGACGTTTTCAGCGGTACCATGTTTTTTTATATCGGTCTTTTTGATTGCGCGTTATTCCACTTTTTGTTCGGCGGTATGATGATAAAGCATTGATTTTTTGCTTCGTTTTTTTTTTTTTTTTTAAGGGGTTCACTAAAGGGGTTAACTAGTGGGACAATTTTATAGGGGGGTCGTTACGGACGCGGCGATACCAAATATGTGTACTTTTATTGTTTTTTTTTTTTTATTTACAGGAAGAAGTGAATTTATTGGGGAATATTTTTTTTTTTTTTTATCTATTTTGGATTTTTTTTTTACACATGTTTATTTTTACTTTTTTAACTTTTTTACTTTGTCCCAGGGTGGGACATCACAGTATTTTATCAGATCGCTGGTGTGACAGTGTGCACAGCACTCTGTCACACCAGCGATCGCACAGGCATAGATGCAGGCTTCTCAGTGCCTGCTCTCGGCAGGCACTGAGGTAGCCGCCTCCCTCCAGGACCCGGCGCCATCTTGGATCCGGGTCCTGGGAGGGAGGAAGCCCTCAGAACAGCGCGATCACATCGCGCTGCTCTGAGGGTCTCAGGGGGGCGCGCAGGGAGCCCCCACCCTGCGCGATCCTCCCCTGTGCCCCAGTACACCGCGATCATGTTTGATCGCGGTGTGCAAGGGGTTAATGTGCCGGGAGCGGTCCGTGACCGCTCCTGACACAGAGTCATGGGTGTCAGCTGTGATAATCAGCTGACACCCGGCGGCGATTAGCTGCGCTCCCTCAGGAGCGCAGCTGATCGCCTATGACGTACTATCCCGTCCCCGGTCATATGGGCCCAGGTACCATGGACGGGATAGTACGTCCGATGGCAGTAAGGGGTTAATCACTGTGATAGACCCTATCACAGTGATCAAAATAAAAATAGTAAATCAAACCCCCCTTTATCACCCCTTTAGTAAGGGAAAAATAATAAAATAAAAAGTATTTATTTCCATTTTCCCATTAGGGTTAGAGTTGGGCTAAGTGAGTTGGGCTAAAATTAGAGTTAGGGTTGGGGCTAAAGTTAGGGTTAGGGTTGGGGCTAAAGTTAGGGATAGGGTTGGGGCTAAAGTTAGGGTTAGGGTTGGGTCTAAAGTTAGGGTTAGGGTTGATGCTAGAGTTGGGGTTAGGGCTTGGATTATGGTTACGGATTGGATTAGGATGAGTGGTGTGTTAGGGTTAGGTTTGTGGTTGGGGTTAGGGTTGGGATTAGGGTTACAGGTGTGTTGGGGTTAGGGTTGGAGTTAGAATTGGGGGGTTTCCACTGTTTAGGCACACGAGGGGCTCTCCAAATGCGACATGGCGTCTGATCTCTATTCCAGCCAATTCTGCGTTGAAAAAGTCAAACGGTGCTCCTTCCCCTTCTGGGCTCTCCCATGCTCCCAAACAGTGTTTTACCCCACATATGGGGTATCAGCAAACTCAAGACAAATTGCACAACAACTTTTGGGGTCCAATTTCTCCTGTTACCCCTGGAAAAATAAAAAATTGGGGGCGAAAATATCATTTTTGTGAAAAAAATATGATTTTTTATTTTTACAGCTCTACGTTATAAACTTCTGTGAAGCACTTTGGGGTTCAAAGTGATCACCACATATCTAGATAAGTTCCTTAGTGGGTCTACTTTCCAAAATTGTGTAACTTGTGGGGGTTTCCACTGTTTAGGCACATCAAGGGCTCTTCAAACGCAATATGGGGTCTGATCTCAATTCCAGCCAATTTTGCATTGAAAAGTGAAACAGTGCTCCTTCCCTTCCGAGCTCTGCCATGTTCCCAAACAGTGGTTTACCTGCATATATGGGGTATCAATGTACTCAGGACAAATAGTACAGCAACTTTTGGGGTCCAATTTCTCCTGTTACCCTTGGTAAAATAAAACAAATTGAATCTGAAGTAAATTTTTTGTGAAAAAAGTGAAAGGTTCATTTTTTTTTAAACATTCCAAAAATTCCTGTGAAGCACCTGAAGGGTTAATAAACTTCTTGAATGTGGTATTGAGCACCTTCAGGGGTGCTGTTTTTAGAATGGTGTCACTTTTGTGTATTTTCTATCATATAGACCCCTCAAAGTGACTTTAAATGTGATGTAGTCCCTAATAAAAAATGGTGTTGTGAAAATGAGAAATCGCTGTTTAAATTTAACCCTTGACTTCCTAACAAAAAAAATTGGCTCCAAAATTGTGCTGATGTAAAGTAGACATGTGGGAAATGTTACTTATTAAGTATTTTGTGTGACATATCCCTGTGATTTAAGGGCATGAAAATTCAAAGTTGGAAAATTGCAAAATTTTCAAAATTTTTGCCAAATTTCCATTTTTTAATAAATAAACGCAAGTCATATCAAATAAATTTTACCACTATCATGAAGTACAATATGTCACGAGAAAACAGAGTCAGAATTACTTGGATCCATTTAGATATAGGAAAGATGTGTATCTTCGTACCGTGTTAGCCAGTAGATAGAAAAATATTTAGACTTGAGAGTCCTCAGTAGTGTTGAGCGATACTACTCGATATCTAAAAATATCGGATCGGAATGGTATCGCCGATATCACTAAATATCGGCGATATCCGATTCCGATACCGGAAGTCCCATGTAAGTCTATGGGAACAAAATATTGCAACTAAAAAAAACCTTTATTTCCTTGTAAACACTAAATATACACACATAGAATACATATATATATATATATATATATACATGTCATTGTGACATATATATATACATATATGTATAGTTTATACACTTCTACATAGTAAAATATCCTCTGATTCAATTGCCGGGTAAAGCCGGCTTCTGTGAAAAGACAGAAGCACCCGACATGAAATGACACTTGGTGTACATAGGGTTAACCATGTCTTTTCATGTCCTTTGCTATCTGATTTGCACAAACAATTACATCAGTCTATGTGTGCAAAATTTCACACCTGTAGGGGTTAATTAAGGTGTAAATTCGTTGTAAAAAAAACGGACTTTTTTGCTACGAATTTACACCTTTAATTAACCCCTACAGGTGTGAAATTTTGCACACATAGACTGATGTAATTGTTTGTGCAAATCAGATAGCAAAGGACATGAAAAGACATGGTTAACCCTATGTACACCAAGTGTCATTTCATGTCGGGTTCTGCATTTTCACAAAAGCCTGCAATTGAATTAGCGGCTATTATACTATGTAGAAGTGTATGAACTATAAATATAAATATATATATATGTGTCACAAATTCAATGACATGTATTATATATATATATATATATGAGGTGTAAAATTGTTTAAAAAAAATGCGTGGGCTCCCGCCCTATTTTCGCAACCAGACAGACAAAGCCAGCGAATGGGGGCAGATAATAATAGCCCAGAGAGGGACCATTATATTTGCCCCCCCCTGGCTACTAACATCTGCCCCCCAGACACTCCAGAAAAGACAAATCTATAATTAGATTCGCCCTTTCTGGCACTTTGCCCGTCTATTCCCATTGCCCTGTAGTGGTGGCGAATGGGTTAATATGGGGTTAAAGCCACATTGCAATTGAAAGGTGACCTTAAGCCAGGTTAATAATTGAGAGCTGTCAATTAGACAACTATCAATTATTAATCCTATTGCATGAAATAAAAATAAAACACACACACTTTAATTAAAAATCATTTTAATGAAATAAAGACACATGTTTTTGACCATCTTTTATTTGACTGCAAAAACCATTTCCTGTAATAAAAATAAAATAAAAAAGCAAAATTATTCTTACCTATCCCATGCACAGTCAGGTCCCACGGTGTAATCCTTCAGAAAGGGTTAATGTTTACTGCAGGGACCGCAGCTAATGCTGCAGCCTCACAGTAAACCCCCAAATGAATGAGCTCCTCTCCTGGCTGACAGGAGAGGAAGTGGAAAGCTTAATTGATTGCTTTCCACTTTCACTTCAGGTCAGCCAGGGACACAATCAGTGACGTCAGAGGGAACTGATTAACAAAAATAGGGGTTCCCTTCGAATAAAAAATGGCGTGGGGTCCCCCCTATTTTTGTTAACCAGCCAGATGAAGCAGACCGCTGAGGCTTGGATTTTCAGGCTGTTAAGGAGCCAAGATCCATGGACCTTGCCAGCCTGATAATACCAGGCCACAGCAGTCTGCATATCTTGGCTGATTAATAAAAATAGGGGATCCCCTCGAAAAAAATTGGCGTGGGGTCCCCCCTATTTTTGTTAACCAGCCAGATGAAGCAGACCGCTGAGGCCTGGTTTTTCAGGCTGGTAAGGATCCAATATCCATGGACCTTGCAAGCCTGATAATACCAGGCCACAGCAGTCTGCTTAGCTTGGCTGGTTAACAAAAATAGGGGATCCCCTGGAAAAAAAAACGGCGTAGGGGTCCCCCTATTTTTGTTAACCAGCCAAGTAAAATGCAGACTGCTGCGGCCTGGTATTAAAAGACTGTCAAGGCCCATGGATTTTGGCCCTCAACAGCCTGATAATACCAGGCTACAGCAGCCCCACATTTGGCGCATCAAAAGATGTGCCAATTGTGGCACTTTACCCGGCTCTTCCCACTGCCCTGTAGCGGTGGCAAGTGGGGTAATAAGGGGTTAATGTCACCGTTGATTGCACGGTGACAATAAGCCCGGTTAATAATGGAGAGGTGTCAATAAGACACCGATCCATTATTAATCCCAAAGTTATTAAATGCATAAAAAAAAGACAAAGCAAGAAAAAAGTATTTTAATGAAATAAAAGAGACAACACAGTTTTCATATCTTTTATTGTACTCTCATTCCTGCGACGCCATCGATCTCCTGTAAAAAAAGAAAAAAAACAAACCAACAGTATACCACCTGTCCGACGCAGTCCATAGTAACGACTGTCCCACGGCGATCCAGCTCTGCTACATCGCAATGACAGGCAGAGCCTGTCATCGCGACGCAGCACAGCTGATTACCTGCTTCCCCGGCGGTGACGTCATCGGACTGACTGCTTTACGGCCGGGATTACCCAGCAGTCACTGCAGTTATCGCGAGAAACTGCATGTGACCGCCGGGGAAAGATGATGGCGGCCATGAAGCAGTCCAGGCCGTGACCGCCGGAGATCTTCTGCCAGGTAAGTGCCGCTGACTCCTGACAGACCCGACCGACGGACACTGACAGTGACAGACCCGACCGACGGACACTGACAGTGACAGTGACAATCCCGATTCCGGTATCCGATATGACGAAAATATCGGTACTCGGAATCGAAAGCCCGATACAGCTAATATCGGCCGATACCCGATATTTGCAGTATCGTATCGCTCAACACTAGTCCTCAGTGGTTGATACCTTTTAATAGCTAACTGAAAGGATGGTAACAAATTGCAAGCTTTCGAGACTACTCAGGTCTCTTCATCAGGCGAAGACTAATACAAAATCTGAAGAATCACATGTTTATACACAACAGGACACAGGAATAATGCAATAGGTAAGACAAGTGACGTGAAGCAGAACTGTCATTATGGCAGAGGGATGAACATAAATATTGGAACAGTTCATAGATAAGGAGTGAAAGTTTTATTGCCCTCTGATTGTGTTTTGATGCCCCTAGAAGGTCAGAGAAGCAGATTCCTTAATTGATGTAGAAAGACATGAATCCATGAGATATATTCATTCCAGCACTAAGAGTGTCATCAACTTATGATGACCTTTGACACTCTTAGTGCTGGAATGAATATATCTCATGGATTCATGTATTTCTACATCAATTAAGGAATCTGCTTCTCTGACCTTCTAGGGGCATCAAAACACAATAGCAGACCCCAATCAGAAGGCAATAAAACTTTCACTCCTTATCTATGAACTGTTCCAATATTTATGTTCATCCCTCTGCCATAATGACAGTTCTGCTTCACGTCACTTGTCTTACCTAATGCATTATTCCTGTGTCCTGTTGTGTATAAATATGTGATTCTTCAGATTTTGTATTAGATCTCGCCTGATGAAGAGACCTGAGTATTCTCGAAAGCTTGCAATTTGTTACCATCTTTTCAGTTAGCCATTAAAAGGTATCAACCACTGAGGACTCTCAAGTCTAAATATTTTTGGATCCATTTAAGCATTCCAGAGTTATTACCTCATAAATGGACAGTGGTCAGAATTGTAAAAATTGGCCTGACCATTAACATGCAAACCACCCTTGGGGGTAAAGCAGTTAATCTATGAACTTATTAGTGTTTTGATGGCCATGTAAAGAAATGAATTCTTCTCATTAGGTCCATTATGATCTTATCAGAACTGACATAAGCAACACACAGCACTCACATACTTGACACATGCAAAACACAATACTTACATACACCGAGAGCACAATTATCAGGCAGTTTGTATTTTTAATAATTAATTTTATTATTGAACAAATACAGAGCTGTCGGTCAATCAAAAGTTTTATAAACCTGAAAATGGAATATATAAGAAAGTAAAAGTGAGGTTTTGTCTTTCTCACGAGAAAATTTATATGTGCAGAATTATTGGGACACTGTTGTGTTTCGGTAGCTGAGAAGAAACTGCAAAAAATAGCCAAAGTAGCAATACACCAGAGAGGCTGGAAACTATTGGATTGCAGTAACCTAAACTAATCGCCACACTATAAGTAGTCGTGGAGCGTACCTACTGTGATCCTAGACACCTCGTCACAGCCGGAGAGATGGCTACACCTAAAGGCAGAAAGATGAATGCTATCTGCCCCGGAGCAGAATCCCCAAAGAAATAGGAAGCCCCCGAACATGTAATGGCGGTTAGACAAGACGAAAACACGGACACAGACAGAAAATAGAATGAGCAAACGCTGGGGCCCAATCTGTCTAGATAGAAAAGTATAGGAAAGAATTCTGACTGCAACCCAATAAAACCCTGACAAAAATACCAACACTTCTGATTAACAAAAAACTGAGATCACACGATCTCTACCACCTAAATCAGATCTCTGGTGTAACACACAGCAACACAGCAAATAAAAAGTGACAATGGAACAAAGCAAAAATGCAAACACACAATGAGCACAATTGCAGCGCAAGACCCCAAAAAGGGACCAGGCTGCAGTCCACTGCAGTCCAGCAAACCAGCAGAGAAAATCCAACAGAGGAAAAAAAAACAAAACACTTATCTGAATGAGCAGAAAAGCAAGATGTGCTCCAAGCAAGAGCAGGAGGAACAATTGATTACCAGCAAGGCTGCTGGTAACTCAGGTCTTTTATATCATACCATTCAGAGCGAGCTGAAGCCTATTCAGTTCATTACCCTCAGCAACCACCAGAGGGAGCCCCAGCTCAGAAGTCGCCTCCAAGGTATTCACAACAGAACACTATTAGTGTGCAGCATTATTATGAAATAAAAAAAATGAAAATGTTCCCATCTCTATTGTTTATTTTCATCTATTTAAGTGGGAATAATAACCAAAGAACTGAAAATGTACAAAAAAAACATTGTTGACATTTCAACAAACAATATCAGTGACCAATATAGCCACAGTTTTTTTCAACAATAGTCATAAGACTTCCATCAATGGAGTCTGTCAGTGATGATCAACTTGTGAAGATTGGGGACTATAAAATTTTTTTGGTAGCATCAACCACAGCTTACCATACACTGTTCAGAGAGGTGATTGTTTTTCTTCACCATAAATCTCCCTTTTCAGAATAGCCTACAAGTTCTCCATAGGGTTTAGTTCAGGTGAGGAAGTGGCAGTGTCAATTATTATTTTATGTTTAAGGTCTATGCTGACAGCTAAGCTGTGGAGACTTTGATGCATATGATGGAGCATTGCTCTGCTAAAAAAAAACATGGCTTTAGAAAGATGCAGACATTTTCCTGTACCACAGCCAAGGGCCCATCCATCTGGTTCGTCAAAAGTCACTCTCATCAGTCCATAAACCTTTGAAAAATGTGTCTTCATATATTTCTTGGCCCAGTCTTCATGTTTCATTCCAATCATTTTTATTGAATTTTTAAGATAACATATGGGAAAGGAAAGTAGAGGGACAGGGAAAGTAAGGAAAAAGGTAAGGGGAAGTCTTTATTAAATGGGAGGAAAGAATGAAAGGGAAAGTGGAGAGGTAGAATTAAGGGAAAACTAGGTTTATATGGTAGAGATGGTACATTTAAATATAACCATATAACAAAATTAACAATAACATACATAAACAAGTAAAAACAGTCAATTAAATCCATACCGTAAGAAGAGTACAAGGAAATAAGAATGTATCAAAGCATACTTAGAGGTTTCTATAAACTTTAAGGAAAAGCTGAAACCCCAACATTCCCATTTTTTTTTTAAATATTTCGTATACAGATTATTAATAATAGCGTATCTAATGTCAAGTGATTTATGAAGTGAAATTTTTTCAGGAGTGTCAGAAAATTTGTGTGGAGTCGTTTTTTCCACAAAAATGGGATTGAGTTTTTTACTGCAAGGAAGATACGAATTAAAACATATCTGAAAGAAGGATCTATATTTTCCATATCAATTGAAAGGAGAGACATCTGGGGAGTGATTACTAATTCTCTATTAAGCAAATTATTATTTAAAGAAAATACTTGATTCCATAAATTCTTAATTTTTCAGCAACTACAAAAAATTTGGAGAAGGTTACCAGGATGACCACAGTTTCTCCAACACATGGGAGAGTAATCTGGACTAATGTGGGCTAACCTAGTAGGAGTATAATACCACATAATAAATGTTTTATAAAAGATTCATGCAGGTGCATAGCGATATTGGAGGCATAAGAGAATTTGAGGACATTCTCCCATTGAGAATACAAATACAAAACTTTTAGATTAGTTTCTTATTTAAACATACAAGAATTGTTAAATGTTTTGTCATTGTTAAAATAGTTACCGTTTTTTCGGATTATAAGACGCTCCGGATTATAAGACGCACCCCAAATTTTGAGGAGAAAAATTGGATTTTTTTTAATAAAATGGTAGTGCTTCTTATAATCCATGCATCTTATTGCTTACCGGGGTGGTGGCTGTGGTGAAGCAGGGTCCCAGGGTCGCTGCTGGAGGAGGCAGGAGTGGGATGATGCTGCAGGCCACAGGCTGGGATGAGGGGGTGTTCTCATGTGTGGCGCGCCACTGCGGGTGTCTTGTGCTGCTGCGGTGTCTGGCGCTGCTGCGGGTGTCTGTCTCTGCTGTAGGTGTCCGGCGCTGCAAGGGTGACCGGCGATGCTGCTGCAGGTGTCTCTGGTGCTGCGGGTGCCAGATGGTGCTGCGGGAGTGTCCTGTGTTGTGGGGGTGTCCGGCGGTGCTGTTGATGTCTCCGGTGCTGCAGGGGGCTCTGCGGACATTTTGCCAAAGGCCAGAGCCCCCGCAGTTTCATGGTCTCCTGTGTGGTGGACTCTGGGAAAATGGCCACAGGGGGCGGCGCATGCCTAGATGGAGATCTCGGCATCAAGATATCAGGGATGCCTTGCGACAATGACCTGTGATGACGTAGCGGTCTCACGTGATGCTATGTCATCTGGGGTCATTGTCGCCAGACATCATTGGGAACGGGAGTTGCCGGGAGCATCGCGAGGACCAGGAAAGCTGTGGGGGCCGCCGGAAGGTGAGAATATCATGATTTTTAATTTTTTTTTAATTATTTTTAACATTAGATCTTTTTACTATTGATGCGGCATAGGCAGCATCAATAGTAAAATGTTGCTCACACTTGTCAAACACTATGTTTGACTCGTGTGACCAACCTGTCAATCAGTTTTCCAAGCGATGCTACAGATCGCTTGGAAAACGCTAGCATTCTGCAAGCTAATTACGCTTGCAAAACGCTAGTTTTTTGTGGGAATACGCATACCTATAAAATGCATATTTCCCGCGGCAGGGAGGTGCGGGATTGCCGCTGAAATTTCCCAGCAATTCTGATACATGTGCACATAGCCTTACACTAGTCCCAACTAGCTACAGTTTTTTCACAGCTTAAACTAAATGATTTAGTCAGAGACTTGAACCTTCTTAAACATCCTGCTGAACTTTTAGACTCTAGACTAAATTTTGCATTCAGCAAGTCAAATAGCGCTCCTTCCCTTCCAAGCCTGCCGTGCACTCAAACAATAGTTTTCCTCTACATATTGGGTATTGGCATACTCAGGAGAAATTGCACAACAAATTATATTGTGCAATTTCTCCTGTTAGCCTTATGAAAATGCAAAATTTTGGGGTTATGTTAGGCGAATATTGCAAATTCAGCGATCGTAATCCGAACCGAACATTGAAATATTCACTCATCTCTAGTCATGAAGTTCAAAATTAGCTCTGTCACTAAGTGGTTAAAGAAGTCGTGAAGAAATTTCAAGCTAAGAAAAAAGATCCAAAGTTTAAGTTCATCGTGGAGGACATGCTGAAACGTTTCAAAGTTTTGGATTATCTGATGAAATTGAAGATATATATTTTATATTCCCATTTGGACTAATTTCCTGAAAACCTTGATGTTGTTAGCGAACCGTAAGGAGAAAAATTTCATCAGGATAACAAAGAGATGGAACGATGATACTAAGGTAGATGGAACATGAACATGATGGGTGACTACTGCTGGATGCTTAACAGAGAATATTCACAGGCCTTCTGTAAGAGAAAATGTATCTAGAGAAGCTTTGAAGAGGAAAAATTTCCAACAAATTTGCAGAATGAATGTTCAATAACTTTTTATATATAATATTGTGTACATTTTTGGCTACAGTATAGATTTTTCTTGTTCGTCATGCTTTTATGTAATTTCACACTAGTTTTGTGCAAAATTCATTAGTGATGGCTAAAAATAAGTGGGTTTTTTTTCAAATCAGGGTATAAGATCAGGGCATAAGAAAACTTAGGAATCAGTCATTAGATTTGAAAAAAAAATCATAAACCCAAATTAGGTTAGGATAGGATATGGTTTGAACTAGATGGACTTAAAGTCTTCCTTTAACCTTAATAACTATGTTACTATGTAAATTTTGCATACCTGTGTAATTAGCAGACATGTTTAGATACAGCTATTGCTGCACAAGAGGCCAGATTAGTTCACATTAGATATTTAAAGCAAAGATTTACATTGTTAAGGGTCTGCGGAACGCACCAAATATATAAAGTAGAGAGGTGCGTTCGCAGCCCGGGGTCCACCGTGCAAGCGGAGCCTGCTGCTAGTAGAAATGGCGCAAGAAGCAAACTCTGTTATCCCGCAGAGTCGCCAGCAAAAACGCCGTAATGCGCTGTGGCAATAAGTGCGAACTCTGTTACTCCACAGAGCCGCTAGAAGGAGAGCCGCAGCGCTATATGGCGATGTGTGCGCACTCACTAGACACAACTGAGTGGCAAAGAAAACACGCTAGGGCGCTGTCTAGCGTTGAAAGCGAACCCTGTTACGTCACAGGGCCGCTGAGAAAAAGTACTGTGTCCTGTCAGGCTCTCAGGTACACAGTTAAGTGCTACGCGTTCATAAAGCGTGATCATGTGCTAATGTCCTCGCGGGAGTCACCCGCAATCTATGGCATCTGAACGCCAGACCCTGAATACGGCAATCAAAACTCCTCACCGGTTATGCCGGTAATCTAGGGCATCTAGGACACCGACCCTGACCAGCTACCATACCAAACTCCTCACCGATTAAGTCGGTATTCTAGTGGCTTATTTCAGCCGGGTCCCTATCCACACATACACATGACCACACTGGCGCATAGCATACAATGATTGATATTAGCGCATGGCGGCCCAGCCATGCTACCCTTTTATAGCAAGAGCTACAGGACCTTCCAGGAACAAGGACCAATGAGAAGCTGTTACAAACAAACGTAGCTACATGACCTTCCTGGCGGACCAATAGGAGCCGCTGCAGCACCTGAACATGTGACCCCTGATCTCCAATGAGAGATCTCACTCTGGGCATGCTCAGATGGGAAAACGCAGGACTTTGTCTCAAAGACGACTGCTCCAGCACTGGCTATAATAGCAGATCCAGGAAAGGCAGCAGCAAGTCACTGCACAGTAGAGGAGTTTGCAAGACGCCTGGACCGACGTCTCTGCTGAGCAGGCTCCACTGCGGCCGGAGATAAATGGGAGACCGCAGCGGGACGGTTCGAGACTCCCCTTGTGCAGC
Source organism: Oophaga sylvatica (assembly GCA_033576555.1). Classification (NCBI taxonomy): domain Eukaryota; kingdom Metazoa; phylum Chordata; class Amphibia; order Anura; family Dendrobatidae; genus Oophaga; species Oophaga sylvatica. Next base: position 37,172,040 of record JARQOD010000007.1, on the reverse strand, counting down.
AGCGGGAAATCGAACCCTAACATTGCCCCCCTTCTTTGGGCCTCGCTGCGCTCAAAGACAGCGATGAGCTGTGGAGCGTGAATATGCTCGGCAGGCTCCCAAGACCTATCCTCAGGCCCATAGCCCCTCCAGTCCACCAAATAAAACTTTTTGCCCCGTACCACCTTATACCCTACGATGGCTTTCACCTCATGGTCATCCGTAGATGAACCCGATGTCCCGACAGATGACTCAGAAAACCGGGACATGAGCACGGGTTTCAGGAGGGATACATGAAAGGTGTAGGAGATACCCAGGCGTGGTGGAAGAGCCAAACGGTATACCACAGGGTTAACCTGCTCGAGGACCTTGAAAGGACCCAGGTAGCGGGGTGCCAACTTAGTGGACTCAACTCGCAGCCTGATGTTACGGGCGGAGAGCCACACCAAGTCCCCAGGAGCAAATGTTGGAGCGGGGCGCCGATGTGCGTCGGCAGAGGACCTCATCCTCTCCTTGGATGCCTGAATGGCATCCTGGGTACGGTCTCAAATGTCCCGTGCCTCCACAGCCCAGTCTGTCACCCTGGAGTCGGCGGAAGACACGGGCATGGGCACCGGAACCCGCGGAAGGAAAGGAGTCTGTCCGGTGGAGTCAGCCACAGCATTGTTTAATGCAAACTCAGCCCATGGTAGCAAGGATGCCCAGTCATCCTGCCTGGCAGAGACAAAATGTCGTAGATAGGTGACAAGGTCTGGTTGGCCCTCTCTACCAACCCATTCGTCTCAGGATGATACGCTGAAGAGAGATTTAACTCAATACTGAGTAACGACAAAGCTCTCTCCAGAACCGAGACGCAAACTGGGGACCTCGGTCACTGACAATTTTGTCCGGCATGCCGTGTAGACGGAAGATGTGCCTAACGAACAACGCTGCCAGAGCCCGTGCAGAAGGTAACCGTGGTAGTGGCACCAGATGCACCATTTTAGAGAAATGGTTGGTGATTACCCAAATGATGGTGCAACCCCGAGACTTGGGCAAGCCCACCACAAAGTCCATCCCAACCATCTCCCAGGGCCTGTCTGCCACCGGCAAAGGATAAAGTAAACCAGCTGGCTGTTGTCGTGGAGACTTATTTTTGGCGCAGGAGACACACGCCCGAACATAGTCCCCAACATCACGGACCATATGCGGCCACCAATATGTCCTCGCCAGCAATTCAGATGTCCTCTTTGCCCCAAAATGTCCACCAACCTGGACGAATGTGCCCAAGAGAGTACCTCCGGTTGCAAATTGGTAGGCACAAAAGTCTTGCCCGGGGGCACAGACTCTAGTGAAACCGGAGCCACTGTTCTCAGGCTCTCTGTGGGAACAATAAGCCGAGGCTCCTCTACCTCCTCTTCAGAGGACACCACAGAGCGAAAGAGAGCGTTGGCACGAATGTTCTTCTCTCCAGAGAGGAAATGGAGTGTGAAATTAAACCGAGAGAAGAACAAGGACCATCTGGCCTGGCGAGAGTTAAGCCGCTGAGCTGTCTGCAGATACACCAAATTTTTGTGGTCGGTGAAGACTTGGAAGGGAAAACGGGCCCCCTCCAACAGATGTCTCCACTCAGAGAAGGCCAACTTCATGGCTAGCAACTCCCTATCCCCGATGGAATAATTCCTCTCCGCTGAAGTGAAGGTCTTAGAGAAGAAGAAGCAAGGATGCTTCCGACCTTGAGCATCCTTTTGGAAGAGGACTGCTCCAGCACCAACGGATGAGGCATCCACCTCCAATAAAAATGGCTTATCAACATCGGGGCGATGTAGGATGGGAGCGCTAGCAAAATGAGACTTAATAGAAGAGAAAGCCGTGGAGACCTCTTCCGACCACAATTTGGGATTTGCTCCCTTCTTGGTGAGGGCTACCAAGGGAGCTACCAAGGTAGAGAAATGCGGAATGAACTGGCGATAGTAATTAATGAACCCCATAAAGCGCTGCACCGCTTTTAGAGAGTGAGGTTCCTGCCAGTCCATCACAGCCTGTAGTTTGGCCGGATCCATAGCCAATCCCTGGGTTGAGATGATATAACCAAGGAAAGGTAAAGACTCCAGCTCAAACATACATTTCTCTAACTTAGCATAGAGGGAATTAGCCCGTAAGAGGTCGAAGACTCTGCAGACATCTCTCCGGTGGGAGTCAATATCTGGAGAGAAGATGAGTATATCATCCAGATAGACTACGACCGAGGTGGAGAGCATATCCCGGAAGATGTCATTGACAAAGTCTTGGAAAACGGCTGGAGCATTACAGAGCCCAAAGGGCATCACCAGATATTCGTAATGACCATCCCTGGCGCTAATATTATGTTAAGGGTCTGCGGAACGCACCAAATATATAAAGTAGAGAGGTGCGTTCGCAGCCCGGGGTCCACCGTGCAAGCAGAGCCTGCTGCTAGTAGAAATGGCGCGAGAAGCAAACTCTGTTATCCCGCAGAGTCGCCAACATAAACGCCGCAATGCGCTGTGGCAATAAGTGCGAACTCTGTTACTCCACAGAGCCGCTAGAAGGAGAGCCGCAGCGCTATATGGCGATGTGTGCGCACTCACTAGACACAACTGAGTGGCAAAGAAAACACGCTAGGGCGCTGTCTAGCGTTGAAAGCGAACCCTGTTACGTCACAGGGCCGCTGAGAAAAAGTACTGTGTCCTGTCAGGCTCTCAGGTACACAGTTAAGTGCTACGCGTTCATAAAGCGTGATCATGTGCTAATGTCCTCGCGGGAGTCACCCGCAATCTATGGCGTCTGAACGCCAGACCCTGAATACGGCAATCAAAACTCCTCACTGGTTATGCCGGTAATCTAGGGCATCTAGGACACCGACCCTGACCAGCTACCATACCAAACTCCTCACCGATTAAGTCGGTATTCTAGTGGCTTATTTCAGCCGGGTCCCTATCCACACATACACATGACCACACTGGCGCATAGCATACAATAATTGATATTAGCGCATGGCGACCCAGCCATGCTACCCTTTTATAGCAACAGCTACAGGACCTTCCAGGAACAAGGACCAATGAGAAGCTGTTACAAACAAACGTAGCTACATGACCTTCCTGGCGGACCAATAGGAGCCGCTGCAGCACCTGAACATGTGACCCCTGATCTCCAATGAGAGATCTCACTCTGGGCATGCTCAGATGGGAAAACGCAGGACTTTGTCTCAAAGACGACTGCTCCAGCACTGGCTATAATAGCAGATCCAGGAAAGGCAGCAGCAAGTCACTGCACAGTAGAGGAGTTTGCAAGACGCCTGGACCGACGTCTCTGCTGAGCAGGCTCCACTGCGGCCGGAGATAAATGGGAGACCGCAGCGGGACAGGTTCGAGACTCCCCTTGTGCAGCAGCGGGAAATCGAACCCTAACATACATTGATGATAATTATCGATTCTGGAGAGATGTAAAAGAAAAAAATACTCATTTTACTGCACATATGTTCCACCACCCCTAAAGCCCACTGTCGGTCCTCATGTCTTTTGCTCCACCATGCACATGTTCTTCTGCTGAAGAGGACCTCTGATCGTAGCACACATTTTGACATCATGTCGTTCGTCACCATGCCACTGACTAGGCCTTGGGCCGTGCACGCTGTAAAGTCAGGACATCGTGACCTGTACTGATGTCAGAGACCTATTCAACACCAGAGACTTAGCATAGAGAGATGCCAGCTGGTGGGTAAAGGCAAAAAGAAGAGGCACGGAAGACCACTCAGCGGGCCTCAGGGGCGGTACAACAGGTAAGTGGCGACATGAGTATTTTTTTTTCATTTACCTTTTGCTTGCCATCTATGGTTCAGCAAAATATTAGCCTGCTCACATGTATTTTCCAGAATTCATAAGAAGCGAATTGCTAAAATTGCATTCTGGAGAATCCAGATATTGTTTGCAAAATTCAAGAACAATTCAATTGCACTCAAATAAATCTGATCATTTCTAGTTTCCATCCTTTTTCCACTCACAGACGTGATATTGGATCATTTTCCTCATTTAAAAAATGAAAAAGTCTAATTTTTGATTCATTTGTTTCATTTGGTTTTCTTTATCTACTTTTAGGACTTATGTCAAAATCTGATTTAGTTTCAGAAATATGGAAATTTCTGAAGACTTCACAAACTTTCAAGCGCCACAGTCCAATTATAAATGTAAGCAAGAACCTTCTGTGAAAAGTAGGACAATGGCAGCATTATGCATAGAAAGTAGTGACTTATTTCCTCTTATCATTTACAAGAGGCTTGTGGTCTGCAGCAATTTATTGCATGCATGTGAATTGCAAATGTAAGTGATATTACATGGAATAGGTACAATTTATAGGTGGCGTCTTCTTTTGAAAGTTAAAAATTGATGTAGCATACAAATGCATTTGCATAATTTTGCATTGCATGTTAAAAAAAAATTACCAACTGGAAATAATTCACATGACATTTCTGATTATCATAAAAATTGCAACGTTGTTAGATTTTCTGTGATCACAATTTCACAGTCACATTTACACTTGTAAAATTCCAGAAGGATACATAAGCCCATTGCCCAGAAACTAATCAGCTAATATGGTCACATTTTAATTCCTGTTTATTAAAGAAACAGCAGACGTCATCATATCGGGGGTTCAGGTTTATTTAGAATAGTTAATACATAATCACAAATATTACATGTTAAGTGTTTCCAATAAGTGCTCATTCACACGTTCGATTTTTCGATGTCCAAGAAAAACGGACTGATTATTCTAATCAGACTTTGATCAGAACTTAATCAGAGTGGCGTCCGAGTGTCATCCATTATTCTCGTACATGGAGAAACTAAACAAAAATTCTTCACCTTCTCATCTTTTACATTTCGTGAAAATCGGACCACACTCGGATGTCATCTGAATGCGATCTGAATTTTCCATTGACCCATTTACTTGCATTGGCGATTTTGATCTGACCCTCGGATTAAATTTGTACATGTCTGCAATTTTCACATATACTTGAGAGTGTCCATTAAAAACAAGGATAAACTCGTACATGAAAATCAAACAGGTGAATGAGCCATAAGACAGGCACTTTGTATTTGATTGTGTCTTCTGCTTCATTGAATGTACTGTCTTTGAAGATATAGAGACTGTCTTTTAAGACGGAATTTGCAGATCCCTATCGGAAATTATATAGTCTTAAGAAGAGAAGAGTTAATGGAGTTCTAAGATAGGACGTTTTTAATTTCTATTAATCTGCTGCTATTCTAGTTAGATATCAGTACAGTGCATGCAGTACTGAGCCTTATCTGTGTGTATAGTGATACAGTAAAGATGTATATCTTCGTATAGTGTTACTCTTCTCTCCTAAGTAGGCGTTCAGCTCTAGCCTATACAGCAAAGCTGACAATAGAGCTTCAGAAAGGATCATCTGCCTATTCTGACTCCTTTAGCAACCAGGGCAAAAATTGGAATAAAAAAATAAAAAAACACAAAAAATTCAAAATATTTTAGTTAAAATAATTCTTGTAATAATTGTAATATATATTTGATTCCATTGGCAATGTGCTTGGTTTTGGTATTTTTTCTTTTTTGTCTATTTTTTACTCATCTTCCTTTACTTTTTCCGATTCCTGTGAACTATAATAATACCAATTCCTGTTTTACAATCTAAACCATCTATTTTCTTTTTTAATATTTAAAAATTATACCTAGAAAACCACTTTATGCTATAAATGTACCATTAAGGAAACTTATTTTAAACCGTAACCAAATTCAGCTCCCTCTCGCCCATTAATTACATATTCTGAAAAGGATTCCATTCTAATTTTATTCCTGACTACTGTGTGTAATAATGCTTTGTAGACCAGGAACCCGGAATAACCATACAGGCCACATATGTTTTTCTTTCAAACTCTTTGAAAAAATAGTTCAGTTTTCAGCCTTTGTTTAAAACATTGCAGTACATCAAATTAATCATCTCCATTTCTGGATGTCTTGTTCTACTATGGAAATTATTTAAACTCTTTGTCAGAACAAATATGACTCAGTTTGATACTTAAACTCGCAACAAAATAAAAGCTCATTTAGTTTTTAAATAATTAGCAATAAATGAATAAGAAACAAAAAAAACTCCAACACCATGTGCACAATTATTAGGCAATTTGTATTTTTGATTATTAATATTATAATTTTATTATTGAACAACCACAGTGCTGCTGATTCAAAAGCTTAAAAAACCTGAATATTTAAAAAAGTAAAAGTGAGGTTTTGTCTTTCTTAGGAGAATATTTATGTGTGCAGAATTATTTGGCAACTTTTATTGTGCAGTATAACTATGTAACTAAATGAAACATGTACATTTTACCTTCTCAGTTGTTTATTTTCATCTGTAAAAGTGAGAATAATAACCAAACAACTAAAAATGTCCAAAAATACAATGTGACATTTGAAAAAAATATCAGTGACCAGTTTAGCCCCCCTTCTTTTTATTAACAGTCATAAGCCTTCCATCCATGGAGTCTGCCAGTTTCTTAATCTGGTGACGATTAACTTTTTGGGCAACACAAACCACAGACTCACAGACACTATTCAGAGAGGTGTACTGTTTTCCTTTACTGTAAATCTCCCATTTAAGAAGGGCTCACAAGTTTTCAATAAGAGTTGAAGTGAATGCCGGTGCCCATTACTGTTCAGCCATGGGCGCATCCATCTGGTCCATCAAGAGTCACACACATCACTTCAGTCCATAAAGCCTTTAAAAAAATATGTCTTTGTGTGTTTCTTGGTCCAGTCCTGATGTTTCACCTTCTGGGTCTTGTTCAGTGGTGGTCGGGTTTCAGCCTTCCTTACCGTGTCCATGTCTCTGAGCACTGAACACCTTGTACTTTTGGGCACTCCTCAGAGGTTGCAGTTTGGGAATATGAGAGCACTGGATGATAATAGCTTCCTGGTGACTTTACCTTTGATTATTCTCAAATCTTTATCAGTTAATGTACTTTTTTCTTCTCTTTTTTTGCGACCATATTAACTATTTGCAACAACATTTTTGATGGTTCTGTGATCATGCCCCAACATGTTAGCCATTTCTGTAAGACTTGTAATAACTTAAATCAGTCAAGGGTCAGCATTGGGTGTCAAAACAAGCCAGATAATTGGGAAAAACAAGCAACAAAGACCAGGATCAATGTAGAATTATATCTGGCAAATCCAAGCAATATTGATGGGAAATTAGATTGGGTATGGTAGTGCCTCATTGGTTACAGCAGGGAAGTGATTATACCTGCCACAAGCCCACTTTGGTGCCATCTGACTAGGCTGAAACCAAGTTGTAGTCACACCAATATCTCTGGTTGGACATTGCCTGCACTATTCAGAGCTATTGAAGTCTCCACCATTGCCAGAGTTGCCCAAAGAATGAATACAGTGGCACCTAGTGACAGTAGCAGACGTTACCGGTGCAAGTTCTGGAAGGGATGTGTCAAGGATATGACTTTTATGAGGGCTCTCCAGAACATTTGATCCAGTTTATTCGGAAGAAATTTATTACATTTCCTAATTAGTTTGCGGACATTTATGTTCAGCATTGGAATAACCTGGCGGGACACTGATCCTCTGTTGGCCTATCAAAGGCCATGCATGGTGCATAGTACTAACGATAAATGGCTTTGTCAGCTTGCGGCCTCTGATAGGCTGGCAGCCATTGAATGTCCCTGCTATGCACTGGTCGCTGATGCGAGTAGGGGGCAACATAGAGGACTAGGATGAGGAAGCATAGGGTCTAAACGGGTGACATAGGGGACCAGGATGGGGAAACATAAGGGCCCAGGTTGGGGGCACATGGGTTTCAAGACTGAGGAACATAGGGGCCCAGGATGGGGCCTAGGATCTTCCAACCTCTAACTAGACAGTGCTAAAATTGTGTTACAGTCAGGCGGCCCCATTTTCTAATCCAAATCATTTTGGCAAAGACTGTGTTGCAGTGAGGAATCAGGAGGCCCCGTTTGCTCATCAAAATCATTAGGACTAAAATAGGGGTTCAGTCAGGAGGCTGTATATGCTAATCCAAATAGTTTGGGATAAAACTGTGTTGCAGTGAGAAATAATGGGGCCCTATATGCTCTTAAAAATTGTTAGACCCAATATTGGGGTTCAGCCAAGAGGCCCTATTTGTTAATCCAAATCATTTGGGCAAAAACTGTGTTGCAGTGAGGCATTAGTAGGCCCCATTTGCTGTTAAAAATCGTTAGGCCTAATATTGAGGTTCAGCCAGGAGGCCCTATTTGCTAATCCAAATCATTTGGGATAAAACTGTGTTGCAGTGAGGAATCAGGAGGCCACATTTGTTCTTAAAAATCATTAGGCCTAGTATAGGTGTTCAGCCAGGAGGCCCTATTTGCTAATCCAAATTGTTTTGGATAAAACTGTGTTGCAGTGAGGAATCAAGAGGCCCCATTTCCTCTTAAAAGTTGTTACGCCTAATATACAGATAGGTGCCTCTATGGGTTCAGCCAGGAGGCCCTATTTGCTAATCAAAATTGTTTGGGATATAACAGTGTTGCAGTGAGGAATCAAGAGGCCTCATTTCCTCTTAAAAGTCATTAGGCCTAATATAGGGGTTCAGCCAGGAGGCCCTATTTGCTAATCAAAATCGTTTGGGATAAAACAGTGAGGAATCAGAAGGCCCCATTTCCTCTTAAGAATCGTTCGTTAGGTCTAATATAGGTGTTTAGCCAGGAGGCCCTATTAGCTAATCCAAATCATTTTGCATAAAAATGTGTTGTAGTAAGGAATCAGGAGGCCCCATTTGCTTATCAAAATCGATAAGAGTGTTATTCAGGCACACTATCTAAGAAAATAAATAGAGATTGTTCATTTAGTAACAGGTGACTGACAGGTATGGGTCTAAGGTTGTGAAGAGGGTAAAGGTACCATATTTTTCAGACAATAAGACGCGCTTGACCATAAGACGCACCTAGGTTTTAGAGGAGGAAATTAAGAAAAAAAAATTGAAGCAAAAAATGTGGTCAATTCTGTACTTAATAATCATTTCTTTTAAGGCACATGTGACCGCCGACAGCAGCAGGAAGACAGTGGCTGACACTGCGCACTACTGAAGAGCAAAGAATACTCACTGCTCTCTGAGCGCACAGCCCCTGCGAGTATTCCAGCAGCTGTGCTCTGCTTGTGAGCAGCGCATGATGTCACTGCCATGCTCTGCTTATAAGCAGAAAGCATTTGCTGGCAGCGGTGCAGGAGGCTGCAAGATAGCGCAGGAAGGTAAGTGTAATAGATGGGGCCATGCATACCAGGATGAGGGTGGTGGCCACTTATAAGGATGGGGCCATGCATACCAGAACCGGGATTGGGGGCCAATCATACCAAGATAATATTATTAAAGAGAAATGAATATTAATTGCCCTCCACGCCCATGGGCGTGGAATGCAGTGGATATTCATTTCTCTTTAGCAGGGGGAACAGGAGTTAGCTGCAGCTGCCCGGCTACAGCCTCCTGTGACCCATTGCTCTGCCGATGCCGCTCCCCGACCTCCCCACCACAGCCAGAGCCAGTACATTCAGACTATAAGACTCATCCCTCATTTTCCTCCACATTTTTGGAGGAAAAAAGTGCGTCTCATAGTCCGAAAAATATGGTATATACAACATGAGTGAGAAAAAGCGAGGTTGTGGTGGAAGGAGGAATAGGCTTTTTATTCGACATGTACATGGGTTAGGTGTTAATGTTAGCGAATAGTGTTGAGCGATACTGCTCGATATCTAAAAATATCGTATCGAAATGGTATCGCCGATATCACTAAATATCGTCGATATCCGATTCCGATACCGGAAGTCCCATGTAAGTCTATGGGAACAAAATATCGCAACTAAAAAAAAACCTTTATTTCCTTATAAACACTAAATATACACACATAGAATACATATATATATATATATATTATATATATATATATATACATGTCATTGTGACATATATATATACATATATGTATAGTTTATACACTTCTACATAGTAAAATATCCTCTGATTCAATTGCCGGGTAAAGCCGGCTTCTGTGAAAAGACAGAAGCACCCGACATGAAATGACACTTGGTGTACATAGGGTTAACCATGTCTTTTCATGTCGTTTGCAATCTGATTTGCACAAACAATTACATCAGTCTATGTGTGCAAAATTTCACACCTGTAGGGGTTAATTAAAGGTGTAAATTCGTTGTAAAAAAAACGGACTTTTTTGCTACGAATTTACACCTTTAATTAACCCCTACAGGTGTGAAATTTTGCACACTTACACTCATGTAATTGTTTGTGCAAATCAGATATCAAACTACATGAAAAGACATGGTTAACTCTATGTAAACCAAGTGTCATTTCATGTCGGGTTCTGCATTTTCACAAAAGCCGGCAATTGAATTAGCGGCTATTATACTATGTAGAAGTGTATGAACTATAAATATAAAATATATATATATATGTGTCACAAATTTAATGACATGTATATATATATATATATATGAGGTGTAAAATTGCTGAAAAAAAATGCGTGGGCTCCCGCCCTATTTTCGCAACCAGACAGACAAAGCCAGTGAGTGGGGGCAGATAATAATAGCCCAGAGAGGGACCATTATTTTTGGCCCCCCCCGGCTACTAACATCTGCCCCCAGACACCCCAGAAAGGGCAAATCTCTAATTAGATTTAACCTTTCTGGCACTTTGCCCGTCTATTCCCATTGCCCTGTAGCGGTGGCGAATGGGTTAATAAGGGGTTAAAATGACCTTGCAATTGAAAGGTCACTTTAAGCCAGGTTAATAATTGAGAGCTGTCAATTAGACAACTATCAATTATTAATCCTATTGTATGAAAGAAAAATCAAACACACACACTTTAATAAAAAAGAAGTTTAATGAAATAATCACACAGTTTTTGACCATATTTTATTTTCCTGCTAAAACCATTTCCTGTAATAAAAATAAAATAATAAAGCAAAATTATTCTTACCAATCCGATGTACAGTCAGGTCCCATGGTGTAATCCTTCAGAAAGGGTTAATGTTTACTGCAGGGACCGCAGCTAATGCTGCAGCCTCACAGTAAACCCCCAAATGAATGAGTTCCTCTCCTGGCTGACAGGAGAGGAAGTGGAAAGCTTAATTGATTGCTTTCCACTTTCACTTCAGGTCAGCCAGGGACACAATCAGTGACGTCAGAGGGAACTGGTTAACAAAAATAGGGGATCCCCTCGAAAAAAATTGGCGTGGGGTCCCCCCTATTTTTGTTAACCAGCCAGATGAAGCAGACCGCTGAGGCCTGGATTTTCAGGCTGTTAAGGAGCCAAGATCCATGGACCTTGCCAGCCTGATAATACCAGGCCACAGCAGTCTGCATATCTTGGCTGATTAACAAAAATAGGGGATCCCCTCGAAAAAAATTGGCGTGGGGTCCCCCCTATTTTTGTTAACCAGCCAGATGAAGCAGACCGCTGAGGCCTGGTTTTTTAGGCTGGTAAGGATCCAATATCCATGGACCTTGCAAGCCTGATAATACCAGGCCACAGCAGTCTGCTTAGCTTGGCTGGTTAACAAAATAGGGGATCCCCTCGAAAAAAAAATGGCGTAGGGTCCTCCTATTTTTGTTAACCAGCCAAGTAAAATGCAGACTGCTGCGGCCTGGTATTAAAAGACTGTCAAGGCCCATGGATTTTGGCCCTCAACAGCCTGATAATACCAGGCTACAGCAGCCCCACATTTGGCGCATCAAAAGATGTGCCAATTGTGGCACTTTACCCGGCTCTTCCCACTTGCCCTGTAGCGGTGGCAAGCGGGGTAATAAGGGGTTAATGTCACCGTTGATTGCACGGTGACAATAAGCCCGGTTAATAATGGAGAGGAGTCAATAAGACACCGATCCATTATTAATCCCAAAGTTATTAAATGCATAAAAAAAAGACAAAGCAAGAAAAAAGTATTTTAATGAAATAAAAGAGACAACACAGTTTTCATTTCTTTTATTGTACTCTCATTCCTGCGACGCCATCGATCTCCTGTAAAAAAAGAAAAAAAACAAACCAACAGTATACCACCTGTCCGACGCAGTCCATAGTAACGACTGTCCCACGGCGATCCAGCTCTGCTACATCGCAATGACAGGCAGAGCCTGTCATCGCGACGCAGCACAGCTGATTACCTGCTTCCCCGGCGGTGACGTCATCGGACTGACTGCTTTACGGCCGGGATTACCCAGCAGTCACTGCAGTTATCGCGAGAAACTGCATGTGACCGCCGGGGAGAAGAGGATGGCGGCCATGAAGCAGTCCAGGCCGTGACCGCCGGAGATCTTCTGCTAGGTAAGTGCCGCTGACTCCTGACAGACCCGACCGACGGACACTGACAGTGACAGACCCGACCGACGGACACAGACAGTGATGGTGACAAATCCGATTCCAGTATTCGATATGACGAAAATATCGGTATTCGGAATCGAAAGGCCGATACAGCTAATATCGGCCGATACCCGATATTTGCAGTATCGTATCGCTCAACACTATTAGCGAAAGCTCAACTGAATAAACATCATCACATCCTATCCAAAGACCACTGAAAACATGTTACTGGACTGGCTAGTACACACCCTTTCTTTGGCAGCCGCACAGCGGTACTTCTTGTAGATGAGGCAGAGAAAGAGCATGTGCTCCAGTGGATGGCAAGGGCCGCATCAAGTGGCCTCTCCTCTTCTTCCTCCAACTTACCAATACACACGGTACAATCCTCAGAGGTGGCACTCCGATGACCCTTGTTTCCCTCACTTCACAAATTTCCAATCATCCAATTGACTGTGGGGAACTACAGATTCTTGCAGTGCTGTTAACACATTCTATTCCATGGGCATCAGAGGTCTGCTACAAAGATTCACAGAATCCAAACAACAAAAAAATCTTCACTGATATCTAAATTTTTTTTATGTTGGATCTGGAGCCGGATGAAGTAGAGTCTGAGCAGAATCCAGACCCTTGTCATAAGACGTTAACCCCCAGGGGTAGAGGTGATCCTCATGAGACTCATATAGCAGAGATGCACTCCGACTGTACTGTGGTGTCAGGGCAGGAAGAGGAGGAGGGTGACTCAGGGCATGGAGTGGGAGAACAGAGAGAATGACAAGGTGGTTGTAGATCCCACTTGGTGGGAACCCAGAGGCATGCAGCTGAGTAGCTCAGCAGAGGAGGTGGAGGATGAGGCTTCCTGCACAGACACGGAGTGATGCAACCACGACAAGCACTGCATCCTCAGCCACAACTCTGGCTGTGGCCAACAGTGGTTGAGAGTATGGCGTTCGCAGGGGTGGCAAGAGTTGCCTAGCCAGGGCCTTGTTTGAGACCGCAAAGGATGACCCAACTCATGTTATCTGATAAATTTGAACACAAAAAAAGCTCAGTAGAGGCAATAATTGCAATAATTTGAAAACTACATACATGAACCGACATATGCCTTAGTCTGGGAATCTCACTGCGCTAAAATGCTGACTAGTGGGAATCACCAACCACCGGCTGTCCCATCAACTACTGTACATCTGCTGTTTCTCCCTACTCCATCACCATGCCAAGCATTCCAACACAGGTCTCCAGATGCAGAAACTACACTTGTTTACCCCTTACAGCTGGGGTGAGTGAGAGTCCATCAGCTGTTATGGAAGTGGGCATGCCTGCTGTTTTTGTGTCACCAAGCACAACACAACTTTCTCAATCCACTATAACATGTCTACCTGCACCTCACTCACAGTCCAGCAGATTGTCATGTTTACCATACAAAACCCTGTGTCAGCACAGCAGCTAGCCCTCGGTCCCGTAGTTGTGGTCATGTAAAAGAATGTTTCCTCCTATACATGCCAAAGCTAAGAGCTTGAACTCCACCATCTCCAATCTGAAATGTTGCCTTTCCGCTTGGTGGATACATATGGCTTCCGAAACTTGATGGCCATCGCAGTGTCCCAGTACCAGTTTCCCAATCACCATTACTTCTCTATGAAAGCTGTGCCTGCGCTACACCAGCATGTCACAGACAACATCACCCATTCCCTGAAAAAATGTAAGTCTGCCAGGGTGCATTTCACCACTGATACCTGGATGAGCAAACTTGGGCAGGGGTGTTATATCTCAATGACTGGACAATGGGTGACTCTGGTGGCAGGTGGTCAAAGGGCTGCTCCACAAGTCTTGGAATCCAAAAGGATTGCAGGGAAAACCTCTGTATGTAACATTTCCTCCAGTGATTCTGGCTCCTCCACCTCCTCCAGGGCCTCCACCTGTGCCCTCAACCCCTCCCTTAATGAGACATGCGTTTCAACAATGCAGATAGAATACCCCCACATCCGTACGGTGCAACCAGGGCTCATCGCAATCGGCCAGTGTTAAAATTAATATGCCTTGGAGAGCAGTCACACAGCTCATGAGTTGTGGACAGCTATACAGGCCGAGTTAGAAAAAGGTGATATGAATGTGCTAGAGATGGTTTCTGAGCAGAGGCTCCCTCTGATGGTTACAGACAGTACTGAACCTTTCAGCGAGGAATGGCAATCTGGGTTCACTGACTGGTCTGATATAAGGGAGGTTCCCTCCCATGATGGTTGCCGGTGATCAATTGTTCTTGTCTCAATTGTGGTTCCTGGTTCATTTGAAAGTTTGCTGAGTCTTGCCTGCATCTTCTGCTATCAGATAAGATATTTTCTGCCTTTATTTTTGTGCTTGCTTTTTGCATTGTTCCCTGCACTTCTGTGGAGGTCAGTCAGGTCCCCTCCGGGGCTTGTGCTCCTCTCAGTTTATCTGAAGCCACTGTTATTTGTTCATTTTCTTTTCCTGTTTGTTTCAGTGGCTGCGGCTTGGTTTTGTTCACACTGAGATCTGATTTAGTGGGTGGCGAGATCGTGTGATCTCAGTATTTTTGTAATCAGAATTGATGGATTTTTGTAGGGTTTTCTGGGTTGCAGAAAGTAATCTCTCCTGTCCTATCCTATTTAGTCAGCTTTTGGCCCAATGTTTGCTCATTCTATTTTCTGTCTGTGTTCGTGCTTTCTTCTTGTCTAACCGCCATTACATGTTTGGGGGCTTCCTATTTTCTTTGGGGATCTGCTCCGGGGCAGATAGCTTTCATCTTTCTGCCTTTAGGTGTAGTTATCTCTCAGGCTGTGACGAGGCGTCTAGGATCAACGTAGGAACGCTCCACGGCTACCTCTAGTTGTGTGGTTAGTTTAGGAATCTGCAACCCATTAGTTACCAACATCTCAGGTGTTCGGCTGCCTGGCTGTTGATCCTGTCCTCCTCAGCTACCTAACATAACAGAAAGGGCTGTCTCCACTGAACCTGGAGCCAGGGAAAGCCATGTGCGTTAACTGTGCAAACTTGGTGGCGGCTCTATGCCGGAGCAACCTCACACATGTGCCTTGCATGGCTTACATCCGCAACCCTGGTGGTAAAGCAATTTCTCTACCACTATGCTGGCTTAATTAACCAGAAGTGGTTAATAAGCCAACAAAATTAAAACACAATATAAGAACGCTAACCAGCTCACCGGTTTGTAGAAGCACGAATCCTCCGCTTGATCAAACGTGAAGATACATAGGAAAATGAAGGAAAAAGGGATCCAGCTTCAATTAAATCTTCATCTTTATTGATTCATAAAAACATGAATAATGGCATGCTCCTGGACAAGCTCAGGACAAGGCAACGCGTTTCGATCACAGGGATCTTTATCACAGCTGACATATTCAGACAAAGGCACATATTTAAGACAAAGGAAGACCAATCACGATCAGAAAAAATGTCATGTGATTTTTGACAAGTCCTTTAACAATTTGCACATAACGAATAAAGAAACAAAAACAATATTTGCACAAATAAAATCAATGCAAAAAATGTGAAATTAATAATGGAACATCAATTCGTTTCTTTTGTTGAGACCAAATGGATGTCTGGTATGTAGATTAAAAATCCAGGAAGCTTCACGTGTGAGGAGTCGCTGACGTGCATCTCCACCTCGGGCAGACAGGTTAACACTTTCAATACCTGTGACTTGGAAAGAAGAAACATTGCGAGCATGCTGAAAAATAAAATGTTTAGCAGCAGCAGAAATATTGCGATTCGAAGAAACATTCCTTATATCCTGCAAATGTTCAGTGATCCTGATTTTTAATTTCCTAGTGGTGCAGCCTATATAAGATAAATTGCAAATAGTGCACATAATTTTATATACCACATAGCATGAATTACAATTGATATATTTGTTAATGGTATAAATCGCAGTGCTGTCATTATTTTCAAAGGTTTTCGTTACACAAACATATTTGCAAAGTGCACATCTATTGTGGCCACACTTGTAAAAACCCTTATGTTCTAACCACAATGTTTTATGAGAAGAAAAATTATTACTGAACATGCTTGGAGAAACTTTGTTACCAATAGATGGCGCTTTCCTTGAAACAACATTAATACCTGACGATAGAATATCGGCAAGAGAGGGATCTTCATATAAAATAGGCAGTGATCTCAAAATGATTTTTTTGATGTCCCCAAATTGAGGACTATATTGAGCACAAAAATATGGTTTCACTGCAAGATCATCTTTTTGTTGTCGCCCTCCACTAATGAGATCCTCTCTATTTCTATTACTTACAATTGTTCGTGCTCTTTTTAGAGACCATTTAGGATAATTTCTGTTTTTTAATATTGTATCCACACAATTAAATTCCGTTTCCAGAGCTGCAGGATCGCTGCAGTTTCTCAAAATTCTAGTATATTCACCCAAAGGAATCGATTTAATAGTATTTTGGGGTGACTGCTTGCTGCATGCAAGATAGAATTACCAGCACAAGGTTTGCTGAACGTTTTAGTAATAATGACAGAGTCATGTACCCCATATAAATCAAGATCTAAAAAAGAAATTTTGTTGTGGTGAAATTTGTGAGTAAAATGTATGTTGAATGAATTAGAATTGATATAATCAATAAATCTGGATATGGCAGATACATCATCACTCCAAATAATGAGTAAATCATCGATATATCTGCCATACCAAGCAATCGAGTCAATAAATGGATTAGTAGCTGAAAAAATAAAAAAATATTCCCAATATGACATGACAAGATTAGCTAGGGATGGTGCAAATTTCGCACCCATCGCCACGCCAGATTTTTGTAAAAAAAATTTATTGTCAAATGAGAAAAAATTGTGGGTTAATAAAAATTGAATAACTTGTAAAATGTAATTAATGAGATCCTGGGAATAATTGCTGAATTTCGTTAAGACAAACTGCAGCGCTGTCATGGCAACATTGTAAGGTATACAGGTATATAAAGAAGTCACATCACAACATAACCAAGTATATTCTTTGAACCAGATTTTCTTGGAAAACATTCTCAGCACTTCTTTGGAATCTTTAATATAACCAGGAGTGATTTGTACTAGTGGTTGAAGTAGTGAGTCAACCCATTCACCCAGATGTTCATTTAAAGATCCAATCCCTGAGACAATGGGTCTCATGGGGGGGATTTTCATATCCTTATGAATTTTTGGAAGACCATGCATGATAGGATAATGGGATGAGACACTGTGAGATAATCAATTTGTTTTTTGGTTAAAATACCAAGGCTGAAACCCTCATTAATAATTTGGATAATCTCACTTTTAAATTTATCAGTAGGATTTGTGTGGAGTTTTTCATATACATCACTGTCAGACAAGAGAGACATAATTTGAGAATGATAATCCTCTTTATTCAGGATAACTACCATGCCACCCTTGTCCGACATTTTAATTATTATATCTGACATACTTTTGATCTCATCTAATGCAGTTTTCTGGGCTTTTGTTAAATTAGAGTGATTTCTGCTGCTGCCCATTTTAACCCTATCATGAAGGATTTTTAAATCCCTCTCTATCACCTCCTGGTATTTAGTCATGCAATCAGGCCTGGATTGAATGGGATAAAAAGAGGGATTTTTTGTTTTAAACACAGGTGCATGAATGATATCAGATTCATTATCATAGGAATGAGTAGACAAACTAAACAAAGTATTGAGAGATACCTGTTCTCTGAAAGACAAATCAGTAAATTCATTATTATATGTCAGCGACTCCTGCAAAGGGGTCTCATCAGAATGATTTAGAAAATGCTTTTTGATGGTAAGGTCTCGCATAAACTTATTGACGTCCAAAATAGTAGAAAAAAGATTGAAATTCTGATCAGGCACAAAATTCAGACCTAAAGACAAAACATCTAATTGCGTTTTGGTAAAGTCTCGTGCAGATAAATTCAAGACATTATCATGGTTTCTTATTTGCGATAATTCTTCCTGCGGCGTGTAATCATAACATGATCTTTGTCGGTGTTTTCTGCCACCCCGCCTTTTACGTTTTTTGAATGACGAAAAAACTTTGTGGTGTGAACAGTTTCATTCATTAGAGGAAACACTCAGATTATTGTCAGATGAATCCAATTCAGAGGATGTAAAACAGACATGTGGTTTAGATACCGGTTCGTTGAGAGCATGGTTGCGTTTTAAAATAGATTTGGGAGTTCTATGACCCCGCTCCCAATGGCCCCAGTCATAGACTTTCTTGGTTGAATAGTCTCTTAGATCACGGGAAAATTTTCGTTTTTTCCTGTCCATGATATCCTTTTCTAGGCTAGAGACATTATCTTGCATTTTAGCCACAAGTGAGTCATACTGAGCCAACGATTTAAATTCAGTGAGCGCAGTATCTGCATCATTCATCTGTTTCTGAATATCCTCCAATTTATTGCTCTCATATTTGACTATGAGTTGCATTAGTTTGGAAGAACAATTACTGAGTATCTGATTCCACTCTTCAATGAAAATGTCAGAAAAAATTGTAGTGGGGATTTTTTTAATACGAAGCCCCCTTGGAATCATGTCCTTAGCTAAATAATTTTGGAGGGTAGTATGATCCCACCACAACTTCGTTTCTTGAAGCAAAAGTTTTTCCATTTTGTTGATATTTTCATTCAGATCAGGCATATCTGGAATTTCATTAACATCACCAGAAAACACTTGTGCCGCTTTAACAGATCTGTCTTGAACAAAAATAGATGCCATAATAAAGCTGGTGCCTGAGCTTAATGACTGAGTCCACTTTCAAAATGCTTGAAAATATAGAGCATGAAACCGGGGGCACGGTAATCAAAAGTACAAAATATAAGAACGCTAACCAGCTCACCGGTTTGTAGAAGCACGGATCCTCCGCTTGATCAAACGTGAAGATACATGAGAAAATGAAGGAAAAAGGGATCCAGCTTCAATAAAATCTTCATCTTTATTGATTCATAAAAACATGAATAATGGCATGCTCCTGGACAAGCTCAGGACAAGGCAACGCGTTTCGATCACAGGGATCTTTATCACAGCTGACATATTCAGACAAAGGCACATATTTAAGACAAAGGAAGACCAATCACGATCAGAAAAAATGTCATGTGATTTTTGACAAGTCCTTTAACAATTTGCACATAACGAATAAAGAAACAAAAACAATATTTGCACAAATAAAATCAATGCAAAAAATGTGAAATTAATAATGGAACATCAATTCGTTTCTTTTGTTGAGACCAAATGGATGTCTGGTATGTAGATTAAAAATCCAGAAAGCTTCACGTGTGAGGAGTCGCTGACGTGCATCTCCACCTCGGGCAGACAGGTTAACACTTTCAATACCTGTGACTTGGAAAGAAGAAACATTGCGAGCATGCTGAAAAATAAAATGTTTAGCAGCAGCAGAAATATTGCGATTCGAAGAAACATTCCTTATATCCTGCAAATGTTCAGCGATCCTGATTTTTAATTTCCTAGTGGTGCAGCCTATATAAGATAAATTGCAAATAGTGCACATAATTTTATATACCACATAGCATGAATTACAATTGATATATTTGTTAATGGTATAAATCGCAGTGCTGTCATTATTTTCAAAGGTTTTCGTTACACAAACATATTTGCAAAGTGCACATCTATTGTGGCCACATTTATAAAAACCTTTATGTTCTAACCACGATGTTTTATGAGAAGAGAAATTATTACTGAACATGCTTGGAGAAACTTTGTTACCAATAGATGGCGCTTTCCTTGAAACAACATTAATACCTGACGATAGAATATCGGCAAGAGAGGGATCTTCATATAAAATAGGCAGTGATCTCAAAATGATTTTTTTGATGTCCCCAAATTGAGGACTATATTGAGCACAAAAATATGGTTACACTGCAAGATCATCTTTTTGTTGTCGCCCTCCACTAATGAGATCCTCTCTATTTCTATTACTTACAATTGTTCGTGCTCTTTTTAGAGACCATTTAGGATAATTTCTGTTTTTTAATCTTGTATCCACACAATTAAATTCCGTTTCCAGAGCTGCAGGATCGCTGCAGTTTCTCAAAATTCTAGTATATTCACCCAAAGGAATCGATTTAATAGTATGTTTGGGGTGACTGCTTGCTGCATGCTCTATATTTTCAAGCATTTTGAAAGTGGACTCAGTCATTAAGCTCAGGCACCAGCTTTATTATGGCATCTATTTTTGTTCAAGACAGATCTGTTAAAGCGGCACAAGTGTTTTCTGGTGACAAAAAACACACCTAATTGATATGCCCACTCCCAAATGTGGATGGCTGACCATCCAGATGAAAAAACCAACTATGGTTTTCACTATGCTGGCTTGGATGCCCTGCTGCAGAATGCTAGGTTGCCGAGTGCTAACTTTTGACGATCGGACCCCACAGGTCATCGACTTGCATCGCTACAGAGGTCTTTCAGCCTACCAGTTAACTGTTTGATTTGCGATATTCCAACATGGTGGAATTCCACTCTGTACATGTTGCAGTGACTGTGAAATCAGCAATGAGCCCTAGTGCAGTAAATCATTTTGCATAGCCTTGGCCAACACAGTACGGACGTGGTGCACATCACGCTTGTGGAGTGGGCTCAGATGAAGTACCTCTGCACCCTTCTGCAAAGTTTCAAAATGGAGTCCCCTTTTTAGAAAGCACCGCCGCGAAACGCCGTCAGGGGGTCTGTTTGGGAGACGCACAAACTTGGCCAATTGATATGGGTAAGCATTACTTATGACATGCACTATGCATTTTAGTATCACCATGATGTTGCACAGAGAAATCTGTTTGGTTGATTCTCATTTACATTAATGCAGATGGCTATATGTTTATATTAATCTACCCTGGCTATTTATGAGTCTGTTGCTGTTTCTCCTACAGGCAGCTTATCCTCGTCACACCTCTATATGTCTTTTGGGCCGTTATTGTTGGCATTACTTATTGTTAAAATAAAGATTGATTTATACTTTTTTAAGATGTGGTATTTACTCCTTTTTTCTTGTCCGTTATAGTAAAGTTTCAAAATGGCTATTCCGGTCATCTACATGCTTGAGCACACTTTGAATAGTCTTCGTGAGTAGGTGGTGGTTTCAGAGAAAGAGTTAGCAGCAGATGAGGATGTAGAAGGGATAACAATATCTCTAATTTCCGGACTGTCATCGTAAGGTGGGTGCCATGGGAGGGTTGATTACAGTAATCAAGGGGGTTCATGATACCAGACTGTTAGTGAAGGTGCAGGACCCGAGGAACAAATTAAAGAGGACGAGGAGGAAGAGGCGATGGAAGCGCAGCAGTCAGGAGATGAAGAAAATGATCCTTTCTCTGCTGTCCGTGATTGGCAGGAGGGGACAGAGGAAGCAACCTTGAGTGTTACCCTGCCACCAACACACGATGGACTTGGATCTCATGGAAACCTCCAACACATGAGCACCTTAATGCTGCACTATCTTCAACATGATGCCTGTATTCTTAGGGTTAGAAATATTGCTGAATCCTGGGTTGGCACTCTGTTAGATCCACTGTACAAGAGTTAGTTTTGCCAGATGCGTCCCCCCCTGAAAGGGACGCACGCATGCTGCAGTATTGAAACATGCTTGTAGACAATCTTAAGAGTGGTTTTCCCCAAGTTAGCAGTGAGGCACACAGTGTGCATCACAGTATTATACTTCCAACCTCGGGAACGTCATGGCGTCAACGCAAAAACATTAGCACCAGCAGTGTAAGTGGCAGAAACAAATTCTGTGAGTCATTTCAGGCATTTTAGACCAGACAGTGCACCATTGGGAACAACTTGAGAGGATGGCTGTTGTGAATGTGTTAGAAATGAATTCTGAGCAGAAGCTCCCTCTGGTGGTTACAAACAGTACTGAACTATTCAATGAAGATTGTGAAGATTGGCAATCAGGTGTTACAGACTGGTCTTATATAAGGGAGGTTCCCTCCCATCAGGGTTGCCGGTGATCAATTGTTCTTGTCTTAACTTTGGTTCCTGGTTCACTTGGAAGCTGCTTTGTCTTGCCTGCATCTTCTGCTAACAGATAAGATATTTTCTGCTTTTATGTCTTTTTCTTGTCCTGCACTTCTGCACAGGTCTTTTGCTTATTATTTTGTTCTTGCTTGTTTTTTGCAATTTAGTGGGGTCGTGTGATTAGTTTTTTATTAGGGTTTTTTGGATTGCAGTAAGTGTCCTTCCTATCCTTTTCTTTCTAGGAAGATTGGGCCCCAACGTTTGCTCATACTATTTTCTGTCTGTGTCTGTATTTCCTCTTGTCTAACCGCCATTACATGTTTGGGGGCTTCCTATGTTCTTTGGGATCTGCTCCGGGCAGATAGTTTTCCTCTTTCAGTCTTTAGGTGTAGTTAGCTTCTCAGGCTGTGATGAGGCGTCTAGGACCAACGTAGGTACGCTCCACGGCTGCCTTCAGTTGTGGTGGTTAGTCAGGGTACTGCAATCCAGTAGATTCCAACCTCTCTGGTGTATTGCCTTTTTTGCCTGCTCTCCTCAGCTACCAAATCATAACAGATGGCGCAGTAGTATCTTGAGTTCAATATCAATGCTATGAGGGGGAACATAGACCCTTTTGCATTTTGGTCTTCAAAAATGGAAGAGCAGCCTGAACTAGCCTCTCATGCCTGGCAGCCAGCGTTATCTCAGAAAGTGTGTTCAGTGATGCTGGTGATGTCCTGACAGATAAGCGCATCCAGCTGTCCCCTAAAAGTGTAGACCGCCTAACTTTCATAAAAATAAACAAGTCATGGATCTTCAATGACTTTTGCACCCCAGTTGCAGACTGGGAAGACTAGGAGATGGTGTCGTTTTAGTGGCATGCATTGATCTCGTGTTATTGCAGTCTGTGACATGTTTGTCATGGATTCTGTGCCTGCTGTTGCTACTGCTGCTGATGTTACAAACAATATTTTTAAATGTGTAGACTTCAAGTTTGGTCTCCATTTGGTTTGTTGCCTGTAGTGGAAGGTGTTGTGAATGTGCTAGAAATGAATTCTGAGCAGAAGCTCCCTCTGGTGGTTACAAACAGTACTGAACTATCCAATGAAGATTGTGAAGATTGGCGATCAGGTGTTACTGACTGGTCTTATATAAGGGAGGTTCCCTCCCATCAGGGTTGCCGGTGATCAATTGTTCTGGTCTCATCTTTGATTCCTGTTCACTTTGTAGCCTGCTGTTTCATGCCTGCATCTTCTGCTAACAGATAAGACATTTTCTTCTTTTTGTTTTTTGTGCTTGCTTTTTGCATTTTGTCCTGCACTTCTGTGGGGGTCTTCCGGGTCCCCTCCGGGGGCTTGTGCTCCTCTCAGTTTAGTTCAGCCACTGTTGTTTGTTCATTTGCCTTTTCCAGTTTTTTCAGTGGCTGCTGTTTAGTTTTTGTTACACCAGAGAACTAATTTAGGTGGTAGAGGTCATGTGATCTCAGGTGTTTTTGTAATTAGTAGAGTTGGTACTTTTCAGGTTTTTTTGGGGTTGCAGTAAGTGTCCTTCCTGTCCTTTTCTATTTAGGAAGTTTGGGCCCCAGCGTTTGCTCATACTGTTTTCTATCTGTGTCTGTATTTCTTCTTGTCTAACCGCCATTACATGTTTGGGGGCTTTCTTTGTTCTTTGGGGATCTGCTCCGGGGCAGATAGTTTTCCTCTTTCTGTCTTTAGGTGTAGTTAGCTTCTTAGGCTGTGACGAGGCGTCTAGGACCAACGTAGGTACGCTCCACGGCTGCCTTTAGTTGTGGTGGTTAGTCAGGGTACTGCAATCCCATAGATTCCAACCTCTCTGGTGTATTTCCTTTTTTTCTTGCTCTCCTCAGCTACCAAATCATAACAGGAAGGTCTGTCTGAGGCCTATTATACTGCTTCTACTCTGTGGAAATTGATACCACTTTAGTGGTGTGTGACAATAATTTTTTGAAATCTGGAGAATTCAAATTTGTCTCCATCTGGTGGGCTGCCTGTAGTGGAAGGTGTGTCAGAGGCCTATTATACTGTTTCTACTTTGTGGAAATTGATGCCACTTTAATGGTGTGTGACAATAATTTCTTGAAATGTGGAGAATCCAAGTTGAGTCTCCTTCATGTGTGTTGCAAGTAGCAAACGTAGGGCTCCCAGACAGGAAGACCTGCACTTACTTTCACTCAACTATATGTGTACTATCCTTACATTTTTCTACCAATTGTACTCTATGAAACTGATGTTTGTGCCACCTAGTGTGGCTGTGAAAAAATTGAGCCGTTGCATGAGGTATCAAGGCTCCCAGCAAAGAAGGCTTATATTACCCCCTTAACCACCAGGTCTTAATAGAAACCTCAATTCAAAGCGCTAAATGCTGGCACAGACCCTGATACATCATGTATGGCCCATGGCTGACTGTTTCTGTGACATTATAAAATGTTCTATTGTGGGTCAATTGATCAGTCAACTATCTGTTTTCCTGACATTTTTCTACCATTAGTACTCTATGAAACTGATGTTTGTGCCATATGAGTGAGGCTGGAAAAAAATTGAGCTGTTGCATGTGGTTTCAGGGCTCCCAGCAAAGAAGGCTTACACTACTCCCTTAACAACCAGGTCTTAATTAAAACTTCAATTCAAAGCTTTAAATGCTAGGCCAGATCCTGATATCTCATGCATGGCCCATTGCTGAATGCTGCTGTGCCATTAGCAAATTCTACTGTGGAAAAATTAATGCCACTCTTCTTGGTGTCTGCTCTTAATTTTTTGCCTCCCATTGAATTTAATGGGTTTGGGTACATTTGTCGAATTGCTCAACGAACATGTTTGATGACTATCGGGATGTTCGGCGAACCAAACTGAACCGAACCTTGAAAGGTTTGACCATCTCTACTAGAGACGTCACTTGTAAGTCACTGTATGACATGTAAACGCATGCTATGCACTATATACTATATACAGGGCTCCTGTGTTTAATGTCACTGGTGATCCCTGTATTACCTGTACACTGACTCTATATACAGAGCTTCTGTGTATAATGTAATTGGTGATTAGAAATGGGCGAACCCAAACAGTTAAATTTGGCATCCATACAGAACACCTATTGTTCAGCTGGACCCTGCGTTGTAAATAAATATTTTAAAAAACGGCATGGATTCCTGTTATGTTATGGTAGCTGAGGAGGCAGGAGCAAAAACCGCATAGGCAGCCTAACACCAGAGAGGTTGGAAACTAGTAGGTTGCAGACCCCTAAACTAACCGCACAACTAGAAGCAGTCGTTGAGCGTACCTATGGTGGTCCTAGACGTCTCAGCACAGCCGGAGAGATAGCTATCCCTGAAGATGGAAAGAGGAAAGCTAACTGCCCTGGAGTAGACCCTAGAAGAGTAGGAAGCCCTCAAACATATTGTGGCGGTTAGACAAGATGAAAATACGAACACAGACAGAAAATAGATTGAGCAAACGCTGGGGCCAAAAACTGTCTATATAGGACAGCACAGGAGAGAATACTTTCTGCAACCCAGAAAAACCCTAGGAAAAACTTCAACACTTCTGAATCCAAAAACACTGAGGCCACACGGTCTCGACCACCTATATCAGATCTCTGGTGTGGACACGTAGCTACCCAGCAGAAAAAATATCACAAGAACTGAGCAAATGAACAAATACAAAAAACGAACGGAGACCAGCCAAAGCCCCCCATAGGGGACCAAGCTGAAGACAAAAAGCAATGCAGCAAAACGCAAGGAATTCAAACCACAGTAAGGAAAAACTGGAAGAGACTTATCTGAACGCAAGCAGGAGACAGCAGGAAAGCAAGCTGAATTCCAAACTAAACCAGGAAGCAAAATTTATCACCGGCGAGGATCATAGAAGTTCAGCTCACTTATATCAAGCCAGTCAGTACCACCTGACACCCACACGTTATCTGCGGGTGTAGGACTCTTGGTTTTCAACATAGGTTCAATACCCTCAGCAACCACCAGAGGGATCTTCAGCTCCAAAGTCGTTTCCAAAACGTTCACAACAGATTCCCCTGTATTTTTGATAACCAGACAGGCAAAACTGACAGCTGGGGCTGCAACCCTCACCTGTCAGAGTTAGCAAGGTTAGTTATCAAGAATAGAGTGGTCCCCTTGGTGTTTTTTTTAAATTATTTAAATAAAGAGTTAAAAAAACAACGTGGGATCTGCACCATTTTTGACAACCAGCCTTGCTAAAGCAGACAGATGGGGCTGGCATTCTTAGGCTGGTAAGGGGCCAGCGAGTACAGGCACTCTTCTTCAGTAGAGCCACCATTTACCAGTGTTTGTTCAATGTAGGGGATCTATTTTTATAAACCTATGCTCCAGATTTTCTTTTGACCATAAGTTTGGTATTTTCCTTTTGGTTTTGCTGTATGTATAAAGCAGTTCCAAAGTGGAAAAAAAATTTTGTAGTTTCATTTTTAACGCATTTTGTGTTTGCATTTAGCTGTTTTTCAAAAACAAACTACATAGTACAATCAGTATGACAGGGAAAGGGAGTTAAAACATTGAGGTAAAAAACAACAAAACTTAAAAAAGGGGAACCACCCATCTGGCCATGAACAATTAGTTAACATTGTAAAAAGACTAATATTGATATAATATTAGTCTCTTTTTATGATACTATTGTTACATACTATCTATTACATATAATTATCTACTACAGACTACCATTTCATATAGGAAAGATGTATATCTTCGTACCGTGTTAGCCAGTAGATAGAAAAATATTTAGACTTGAGAGTCCTCAGTGTTTGATACCTTTTAATGGCTAACTGAAAAGATGGTAACAAATTGCAAGCTTTCGAGACTACTCAGGTCTCTTCATCAGGCAAGACTAAAACAAAAACTGAAGAATCACATATTTATACACAAGAGGACACAGGAATAATGCAATAGGTAAGACATGTGACGTGAATTACTGGTATTAAAAGCTAACTTCAAATCTGAGAAAGATAGAAAGATTTGGGAATATAAACTTATGATGACCTTTGACACTCTTAGTGCTGGAATGAACGTGTCACATGGATTCATGTCTGTGTACATCAATTAAGGAATCTGCTTCTCTGACCTGGGGCATCAAAACACAATACCAGACCCCAATCAGAGGGCAATAAAACTCTCACTCCTTATCTATGAACTGTTCCAATATTTATGTTCATCCCTCTGCCATAATGACAGTTCTGCTTCACGTCACTTGTCTTACCTATTGCATTATTCCTGTGTCCTCTTGTGTATAAATACGTGATTCTTCAGTTTTTGTTTTAGTCTTTGCCTGATGAAGAGACCTGAGTAGTCTCGAAAGCTTGCAATTTGTTACCATCTTTTCAGTTAGCCATTAAAAGGTATCAACCACTGAGGACTCTCAAGTCTAAATATTTTTCTACCATTTCATAGTGACAATAACTAACTAATAGACAATAACTAAGTCCAGAGCTATGTGTCACGCTGTATAGCAGATATATATATATGTGATGACAGTAATCTATATCAAAAGGGCAACATACAATATAACATGCGCATAGATATATGATAACATAGAATTACCTGACAGAAAGTCCAGTGGTCAATACGGAATCCGTTATACGCTGTCTCCGGCTAGAGGGTGACCGGGTCTATGCTGACCCTAAACTGGGGTCCTAACTAATCCCTCTACCTGGAGGTACTGTTAAAGGTACAGAGGTCCAGGCCACCAGCGTAAACCCTGTCTCCTATCAATCCCTGCCAACTGTAATCTAGTCCTAAGAAGGACCCTGATTACCACCAAAGGGAATGAACAGGTAACGGTTAATGAACAGAAAGACATACAAGAAAGACAAGAAATAAAGTAAATAAAGTCTTACATACAACACTCACACACAGTAGGAACACCTAAGGTCTCAGAGATAAACTATAAGCTATAAGAGTAAAAACAACTAAGGAGCTCTTAGCTTAAGTATTCTCAGAACCGATCTAGTCTGCTAGACTACATAAAGGCTTTCACCGGCATCTAACAAGCAGACTGGCAGGTATATGAAGGAATCTAATTAGAACATAATCAAAAGCAGCCGGGCGAGGCTGGACCTAGTCTTAGCAAAGAGCTAGGTAAAATTAACTCCCTCATTACCAAACACAAAGAAACAGCAACTCAGCTGTGAGAAGTCAGAGTGTGCAATCGCGACGATCCTTGTGGCGATACACCCATGACAGTACCCCCCCCTCTACGAGGGGACTCCGGACCCTCAGGGCCAGGTCTGCCCGGGTGAGTTGTGTGAAAGGTCCGAACCAATCGATCTGCGTTAACATCAGACGCAGGGACCCACGTCCTCTCCACAGGACCATACCCCCTCCAATGAACCAAGTACTGAAGGGATCGGCGACTGAGACGTGAGTCAATGATTTTCGACCCATGAAATTCCACGTTATCATTGACCACCACTGAAGGCGGAGGTAGAGGTGACGGTATGACTGGTGCCACATACTTTTTAAGTAATGACTTGTGAAACACATTATGAATTTTAAACGTAGGAGGGAGGTCCAGACGAAATGCCACAGGATTAATTATGGAACTGATCCTGTACGGCCCGATGAATCTGGGACCCAACCTCCAGGAGGAAACTTTAAGTTTTATATTCCTGGTAGACAACCAAACTAGATCGTTCACCTTCAGATCTAGACCAGAAACTCTCCCCCTATCAGCCATCCGTTTGTAACGGTTCCCCGTAACCTTCAGTCTTAACCGATCTGGAACTATCAGTCTCCCTGGAAGTCCCATCGGGGCGTCCCCCTGAGCCCCCAATACCTCCCCCTCAAGCTCAGAGCATACAGCTGACACTACAACTCCCTCCTGAGGAATAGGAACCGGATCATCCGTCTTCCCGGCCCCTGGGAAAGTACGAGATAAGGCATCAGGAAGCAACTTTATTGAGCAGTCATATGCGCGATGAGGAGGTAACTCTTTACACCCCTCCTCTGAGAACATCTCCCCAAAGTCCTCCAGAAAAGGAGACAAAGTCCTAGGCACAACCGCACCGATGACCGTGCTCATGCAGTTATTCCTGCAAAATTCACCCCACTGGCTTATCTTTCCGGATTGCCAATCAATCACTGGGTTATGTTTAGCCAACCAAGGAAGTCCCAACACAATAGGAGTAGGTAGACCCTCCAACACATAACAAGACAATTGCTCTTTATGTCTTGCCCCTACTCGAAGATCTATGTTATGAACAGCTTGTACCAAGCTACCTTGACCGAGAGGTCTAGAATCAATAGAGACTATAGGGACCGGTTTGGCCAATACACTCAGTTGCATACCATGCACCTGGGCAAACCGAGCGTCCACCAGATTAGCCCCGGACCCACTATCAAGAAAAACAGAAATCCTCTCAGTTCTAGTACCAATCACCACCTCCGCAGGCACGAGAAACTGAGAGGGATTTGGGGACGAAATACACACTCCCAGGTTAACTCCTTTGCTCAAAGAGGCCCGGGATGGACACCCCCCAACAAAATGTCCTCCTCTCCCGCAAAAGAAACACCTTCTAGTCTTGCGGTGCACCGCCAATTCCCTCCTACAAAAAGATGTCCCTCCCAACTGCATGGGTTCCTCAGAACAGACCAGGGGAACCTCAGTATAAGGGACTTTAGTAGTAGGTGGATTCATCACGGGAGGCGGAGTTACCTCGCGTCTTCCCCAAATTCGTCTATCCATGCGAATAGCGAGGGCCATAGCAGCCTCCAGTGATGGAGGAGAATCATACTGAGCCAACACATCTTTTAATTTGTCAGACAACCCTTGACAAAACTGGCTCCTAAGAGCTGGGTCATCCCACTGAGTATCTGTTGCCCATCTACGGAACTCAGAAGAATATTCCTCCGCTGGACGATTTCCTTGCCGTATTTTACGTAACTTTGTTTCAGCAAGGGAAACTCTATCCGGATCATCATATACCAGACCCAGGGCAGTAAAAAATCGATCCACTGACTGGAGATCTGGGGAGCCTGGAGGAATAGAGAACGCCCAAGATTGAGGGTCCCCTTGTAAGAGCAAGATAACAATTCCCACCTCTGCTCTTCACTCCCAGATGACCGAGGCCGCAGCCGAAAGTACAATTTACATGCCTCCCGGAAAGTAAAAAATTTGTCCCACCCACCAGTGAACCTGTCCGGGAGAGCAACCTTAGGTTCAGATCTGGTTTGCTCCGGGGGAACAAAACCTTGGACTTAATGTCTGCAAACTCCATGGACAACCCCTGCAACTGCCGGGCCAGCTGGGCTACTGGATCCATGACAGCTGGAGAGAATCTTTTGTAGGGCCGGTGAAAATGTCACGCTGTATAGCAGATATATAATATATGTGATGACAGTAATCTATATCAAAAGGGCAACATACAATATAACATGTGCATAGATATATGATAACATAGAATTACCTGACAGAAAGTCCAGTGGGTCAATACGGAATCCGTTATACGCTGTCTCCGGCTAGAGGGTGACCGGGGTCTATGCTGACCCTAAACTGGGGTCCTAACTAATCCCTCTACCTGGAGGTACTGTTAAAGGTACAGAGGTCCAGGCCACCAGCGTAAACCCTGTCTCCTATCAATCCCTGCCAACTGTAATCTAGTCCTAAGAAGGACCCTGATTACCACCAAAGGGAATGAACAGGTAACGGTTAATGAACAGAAAGACATACAAGAAAGACAAGAAATAAAGTAAATAAAGTCTTACATACAACACTCACACACAGT
This sequence comes from Oophaga sylvatica, assembly GCA_033576555.1. Classification (NCBI taxonomy): domain Eukaryota; kingdom Metazoa; phylum Chordata; class Amphibia; order Anura; family Dendrobatidae; genus Oophaga; species Oophaga sylvatica. Next base: position 37,140,956 of record JARQOD010000007.1, on the reverse strand, counting down.
AGGAACACCTAAGGTCTCAGAGATAAACTATAAGCTATAAGAGTAAAAACAACTAAGGAGCTCTTAGCTTAAGTATTCTCAGAACCGATCCAGTCTGCTAGACTACATAAAGGCTTTCACCGGCATCTAACAAGCAGACTGGCAGGTATATGAAGGAATCTAATTAGAACATAATCAAAAGCAGCCGGGCGAGGCTGGACCTAGTCTTAGCAAAGAGCTAGGTAAAATTAACTCCCTCATTACCAAACACAAAGAAACAGCAATTCAGCTGTGAGAAGTCAGAGTGTGCAATCGCGACGATCCTTGTGGCGATACACCCATGACACTATGTGGTTAGTGCAGTCCATGGTTGATTGATACCACTGAGCCACATAGACCCAGTACAATACCTGCTTATAACTATTGTTTTTATTGGTGAATTAAACATTCATTATGTTCTTTATTTTATATATATATTTTTACAGCAATTTTTAAATATTGACTTTAAATGTGACTTTTCCTCCCTGTCATGTTTTATGTCTTAATAACTATACAGTGGGGAAAATAAGTATTTGATCCCTTGCTGATTTTGTAACTTTGCCCACTGACAAAGACATGAACAGTCTATAATTTTAAGGGTAGGTAGGGGATGAAATACTTATTTCCCACTGCAAAATGCAAATAAATTTATATAATTTGTACAATGTGATTTTCTGGATTTTACTTTTGATATTCTGTCTCTCAATGTTCAAATTAATCTACCCTTAAAATTATAAACTGTTCATGTTCTTTGTCAGTGGGCAAACTTGCAAAATCAGCAAGGGATCAAATACTTATTTCCCCCACTGTATCTTTTGATTTTATATCAATATTAATTTGAAATGTCCGATACTAAAAAAACACTCTCACCATATGAAACTCTAGAATTATTTCCACTTAATATTTTATCAAGCAACAAAATAGTGAGAAAAAACTCACTCAATAACAACACAGTATGGGATATTCACCAATAACCAATATAAAACTTACTCGAAAAGGTGAATACACCGACAAAAGTCCAAGATATAGCACGCTATAAAATAATTTTATTAATCCTAATATTAAAAGCAAGGGAAACTGACAATAGATATCATGATTAATAGCATAGTGGCGAGGAATTGGATATATAATATATAAACAGACACACTGATGTTAAGATACAATCATAGAGACATCCCTACCACATAATCCTAATAAAGTGCATTACATATACAGGCAAAGTCCAAGAAATAAGGTGCATAGAAAATACATAAGAAGGGATAAATACCAATAATCCGTGGTCCTGTAGCTCCAACGTACGTTTCGTCAATGTGGCTTTCTCAAGGAGTATCCTACTGTATCTTTTGATTTTATATCAATATTAGTTTGACATGTCAGATGCTAAAAAAACACTCTCACCATATGAAAATCTAGAATTCTTTCTACTTAATATTTTTTGATAAGTTTGATTGATTATGACAGGAGGAAAAGGATCTATGACACTGTGAAAAGTCAAACAATATACGTTCAACAAACATTTGTGAAACACATTAGGTTAGGTATCCTAAAGGACTGAGGAATTTTCAAATGGAAAATAACAGGTATAATGACCTCAATTATTTCATATGGGCAAATAAATTTGGTCCCTATCTTAGCAGAAGAAACCTTAATAAATGTTTTTATTGGAAAACTAAATCTTGTCCCTGGACCCCAACTTCAAAGCTTTGGGCACTATAATGTCTCTTATTAGCTGATATGGTCTACTTTATTCTTTCTTCAAGTTCTCTCTAGCTTCAAACAAGCCAACTTTAACTTATCAACAGATTTATCCACCTCTGGAGGGTTCATCTTGGAGGTTGAAAAAGAAACAAAATGAGGATGATAGCCAAGGTTGCAGAAAACTGAGAAAAAAGTGAAAACTTTTAACCCCTTCAAGACCCAGCCTATTTTGACCTTAAAGACCTTGCCATTTTTTGCAATTCTGACCAGTGTCCCTTTATGAGGTAATAACTCAGGAACGCTTCAACGGATCCTAGCGATTCTGAGATTGTTTTTTCGTGACATATTGGGCTTCATGTTAGTGGTAAATTTAGGTCGATAATTTTTGCGTTTATTTGTGAAAAAAATGGAAATTTGGCGAAAATTCTGAAAATTTTGTAATTTTCAAATTTTTAATTTTTATTCTGTTAAACCAGAGAGTTATGTGGCACAAAATAGTTAATAAATAACATTTCCCACATGTCTACTTTACATCAGCACAATTTTGGGAACAACATTTTTTTTGTTAGGAAGTTATAAGGGTTAAAAGTTGACCAGCGATTTCTCATTTTTACAGCAAAATTTACAAAACCATTTTTTTTAGGGACCACCTCACATTTGAAGTCACTTTGAGGGTCTATATGGCAGAAAATACCCAAAAGTGACACCTTTATAAAAACTGCACCCCTCAAGCTACTCAAAACTACATTCAAGAAGATTATTAACCCTTCAGGTGCTTCACAGGAACTAAAGCAACGTGGAAGGAAAAAATGGACATTTTAATTTTTCCAACAAAAATTTTCTTTTAGCATCAATTTTTTCATTTTTACATGGGCATCAGGATAAAATGGATCCTAAAATTTGTTGGGCAATTTCTCCTGAGTACACAGGTACCTCATATGTGGTCATAAACCACTGTATGGGCGCACGGCAGGGCTCAGAAGGGAAGGAGCGCCATTTGACTTTTGAATGGAAAATATGCTGGAATATTTAGCGGTTGCCATGTCGCATTTGGAGAGTTCCTGTGTGCCTAAACATTGGAGCTCCCCCACAAGTGACCCCATTTTGGAAACTAGACCCCCTAAGGAACTTATCTAGATGCATAGTGATCACTTTGAACCCCCAGGTGCTTCACAAATTGATCCTGTAAAAAAAGAAAGTACTTTTTTTTCACAAAAATTTTCTTTTAGCCTCAGTTTTTTCATTTTCACATGGGCAACAGTATAAATTGGATCCTAAAATTTGTTGGGCAATTTCTCCTGAGTACACAGATACCTCATATGTGGTCATAAACCACTGTTTGGGCGCACGGCAGGGCTCAGAAGGGAAGGAGCGCCATTTGACTTTTGAATGGAAAATATGCTGGAATATTTAGCGGTTGCATGTCGCATTTGGAGAGTCCCTGTGTGCCTAAACATTGGAGCTCCCCCACAAGTGACCCCATTTTGGAAACTAGACCCCCTAAGGAACTTATCTAGATGCATAGTGAGCACTTTGAACCCCAGGTGCTTCACAAATTGATCCGTAAAAAAAAGAAAGTACTTTTTTTTCACAAAAATTTTCTTTTAGCCTCAGTTTTTTTCATTTTCACATGGGCAACAGTATAAATTGGATCCTAAAATTTGTTGGGCAATTTCTCCTGAGTACACAGATACCTCATATGTGGTCATAAACCACTGTTTGGGCGCACGGCAGGGCTCAGAAGGGAAGGAGCGCCATTTGACTTTTTGAATAGAAAATATGCTGGAATATTTAGCGGTTGCTATGTCGCATTTGGAGAGTCCCTGTGTGCCTAAACATTGGAGCTCCCCCACAAGTGACCCCATTTTGGAAACTAGACCCCCTAAGGAACTTATCTAGATGCATAGTGAGCACTTTGAACTCCCAGGTGCTTCACAAATTGATCCGTAAATAAAAGAAAGTACTTTTTTTTCACAAAAATTTTCTTTTAGCCTCAGTTATTTTCATTTTCACATGGCAACAGTATAAATTGGATCTAAAATTTGTTGGTCAATTTCTCCTGAGTACACAGATACCTCATATGTGGTCATAAACCACTGTTTTGGCGCACGGCAGGGCTCAGAAGGGAAGGAGCGCCATTTGACTTTTTGAATAGAAAATATGCTGGAATATTTAGCGGTTGCCATGTCGCATTTGGAGAGTCCCTGTGTGCCTAAACATTGGAGCTCTCCCACAAGTGACCCCATTTTGGAAACTAGACCCCCTAAGGAACTTATCTAGATGCATAGTGAGCACTTTGAACCCCAGGTGCTTCACAATTTGATCCGTAAATAAAAGAAAGTACTTTTTTTTCACAAAAATTTTCTTTTAGCCTCAGTTATTTTCATTTTCACATGGGCAACAGTATAAATTGGATCATAAAATTTGTTGGGCAATTTCTCCTGAGTACACAGATACCTCATATGTGGTCATAAACCACTGTTTTGGCGCACGGCAGGGCTCAGAAGGGAAGGAGCGCCATTTGACTTTTTGAATGGAAAATATGCTGGAATATTTAGCGGTTGCTAGTCGCATTTGGAGAGTCCCTGTGTGCCTAAACATTGGAGCTCCCCCACAAGTGACCCCATTTTGGAAACTAGACCCCTAAGGAACTTATCTAGATGCATAGTGAGCACTTTGAACCCCCAGGTGCTTCACAGAAGTTTATAACGCAGAGCCGCGAAAATAAAAAATCATTTTTTTTTCTAAAAAAATGATTTTTTAGCCCACTGTTTTTTATTTTCACAATGGTTACAGGAGAAATTGGACCCCAAAAGTTGTTGTCCAGTTTCTCCTGAGTACGCTAGTACCCCATATGTGGGGGGGAACCACTGTTTGGGCACACGTCAGGGCTCGGAAGGGATGTAGTGACGCTTTGAAATGCCGACTTGATGGAATGGTCTGCGGGCATCTTGTTACGTTTGCAGAGCCCCTGATGTGCCTAAACAGTAGAAACTCCCCACAAGTGACCCCATTTTGGAAACTAGACCCAGCAAAGAACTTATCTAGATGTGTGGTGAGCACTTTGAACCCCCAAGGGCTACACAGAAGTTTATAACGCCCGGGCATGAAAATAAAAAAATCATATTTTTTCCACAATCAGGATCTTTTAGTCCCCAATTTTTTATTTTCCCAAGGGTAACATGAGAAATTAGACCCCAAAAGTTGTTGTCCAATTTGTCCTGAGTATGCTGATATCCCATATGTGGGAGAAAAGTACTGTATGGGCACACGTCGGGGATCGGATGGGAAGTAGTGACGTTTTGAAATGCCCACTTGATGGAATGTTCTTCGGGCGTCATGTTACGTTTGCAGAGTCCCTGATGTGCCTAAACAGTAGAAACTCCCCATAAGTGACCCCATTTTGGAAACTAGATCCACCAAGAAACTCCTATAGATGTGTGATAAGCACTTTGAATCTCCAAGTCCTTCACAGAAGTTTATAACGCAGAGCCGTGAAAATATAAAATCATTTTTTTTCCACAAAAATAATTTTTAGTCCCCAATTTTTTTTCCCAATGTTAACAGGAGAAATTAGAACCCCCAAAGTTGTTGTGCAATTTTCCCGAGTACGCTGATACCCCATATGTGGGGCTAAACCACTGTTTGGGCATACGTCGGGGCTTGGAATAAAGGGAGCACTATTTGACTTTTTGAACGCAAAATTTTCAGGAATCAATGGTGGTGCCATGTCGCGTATGGAGACCCCCTGATGTGCCTAAATAGTGGAAACCCCTCAATTCTAACTCCAACCCTAACCCCAACACACCCTAAACCTAACCCATACACACACCTAACCCTAATACAAACCCTAATCATAACCCTAACCCCAACACACCCCTAACCCTAATCCCAACTCTAACCATAAACCTAACTACAAGCCTAACCCTAATTCCAACCCTAACCCTAATTCCAACCCTAACCCTAATTCCAACCCTAATTCCAACCCTAACACTAATTCCAACCCTAACCGTAATTCTAACCTTAACCCTAATGCTAACCCTAACCCTAGTTCTAACCCTAAGGCTGGGTTCATATTGCGTTTTACCAGCCCGTTCAACACGTAGCGGTGACCGGCTGGTAACGGTATAGCATAACGCGATCGCGTTATGCTATACCCGCTAGCGCAGATGAATCAGCAGATAATCAGCCGTGGATCCGCAGCAAAATCCAAAGCGGATCTGCAGCGAAATCCGCCGCGGATCAGCAGCGAAATCAGCCGCGGATCAGCAGCGAAATCAGCCGCGGATCAGCAGCGAAATCAGCCGCGGATCAGTAGCGAAATCAGCCGCGGATCAGCAGCGAAATCCGCTGCGGATCCGCAGCGAATCAGCAGCAAAATCAGTCGCGGATCAGCAGCGAAATCCGCAGCGGATCAGCAGCAAAATCAGCTGCGGATCCGCAGCGAATCAGCAGCGAAATCCGCAGCGGATCAGCAGCGAAATCCGCTGCGGATCCGCAGCGAATCAGCAGCAAAATCAGTCGCGGATCAGCAGCGAAATCCGCCGCGAATCAGCAGAGAAATCCGCCGCGAATCAGCAGCGAAATCAGCCGCGGATCCGCCGCGGATCAGCAGCGAAATCCGCCGCGGATCAGCAGCGAAATCCGCCGCGGATCAGCAGCGAAATCCGCCGCGAATCCGCAGCGAAATCCGCCGCGGATCAGCAGCGAAATCAGCCGCGGATCAGCAGCGAAATCAGCCGCGGATCAGCAGCGAAATCAGCCGCGGATCAGTAGCGAAATCAGCCGCGGATCAGCAGCTAAATCAGCCGCGGATCAGCAGCGAAATCCGCTGCGGATCCGCAGGGAATCAGCAGCAAAATCAGTCGCGGATCAGCAGCAAAATCAGCCGCGGATCCGCAGCGAATCAGCAGCGAAATCCGCCGCGGATCAGCAGCAAAATCAGCTGCGGATCAGCAGCGAATCAGCAGCGAAATCCGCCGCGGATCAGCAGCGAAATCCGCCGCGGATCAGCAGCAAAATCAGCTGTGGATCCGCAGCGAATTAGCAGCGAAATCCGCCGCGGATCAGCAGCGAAATCAGCGCGGATCAGCAGCGAAATCAGCCGCGGATCAGCAGCGAAATCAGCCGCGGATCAGCAGCGAAATCAGCCGCGGATCAGCAGCGAAATCAGTCGTGGATCAGCAGCAAAATCAGCTGCGGATCCGCAGCGAATCAGCAGCGAAATCCGCCGCGGATCAGCAGCAAAATCAGCTGCGGATCCGCAGCGAATCAGCAGCGAAATCCGCCGCGGATCAGCAGCGAAATCAGCCGCGGATCAGCAGCGAAATCAGCCGCGATCAGCAGCGAAATCCGCTGCGGATCAGCAGCAAAATCAGCCGCGGATCCGCAGCGAATCAGCAGCGAAATCCGCCGCGGATCAGCAGCAAAATCAGCTGTGGATCCGCAGCGAATCAGCAGCGAAATCCGCAGCGAATCAGCAGCGAAATCCGCCGCGGATCAGCAGCGAAATCAGCCGCGGATCAGCAGCGAAATCAGTCGTGGATAAGCAGCAAAATCAGCTGCGGATCCGCAGCGAATCAGCAGCGAAATCCGCCGCGGATCAGCAGCAAAATCAGCTGCGGATCCGCAGCGAATCAGCAGCGAAATCCGCCGCGGATCAGCAGCGAAATCAGCCGCGGATCAGCAGCGAAATCAGCCGCGGATCAGCAGCGAAATCCGCTGCGGCAGCGGATCAGCAGCGAAATCAGCCACGGATCAGCAACGAAATCCGCCGCGGATCAGCAGCAAAATAAGCCGCGAATCAGCAGCGAAATCCGCCGCGGATCAGCAGCAAAATCAGCTGCGGATCCGCAGCGAATCAGCAGCGAAATCAGCCGCGGATCAGCAGCGAAATCCGCTGCGAATCCGCAGCGAATCAGCAGCAAAATCAGTCGCGGATCAGCAGCGAAATCCGCCGCGAATCAGCAGAGAAATCCGCCGCGAATCAGCAGCGAAATCAGCCGCGGATCCGCCGCGGATCAGCAGCGAAATCCGCCGCGGATCAGCAGCAAAATCCGCCGCGGATCAGCAGCGAAATCCGCCGCGAATCCGCAGCGAAATCCGCCGCGGATCAGCAGCGAAATCAGCCGCGGATCAGCAGCGAAATCAGCCGCGGATCAGCAGCGAAATCAGCCGCGGATCCGCAGCGAATCAGCAGCGAAATCCGCCGCGGATCAGCAGCAAAATCAGCTGCGGATCCGCAGCGAATCAGCAGCGAAATCAGCCGCGGATCAGCAGCGAAATCCGCTGCGGATCCGCAGCGGATCAGCAGCGAAATCAGCCGCGGATCAGCAGCGAAATCAGTCGCGGATCCGCCGCGGATCAGCAGCAAAATCAGCCGCGGATCAGCAGCGAAATCAGCCGCGGATCAGCAGCGAAATCAGTCGTGGATCAGCAGCAAAATCAGCTGCGGATCCGCAGCGAATCAGCAGCGAAATCCGCCGCGGATCAGCAGCAAAATCAGCTGCGGATCCGCAGCGAAATCAGCCGCGGATCAGCAGCGAAATCCGCGCGATTCATCAGCAGCGAATCAGCCGATAGCAGCGAAATCACCCGGATCAGCAGCGAAATCCGCCGCGGATCAGCAGCAAAATCAGCGGGATCAGAGCAAATCGCGCGGATCGCGCGAATCACAGCAAATCCCCGGATCAGCAGCGAAATCACGCGACGCAGCGAATAGCGCTCCAGCGGATCAGCAGCGAATCACCGCGGATCAGCAGCGAAACCCGGATCAGCAGCGAAATCGCGCGGACAGCACAATCGCCGCGACACAGCGAATCAGAGCGAAATCGCCGCGGATCAGCAGCAATCGCGGGATCGCGCGAATCAGCGCAAACGACGAAAACACAGCGAAATCCGCCGCGGATCGCAGCAAATCGCCCGGATCAGCAGCGAAATCGCGTGCGCAATCCCCCCCCCCCCCCGGGGGGGGGGGGGGGATCAGCAGCAAAATCAGTCGCGGATCAGCACGAAATCCGCCGCGGATCAGCAGCGAAATCAGCCGGATCAGCAGCGAAATCCGCCGCGGATCAGCAGCGAAATCGCTGCGGATCCGCAGGAATCAGCAGCGAAATCAGTCGCGGATCAGCAGCAAAATCACGCGCGAATCAGCAGGAAATCCGCCGCGATCAGCAGCGAAATCACCGCGATCCGCGCGATCAGCAGCGAAAACTCGCCGCGGATCAGCAGCAGAAATCCGCCGCGGATCAGCAGCGAAATCAGCCGACCGCGGATCAGCAGCGAAATCCGCCGCGGATCAGCAGCGAAATCAGCCGCGGATCAGCAGCGAAATCAGCCGCGATCAGCACGAAATCAGCCGCGGATCAGCAGCGAAATCATCGACCGAAATCAGCCGCGGATCAGCAGCGAAATCAGCCGCGGATCAGCAGCGAAATCCGCTGCGGATCCGCAGGAATAAGCAGCAAAATCAGTCGCGGATCAGCAGCGAAATCCGCCGCGGATCAGCAGCGAAATCAGCCGCGGATCAGCAGCGAAATCAGCCGCGATCAGCAGCGAAATCAGCCGCGGATTAGAGCGAAATCGCAGCGGATCAGCAGCGAAATCCGCCGCGGATCAGCAGCGAAATCAGCCGGGATCCGCAGCGATCAGCAGCGAAATCCGCCGCGGATCAGCAGCGAAATCGCGCGGATCAGCAGCGAAATCAGCCGCGGATCAGCAGCGAAATCGCCGCGGATCAGCAGCAAAATCAGCCGCGGATCCGCAGCGAATCAGCAGCGAAATCCGCCGCGGATCAGCACGAAATCAGCCGCGGATCAGCAGCGAAATCAGCCGCGGATCAGCAGCGAAATCCGCTGCGGATCGCAGCGAGATCAGCAGCGAAATCAGCCGCGATCGCAGCGAAATCCGCCGCGAATCCGCAGCGAAATCCGCCGCGGATCAGCCGAAATCAGCCGCGGATCAGCAGCGAAATCAGCCGCGGATCAGAGCGAAATCAGCCGCGGATCAGCAGCGAAATCAGTCGCGGATCGCCGCGGTATCAGCAGCGAAATCCGCCGCGGATCAGCAGCGAAATTCATCCGCGGATCAGTAGCGAAATCAGCGAGGATCAGCAGCGAAATCAGCCCGGATCAGCAGCGAAATCCGCCGCGGATCCGCGGGATCCAGATGCGAGCAAAATCAGCGCGGACAGCAGCAAAATCAGCCGCGGATCCGCAGCGAATCAGCAGCGAAATCCCGCGACAGCAGCAAAATCAGTGCGTCAGCGAGCAGATCAGCAGCGAATCCGCCGCGGATCAGCAGCGAATCGCCGCGGATCGCAGCGAAATCAGCCGCGGATCAGCAGCGAAATCCGCCACACGTTGCGTATTTTGCTGCGGATCCGCGGCGTATTTTGCTGCGGATCCGCGGCGGATTTCGCTGCTGATCTGCGGCGGATATCGCTGCGCATCCGCGGCTGATTTCGCTGCTGATCCGCCGCGGATCAGCAGCGAAATCCGCCGCGGATCCGCAGCAAAATCCGCCGCGGATCCGCAGCAAAATCCGCAACGTGTGCACAGGGCCTAATAGGAAAAAAAAAAAAAAAAAAATCTTTATTTTTTTATTTGTCCCTACCTATGATAAAGGGGGGGTTCATTTACTTTTTTTATTTTGATCACTGTGACAGTTTATCACAGTGATCAAAATAAATTTTTGGACACTGGGGGGCGCTCTGCGCATGCGCCGGCCGGCGGGCGCACTGCACATGCGCCCGCCATTTTCCAAGATGGCGGCGCCCATGAAGAGGCCCGGGCGAACGCCGGGACCGATCCAGGGACATCGGTGGATCGGGAGAGGTGAGTAGGGTGGTCGGAAGGTTAGGGGGGGGGATCGGAAGGTGGGGGCACCGGAGCAAAGGAGGAGGGGAGCTGTTAGTGACGGCGGTGACCGATCGCTGCCATCTTTCGGTGGCGGCGGCCGATCGCCACCGTGACTACGTGTGGGGGGGTCAGGTCTCGGTGTCCAGCCATGGCAGATGCTATTGCAGCATCGGCCATGGCTGGATTGTAATATTTCACCAATTAAATTGGTGAAATATTACAGATTGCTCTGATTGGCTGTTTCACTTTTAACAGCCAATCAGAGCGATCGTGGCCACGGGGGGGTTAAGCCAACCCCCCTGTGGTGAAGCACAAAGGGTCCTGTAACTGCGGGTCGGGTGACCTTTGAGTGACCCCGGTCTCCCGGCCCGCAGGAACGCGATCCTTTCATGACGCAGGGTATGCGTCATAGGTCGGATTGGCACCGACTTTCATGACGCATACGCTGTGTGAAAGGTCGGGAAGGGGTTAATGGATACTTGATATGGATTATTAATGAATTCTTGATATGGAATTATTAACAGCAAGCTTAGTTAACAGAAGATGTTCCATACCCAGCAGAAAATGCATGTCACATACAATGAGGATCTGCGTCCAAAGTTGCGCGTGGAACACAAGCTGCTTCCATGGATAGACTTTGTTCAAGCCACTCCACTTAGCAGACCTCAGAGTATCTAGACTTAAAACAGGGTCCCCCGAGTTGTGTCCAAGAGAAACTAATGACCGGTCGAGTTAGCTGGCAGATGATAGTTGACTATCCGGGTAGAAACCAGAGAGGGTAGATACAAGACAAAATCAGGAATCAGAGATGTAATCTGAAGACAACCAAGGTCAAAACCAGGAGGAAGTAAAATACAGGCTGAATCTTCTAGAAAATGAAAGGTTAAGTTAGTCTAGGGTCAGATACAGTACAGACCAAAAGTTTGGACACACCTCCTCATTTAAAGATTTTTCTTTATTTTCATGACTATGAAAATTGTAAATTCACACTGAAGGCATCAAAACTATGAATTAAAAGATGTGGAATAATATACTTAACAAAAAAGTGTGTAACAACTGAAAATATGCCTTATATTCTAGGTTCATCAAAGTAGCCACCTTTAGCTTTGATTACTGCTTTGCACACTCTTGGCATTCTCTTGATGAGCTTCAAGAGGTAGTCACCGGAAATGGTTTTCACTTCACAGGTGTGCCCTGTCAGGTTTAAAAAGTGGAATTTCTGGCCTTATAAATGGTGTTGGGACCATCAGTTGTGTTGTGCAGAAGTCTGGTGGATACACAGCTGATAGTCCTACTGAATAGACTGTTAGAATTTGTATTATGGCAAGAAAAAAGCAGCTATGCAAAGAAAAACGAGTGGCCATCATTACTTTAAGAAATGAAGGTCAGTCAGTCTGAACAATTGGGAAAACTTTGAAAGTGTCCCCAAGTGCAGTTGCAAAAACCATCAAGCGCTACAAAGAAACTGGCTCACATGAGGACCGCCCCAGGAAAGGAAGACCAAGAGTCACCTCTGCTTCTGAGGATAAGTTTATCCGAGTCACCAGCCTCAGAAATCGCAGGTTTACAGCAGCTCAGATTAGAGACCAGGTCAATGCCACACAGAGTTCTAGCAGCAGACACATCTCTACAACAACTGTTAAGAGGAGACTTTGTGCAGCAGGCATTCAAGGTAAAATAGCTGCTAGGAATCCACTGCTAAGGACAGGCAGCAAGCAGAAGAGACTTGTTTGGACAAAAGAACACAAAGAATGGACATTAGACCAGTGGAAATCTGTGCTTTGGTCTGATGAGTCCAAATTTGAGATCTTTGGTTCCAACCACCATGTCTTGGTGCGACGCAGAAAAGGTGAATGGATGGACTCTACATGCCTGGTTCCCACCATGAAGCATGGAGGAGGAGGTGTGATGGTGTGGGGGTGCTTTGCTGGTGACATTGTTGGGGATTTATTCAAAATTGTAGGCATACTGAACCAGCATGGCTACCACAGTGTGACGCTTCCCACGGCTGCGGGGCGTGGGGACATGGCATAGCTTGCCTAGCTAGCCAATGCTCCCACGCCGCCAGTCCACGACGACGTGAGGCATGGGTCCCAGATGGTAAGAGAATGTGGACCCACTGGACCACGGAGGGAGACCCGGGCCTGCCCGGACTAGGGAAGGGCAGCGACCGGGATCCGTAGCAGCTGAGCATGTGGGCAAGGTGGCGACCTGCAGGACTAGACAACACCGCACAACTTCAGATAAGAAGAAACATAAAGTTTACTTAAAGAAACACAGTACATAAACAGAACATAAGACCGGGCTCCCGATTCCGCACATCAGAGAAGGGTACACGACTCAGGATCACAGACAAGTGCTGGAGGACATCACGGGTAGATGCAGTCCAGGGTTATCTGGCACGGGCATACTTGGACGGCCTCTCTCTCAGGCCTTAGGCGTAGCACAGGCTCAGCAGGAGAACATCAGACACCGACCTCAGACAGACTTCAGACGATGGCGGGGTCATCACGGGTAGATGCAGTCCAGGATCATCTGGCACGGGCATACTAGTATGGCCTCACTCTCAGGCCTCGGGCGTAGCACAGGCTCAGCAGGAGAACATCAGACATCGGCCCAGGACGAACGTCAGACGATGGCGGGGTCATCACGGGTTGATGAAGTCCAGGGTCATCTGGCACGGGCATACTAGGACGGCCTCTCTCTCAGGCCTCAGGCGTAGCACAGGCTCAGCAGGAGAACATCAGACACTGACCCAGGACAGACGTCATCACAGGGTAGACCAAGGAGGAACCGGCAGGACATCGGAACATCAGGAACACGGACTGGATCTCAGGGACACTGGAACACGGACAGGACATCGGGAACACGGATTGGAACATCAGGAACACGGATTGGGTCTCAGGAAGTCAGGAACACGGACAGGAACATGGATTGGATCTCAGGGAGTCAGGAACACGGACTGGAACATCAGGAACACGGATTGGTCTCAGGGAGTCAGGAACATGGACAGGAACATGGATTGGATCACAGGAACACAGACTGGAACACAGGCATCGGACTCCGGACATCTGGCACCGATCAGCAGGCTCCGGACATCTGGCAACGATCGGCAGGATTCGGACATCAGGCAGGGAGGATAGGATCCGGACATCTGGAAGTGGTCGTCGGACATCGGACATCAGGCCATGGTCATCAGGCATAGGATCCGGACATCTGGCAGCGACCTGAAAAGGAACCCCAGCGGTCTGGTGCAAGCCCCGCCAGGCTCAACGGGACCTGGCCGGGGATTGCACAGAAGCTGAGCACAGAGTAACAGAAACTCAGCACACACCGGACTCCTCCTTCCAAGATGAACTCAGGTTATATAGCAAGGATTCACAGTCACTGGCACTGGGTTCAGGACACAGCAGGATTTCAGGAACATAACACAGAGGACACAGTTCAGACAGTCAGGTACAGGATGCGATCCAGGATCAGGGGTTCAGGTAATTAGACACAACAGGAACAGGCCTGGATATACAGCCTCCAGGAACGGCGATCTGGGTAATCAGCCCCCAGCATAGGCGGAAACACAAGACACAGTTCAGACATTCAGGTACCGGGTTAGATCCAGGATCAGGGATTCAGGAAACAAGATACAACAGGAACAGGCCTGGATATACAGCCTCCAGGAACGGCGATCTGGGTAATCAGCCCCCAGCATAGGCGGAAATACAGAACACAGTTCAGACATTCAGGTACCGGGTTAGATCCAGGATCAGGGAACAAGACACAGCAGGAACAGGGAATCAGCTCTCCAGAGCTGATCAAATTCAGAGCAGGAGCTGAACACACAACCACATACGGCTAGGTTCAGGGATTCAATGTGGATTCAATGTGAAGCTCTGGCAACGCCCACTAGGGCTGGGGAACTTTATATATGAGCTGCTTCACAGCGATAGGCTGGAGCAGTAATTCTAATACACACCCAATCCTCATAAAAGCAGGACAGGTGTGGGCCGCGCCCCCTATGCAGAGCCAGACAACTCATCACAGAGGAACGCCTGACAGTGGCTGCTGCCACACACGTAGTAAATCATGCACCATTGCAGAGGACTTTGCAACCTACGGATGGCTTCTACAGCAGGCCAGGCACCCGACAGCAACCGCTGCCACACACGTAGTAAATCATGCACCACTGCAGAGGACTTTGGAACCTACGGATGGCTTCTGCAGCAGGTCAGGGACCGCACATGCGGGTGGTCATGCAACGCAGCGGAGACACTCACGCAAGTACGGCCATGCAGCAGAGCTGGGAACTGAGCAGCATCCATACAGGTAACAGACAACAGTATCCCAGCTGGTTAGGGGGAAAGGAGCAAAAGGGTTAATGCAAAAACATGCAAAGTAACGCTGGAAAACAAAGTACAGACAATACCAGCGTTACACACAGCATCTTGCAGCGGCATGCTATTCCATCCGGTTTGCGTTTAGTTGGACCATCATTAATTTTTCAACAGGACAATGACCCCAAACACACCTCCAGACTGTGTAAGGGCTATTTAACCAAGAAGGAGAGTGATGGGGAGCTACACCAGATGACCTGGCCTCCACAGTCACCAGACCTGAACCCAATCGAGATGGTTTGGGGTGAGCTGGACCGCAGAGTGAAGGCAAAAGAGCCAACAAGTGCTGAGCATCTCTGGGAAATCCTTCAAGATTGTTGGAAGATCATTTCTGGTGACTACCTCTTGAAGCTCATCAAGAGAATGCCAAGAGTGTGCAAAGCAGTCATCAAAGCAAAAGGTGGCTAATTTGAAGAACCTAGAATATAAGACATATTTTCAGTTGTTTCACACTTTTTTGTTACGTATATAATTCCACATGTGTTAATTCATAGTTTTGATGCCTTCAGTGTGAATGTACAATTTTCATAGTCATGAAAATACAGAAAAATCTTTAAATGAGAAGGTGTGTCCAAACTTTTGGTCTGTACTGTATATGCATCAAACAAGATAGGTCAGAATACTGGGAAAAGTTGGAAACAATGACCAGGTGTTAAGGGTCTGCGGAACGCACCAAATATATAAAGCAGAGAGGTGCGTTCGCAGCCCGGGGTCCACCGTGCAAGCGGAGCCTGCTGCTAGTAGAAATGGTGCGAGAAGCAAACTCTGTTATACCGCAGAGTCGCCAACATAAACGCCGTAATGCGCTGTGGCAATAAGTGCGAACTCTGTTACTCCACAGAGCCGCTAGAAGGAGAGCCGCAGCGCTATATGGTGATGTGTGCGCACTCACTAGACACAACTGAGTGGCAAAGAAAACACGCTAGGGCGCTGTCTAGCGTTGAAAGCGAACCCTGTTACGTCACAGGGCCGCTGAGGAAAAGTACTGTGTCCTGTCAGGCTCTCAGGTACACAGTTAAGTGCTACGCCGTTCATAAAGCGTGATCATGTGCTAATGTCCTCGCGGGAGTCACCCGCAATCTATGGCGTCTGAACGCCAGACCCTGAATACGGCAATCAAAACTCCTCACCGGTTATGCCGGTAATCTAGTGCATCTAGGACACCGACCCTGACCAGCTACCATACCAAACTCCTCACCGATTAAGTCGGTATTCTAGTTGCTTATTTCAGCCGGGTCCCTATCCACACATACACATGACCACACTGGCGCATAGCATACAATGATTGATATTAGCGCATGGCGGCCCAGCCATGCTACCCTTTTATAGCAACAGCTACAGGACCTTCCAGGAACAAGGACCAATGAGAAGCTGTTACAAACAAAAGTAGCTACATGACCTTCCTGGCGGACCAATAGGAGCCGCTGCAGCACCTGAACATGTGACCCCTGATCTCCAATGAGAGATCTCACTCTGGGCATGCTCAGATGGGTAAACGCAGGACTTTGTCTCAAAGACGACTGCTCCAGCACTGGCTATAATAGCAGATCCAGGAAAGGCAGCAGCAAGTCACTGCACAGTAGAGGAGTGGGTAAGACGCCTGGACTGACGTCTCTGCTGAGCAGGCTCCACTGCGGCCGGAGATGAATGGGAGACCGCAGCGGGACGGGTTCGAGACTCCCCTTGTGCAGCAGCGGAAATCAAACCCTAACATTACCCCCCTCCTAGGGCCCCCCCTTCTTTGGGCCTTGCTGCGCTCAAAGACAGCGATGAGCTGCGGAGCATGAATATGCTCAGCAGGCTCCCAATATACAAAAAAGGGTTGCACTCTATCGTGCCAAAGCAAGTCAATGTGAAACATGAATAGCAATATGGCTTTTGAATATTAGAAAAAAATGAATGAGACGCTTTGCACAAAATTTGGCCAAATAATACCTGCCCATACACCAACGTCAAGGTGGTCTCAGAACGTATGGGTCCCTGCCTATGTGAACATACCTCTATTAGGCTGATATCTGAATTCCTGGGTGAATGTGGACACCTCTGTCAGTAAAGCTTGCCTTTTCTGGGTGAGCAGGAACCTGCTATAATTAAAATCACCACATGGTGATGGGCGGAGTGCTCGGTCAGTAAGCTAACATAGAAGTAAAAGAAAACTGACTATTGAATATTAGAAAAAAATGAAATTAATTAAAATCATTATTTGGCCAAATTTTGTGCAAAGCGTCTCATTCATTTTTTTCTAATATTCAAAAGCCATATTGCTATTCATGTTTCATATTTCACATTGACTTGCTTTGGCACGATAGAGTGCAACCTTTTTTTGTATATTGTCTATGGAGGTAGCTGCTCCTGGTTTGCACCTAATTCACACTGGTTTGGATGTGCCAGTCAGTTTTCTTTTACTTCTATGTTAGCTTACTGACCGAGCACTCCGCCCATCACCATGTGGTGATTTTAATTATAGCAGGTTCCTGCTCACCCAGAAAAGGCAAGCTTTACTGACAGAGGTGTCCACATTCACCCAGGAATTCAGATATCAGCCTAATAGAGGTATGTTCACATAGGCAGGGACCCATACGTTCTGAGACCACCTTGACATTGGTGTATGGGCAGGTATTATTTGGCCAAATTTTGTGCAAAGTGTCTCATTCATTTTTTTCTAATATTCAAAAGCCATATTGCTATTCATGTTTCATATTTCACATTGACTTGCTTTGGCACGATAGAGTGCAACCTTTTTTTGTATATTGTCTATGGAGGTAGCTGCTCCTGGTTTGCACCTAATTCACACTGGTTTGGATGTGCCAGTCAGTTTTCTTTTACAGCAGGCTCCCAAGACCTATCCTCAGGCCCATAGCTCCTCCAGTCCACCAAATAAAACTTTTTGCCCCGTACCACCTTACACCCTACGATGGCGTTCACCTCATGGTCATCCGTAGATGAACCCAATGTCCCGGCAGATGACTCAGAAAACCGGGACATGAGCACGGGTTTCAGGAGGGATACATGAAAGGTGTCGGAGATACCCAGGCGTGGTGGAAGAGCCAAACGGTATACCACAGGGTTAACCTGCTCGAGGACCTTGAAAGGACCCAGGTAGCGGGATGCCAACTTAGTGGACTCAACTCGCAGCCTGATGTTACGGGCGGAGAGCCACACCAAGTCCCCAGGAGCAAATGTTGGAGCAGGGCGCCGATGTGCGTCGGCAGAGGACCTCATCCTCTCCTTGGACGCCTGAATGGCATCCTGGGTACGGTCCCAAATGTCCCGTGCCTCCACAGCCCAGTCTGCCACCCTGGAGTCGGCGGAAGACACGGGCATGGGCACCGAAACCCGCGGATGCTGACCGTAGTTCAGAAGGAAAGGAGTCTGTCCGGTGGAGTCAGCCACAGCATTGTTTAATGCAAACTCAGCCCGTGGTAGCAAGGATGCCCAGTCATCCTGCCTGGCAGAGACAAAATGTCGTAGATAGGTGACCAAGGTCTGGTTGGCCCTCTCTACCAACCCATTCGTCTCAGGATGATACGCTGAAGAGAGATTTAACTCAATACTGAGTAGACGACAAAGCTCTCTCCAGAACCGAGACGCAAACTGGGGACCTCGGTCACTGACAATTTTGTCCGGCATGCCGTGTAGACCGAAGATGTGCCTAACGAACAACGCTGCCAGAGCCCGTGCAGAAGGTAACCGTGGTAGTGGCACCAGATGCACCATTTTAGAGAAATGGTCGGTGATTACCCAAATGATGGTGCAACCCCGAGACTTGGGCAAGCCCACCACAAAATCCATCCCAACCATCTCCCAGGGCCTGTCTGCCACCGGCAAAGGATAAAGTAAACCAGCTGGCCGTTGTCGTGGAGACTTATTTTTGGCGCAGGAGACACACGCCCGAACATAGTCCCCAACATCACGGACCATATGCGGCCACCAATATGTCCTTGCCAGCAATTCAGATGTCCTCTTTGCCCCAAAATGTCCACCAACCCTGGACGAATGTGCCCAAGAGAGTACCTCCGGTCGCAAATTGGTAGGCACAAAAGTCTTGCCCGGGGGCACAGACTCTAGTGAAACCGGAGCCACTGTTCTCAGGCTCTCTGTGGCAACAATAAGCCGAGGCTCCTCTACCTCCTCTTCAGAGGACACCACAGAGCGAGAGAGAGCGTCGGCACGAATGTTCTTCTCTCCAGAGAGGAAATGGAGTGTGAAATTA
This sequence comes from Oophaga sylvatica, assembly GCA_033576555.1. NCBI lineage: Eukaryota > Metazoa > Chordata > Amphibia > Anura > Dendrobatidae > Oophaga > Oophaga sylvatica. The sequence goes on along the minus strand of JARQOD010000007.1, from coordinate 37,121,781 downwards.
AACCGAGAGAAGAACAAGGACCATCTGGCCTGGCGAGAGTTAAGCCGCTGAGCTGTCTGCAGATACACCAAATTTTTGTGGTCGGTGAAGACTTGGAAGGGAAAACGGGCCCCCTCCAACAGATGTCTCCACTCAGAGAAGGCCAACTTCATGGCTAGCAACTCCCTATCCCCGATGGAATAATTCCTCTCCTCTGAAGTGAAGGTCTTAGAGAAGAAGAAGCAAGGATGCTTCCGACCTTGAGCATCCTTTTGGAAGAGGACTGCTCCAGCACCAACGGATGAGGCATCCACCTCCAATAAAAATGGCTTATCAACATCGGGGCGATGCAGGATGGGAGCGCCAGCAAAATGAGACTTAATAGAAGAGAAAGCCGTGGAGACCTCTTCCGACCACAATTTGGGATTTGCTCCCTTCTTGGTGAGGGCTACCAAGGGAGCTACCAAAGTAGAGAAATGCGGAATGAACTGGCGATAGTAATTAATGAACCCCATAAAGCGCTGCACCGCTTTTAGAGAGTGAGGTTCCTGCCAGTCCATCACAGCCTGTAGTTTGGCCGGATCCATAGCCAATCCCTGGGTTGAGATGATATAACCAAGAAAAGGTAAAGACTCCAGCTCAAACATACATTTCTCTAACTTAGCATAGAGGGAATTAGCCCGTAAGAGGTCGAAGACTCTGCAGACATCTCTCCGGTGGGAGTCAATATCTGGAGAGAAGATGAGTATATCATCCAGATAGACTACGACCGAGGTGGAGAGCATATCCCGGAAGATGTCATTGACAAAGTCTTGGAAAATGGCTGGAGCATTACAGAGCCCAAAGGGCATCACCAGATATTCGTAATGCCCATCCCTGGTATTAAAAGCCGTCTTCCATTCGTCCCCTCACGGATGCGAATCAGGTTATAAGCACCGCGCAGATCTAGTTTAGTGAATACTCTTGCTCCCCAAAGCCTATCAAAAAGCTCAGAAATCAGGGGCAATGGGTACTTGTTTTTAACGGTGATGGCGTTAAGACCCCTGTAATCAATACACGGACGCAATTCTCCGTTTTTCTTCTGCACGAAGAAAAATCCCGCCCCTGCCGGTGACACCGACTTCCTAATAAACCCTCTTGTCAGGTTCTCCTGAATATATTGCGACATGGCCTCTGTCTCAGGAAGAGAGAGGGGATAGACCCTTCCCCGAGGAGGTTCTGCGCCAGGCAAGAGGTCGATAGGACAGTCATAGGGGCGATGAGGCGGAAGAGTCTCCGCAGCCTTCTTGGAGAACACGTCTGCATATGACCAGTAGTGCTTGGGAAGTGGAGTAAGATCTGCGGGTAACTCCGTAGTGGTAACCTGAACGCAACTCCTGACACACCTGCCTCTACATGCATCACTCCAACCCAGTATCCTACCCGAAGTCCACTCTATATGTGGGGAGTGGAAACGGAGCCAAGGTATACCTAGTAGGATCTCGTCTATTCCCTCGGGAAGGACGAGTAGGGAAATAAGTTCCTGATGGGAAGGAGATACAGACAATGCAAGTGGAACAGTCTGGTGTGTAATTTGTGAGGGCAATGTCGACCCATTCACTACCCGGACAGTCACTGATTTGTCAAGCGCCACCAGAGATATTTCATGACGGCGAGCAAAGCTAGAGGACATGAAATTCCCCTCTGCTCCTGAGTCCACGCAAAGGTCGGCGGTGAGAATGGAAGTACCAACAGTGATTGTCCCTTTAAGTGTCATCTTGGAGGAAAATGCCGCTGTCTCTAGTGAACCTCCTCCCAGGGCCACTAGACGCGATCGCTTCCCCGATCGCTGTGGACATTTGTTGGCATAGTGTCCTGTCTGCTGACAACGGTTACAGACCACGGATACTCGGACGGACCGAGACTTAGGTCCTGCATGAGGAACTTCTGTGGCCTTTTGGGTTTCGGACGCCAGATCGGGAAATTCGAGAGGTTTGGCAAAGGTGGGAGCCAACCGAAACCTCTGCCTACACTGGGCCCGCTCCAACCTCCGCTCGTGAAAACGAAGGTCAATGCGGGTAGATATGGAGATAAGCTTCTCCAGTGTGGCGGGAATCTCCCTGGTAGCCAAAGCGTCTTTAACATGGTCAGCCAGTCCTCGCCAGTAGATTGGAATAAGAACTTTATCAGACCAATCTAGCTCAGAAGCTAGAGTCCGAAACTGGACGGAAAACAGACTGACCAAAGACGAACCCTGTGCCAATGCCAGCAGTTGTAGCGCCGTATCGTGGGTGACCTGAGGTCCTAAAAAGACCTTTTTAAGAGCCTCCAAGAAACGAGGAGCACTCCGCACCACACGATCGTCGCGCTCCCACAGCGGCGTTGCCCACTCCAACGCTCTGCCCGAGAGTAGAGAAAGTACAAAACCCACTTGTGCCCGATCCGTGGGAAAACGTGCAGCCAGAAGCTCGAGCTGTATAGAGCACTGACTCACGAATCCCCAACATTGCTTGCTATCACCGGCAAACTTGTCAGGAAGCGGGAGGTGGGATAATGTAGGGGCAGAGGTGGCAGAAGACAAACTGGCTGCAGCCACGCTAGCAGCCTGAACAGCGACTGCGGTAACATCCACAGCTGAGGTTGTGAGCTCAAGAGCCGCCAACCTACCCTCCAGCTGCTGGATGTACTGCGATAGACGCTGTTCATCCGCCATTTTACTAGCCAGACCCTGGCGCTAATATTATGTTAAGGGTCTGCGGAACGCACCAAATATATAAAGTAGAGAGGTGCGTTCGCAGCCCGGGGTCCACCGTGAAAGTGGAGCCTGCTGCTAGTAGAAATGGAGCGAGAAGCAAACTCTGTTATCCCGCAGAGTCGCCAACATAAACGCCGTAATGCGCTGTGGCAATAAGTGCGAACTCTGTTACTCCACAGAGCCGCTAGAAGGAGAGCCGCAGCGCTATATGGCGATGTGTGCGCACTCACTAGACACAACTGAGTGGCAAAGAAAACACGCTAGGGCGCTGTCTAGCGTTGAAAGCGAACCCTGTTACGTCACAGGGCCGCTGAGGAAAAGTACTGTGTCCTGTCAGGCTTTCAGGTACACAGTTAAGTGCTACGCGTTCATAAAGCGTGATCATGTGCTAATGTCCTCGCGGGAGTCACCCGCAATCTATGGCGTCTGAACGCCAGACCCTGAATACGGCAATCAAAACTCCTCACCGGTTATGCCGGTAATCTAGGGCATCTAGGACACCGACCCTGACCAGCTACCATACCAAACTCCTCACCGATTAAGTCGGTATTCTAGTGGCTTATTTCAGCCGGGTCCCTATCCACACATACACATGACCACACTGGCGCATAGCATACAATGATTGATATTAGCGCATGGCGGCCCAGCCATGCTACCCTTTTATAGCAACAGCTACAGGACCTTCCAGGAACAAGAACCAATGAGAAGCTGTTACAAACAAACGTAGCTACATGACCTTCCTGGCGGACCAATAGGAGCCGCTGCAGCACCTGAACATGTGACCCCTGATCTCCAATGAGAGATCTCACTCTGGGCATTCTCGGATGGGTAAATGCAGGACTTTGTCTCAAAGACGACTGCTCCAGCACTGGCTATAATAGCAGATCCAGGAAAGGCAGCAGCAAGTCGCTGCACAGTAGAGTAGTGGGTAAGACGCCTGGACCGACGTCTCTGCTGAGCAGGCTCCACTGCGGCCGGAGATGAATGGGAGACAGCAGCGGGACGGGTTCGAGACTCCCCTTGTGCAGCAGCGGGAAATCGAACCCTAACACCAGGGTTAGTAGAAATTTATAACTGACAACTCCCAGTAGTATGCTGGCAGTTTATAAAGGGTGTGGTATTAGCCCATTGGCTACAACAGGGAATGGATTACACCTGCTAAGCTGCTGGAGAGCATAAACCCATTTTACCTCACTAGGTGGCACCCCAGATCCAGTCACATCAGTATCTCTGGCTGACCAAGAACTATTCACCATTAGGTCTCCTCCACCATTAGCACTTCCTTCAGACTGAGTACAATAGCACCTGGTGACAGAAGCAAACGTTGCTGGAGCAGCTACAGTTAGCTGACATATGGTCTTGGTAATTCTGTAGGCCATACATATAAGATTGTTTAAGGAGTTTGCAATTTTTCTAAAGTATACAGTATGACAGAATTGAAAATTAGTTACAGGAAGCCTACTCTGGCCAAAGGGGTAGTTTTCTCAAAGAGTTACTTGAGAGGTTTACATCGTATTATGGTAAGTATTGTTTTTCATCTCTATGGTCTACTATGACCATTGACCATCTTTTTACTATGGAAGTCTGAAAAGTTCTTCATTCTTCATTGCATTCTTTTATGTAATGTGTAATAAAATAGTTGATATTTTTGATTGGTGGATTGGTTGCTTTAATGTCTCTGCCTTGTGGTGGAGAATTTGATATACAGATGAAGTTAAGGAACTAATTTTCAAATGAGTCCAGGAAATCCAGCCATATTATGAATGTATGATGTTGTTGAAGAATAGCGCCAGACTGAAAGAAATTAGGTTCCCCTGCCAAATGAGCAGTAATAGTTTACAGAAAAAAATCCAATGTCCTCTGTTGAATTCTCTTTATGGTGCAATGTGGGCATACAAAGAAAATATGACTAATTGACACGACACTATGTCTATGCAACAGTTACATGACATAAGCATGTTCCATTACTTTAGACATAGTTCAGTCGTGCATATTCTTATTTAGTACTCTGACAATTTACTTGTCATGCCTGATATACTTTTATAATTCTCTCTGCTAGATTTCAATGTAATATTTAAATCAGTTATTTTAGCATTGTTATATGTTTCCTTAACCCCTTCACTCTCAGGCCATTTTCCTTTTTTTCGTTTTCGCTTTTTGCTCACCTTCCTTCCAGAGCCATAACTTTTTTATTTTTCCGTCAATATGGCCATGTCAGAGCTTGTTTTTTGTGGGACGAGTTGTACTTTTGAACAACTCCATTATTTTTATCATATAATTTACTGGAAAACAGGAATATAATTCCAAGTGCGGTGAAATTGCAAAAAAAAGTGCAATTCCACAATGTTTTTTTTTTTTTTTACCATGCTCACTAAATGCTAAACTGACCTACCATTATGAATTGCCAGGTCATTATGATTTTGCATACACCAAACATGTACAGGTTCTTTTTTATTTAAGCGGTGAAAAAAAAATCCAAAGCTTGTACAATAAAGAAAAAAAGGCGACGTTTTCCGGGACTCTTAGCTTCTCTATTTTTGGGATCTGGGGCTGGACGAGGGCTTATTTTTGTGCAAGCTGAGATTATATTTTTATTGATACTATTTTGGGGTAGATACAATGTTGTGATCACCTGTTATTACATTTTATTTTATTGCAATGTTGCGGTGACAAAAAAACCCATAATTTTGTAGTTTTATTTTTTCTCGTTATGATATTTACAGATCAGTTTACTTATTTTTATATTTTGATAGCTCGTGCGTTTCTGAACAGCGCAATACGAAATATGTGTATTTTTGACTTTTTTACTGTTTTACTTTAAATGGTGCAAAAGGGGGTGTGATTTGAACTTTTAAATTCTTTTTAACTTTTGAAAAAAATGTTTACACTTTTACTGGCTTCAATAGTCTTCTTAAGAGACTTGAAGCTGTGATATTTTGATTGCTTGTGCTACACACAACCAGGCTTCAGCCCTGCTACTGTATGTGTAGCAGAATTGCTCACCTGCTATGATCATCTGTCACAGGGTGGTGCTCATAGCAGATCGGTAATGACAACCACAGGGGTCTACTGCAGTCCCCAGTTGTCAAGCCAACACATCGATGTCCCGTTATCATGTGACAGGGTGCCCATGGACAGGGTTTGTGACAGTGGCATTTAATTTGTTAACAACTGTGGGTGTATCGTGATTTCACCCGCGGCTGTTAGGGGCACATGACAGCTGAACAAATCAACTGGTTTGTGCTAGAAAATATGTTGTCTCAGCATCAGAGCCTGCATAAAAGGGAGAGACACGACATATAACGTACAGTGGGTTCGGAAAGTATTCAGACCCCTTTAAATTTTTCACTCTGTTTCATTGCAGCCATTTGGCAAATGCAAAAAAGTTCATTTTTTTTCTCATTAATGTACACTCTGCACTCCATCTTTACTGAAAAAAACAGAAATGCAGAAATTTTTCTAATTTATTAAAAAAGAAAAACTGAAATATCACATGGTCATAAGTATTCAGACCCTTTGCTCAGTATTGAGTAGAAGCACCCTTTTGAGCTAGTACAGCCTTGAGTCTTCTTGGGAATGATGCAACAAGTTTTCACACCTGGATTTGGGGATCCTCTGCCATTCTTCCTTGCAGATCCTCTCCAGTTCCATCAGGTTGGATGGTGAACATTGGTGGACAGCCATTTTCAGGTCTCCACAGAGATACTCAATTGGGTTTAGGTCAGGGCTTTGGCTGGACCAGTCAAGAATGGTCACAGAGTTGTTCTGAAGCCACTCCTTTGTTATTTTAGCTGTGTGCTTGGGGTCCTTGTCTTGATGGAAGGTGAACCTTTGGCCAAGTCTGAGGTCCAGAGCACTCTGGAAGAGGTTTTCGTCCAAGATATCTCTGTACTTGCCCGCATTCAGGTTTACTTTAATTGCAGTTGTCCTGTCCCTGCAGCTGAAAAACACCCCAATAGCATGATGCTGCCACCACCATGTTTCACTGTTGGGATTGTATTGGGCAAGTGAATAGCAGTACCTGGTTTTCTCCACACATACCGCTTAAAATTATCACCAACAAGTTCTATCTTCTTCTCATCAGACCATAGAATCTTACTTCTCATAGTCTGGGAGTCCTTCATGTGTTTTTTTTAGCAAACTCTGAGGAAAGGCTTCTGTCGGCTACTCTGCCGGCCCGACTTGCGGAGGGCTACAGTAATAGTTGACTTTGTGCAACTTTCTCCCATCTTCCTACTGTGTCTGTGGAGCTCAGTATAGTGATCTTGGGGTTCTTCTTTACCTCTCTCACCAAGGCTCTTGTCCCAGAACTGCTCAGATTGGCTGGATGGCCAGGACTAGGAAGACTTCAGGTGGTCCTAAACTTCTTCCATTTAACAATTATGGCGGCCACTGTGTTCTTAGGAACATTGAGCACTGCAGAAATTCTTTTGTAACCTTGGCCAGATGTATGCCTTGCCACAATTCGGTCTCTGAGCTCCTTGGCCAGTTCCTTTGACCTTATGATTCTCATTTGGTCTGACTTGCACTGTGAGCTGTGAGGTCTTGTATAGACAGGTGTGCGCCTTTACAAATCAAGTCCTATCAGTTTAATTAAACACAGTTGGACTCCAATGAATGAGTAGAACTATCTCAAGGAGGATCATAAGGAAATGGACAGCATGTGATGTAAATTTGAGTGTCTGAGCAAAGGGTCTGAATACTTATGACCATGTGATATTTCAGGATTTCTTTTTTAGTAAATTTGCAAAAATTTCTACATTTCTGGTCATAATGAGAAAAAAATGAATTTTTTTGCATTTACCAAATGGCTGCAATGAAACAAAGAGTGAAAAATTTAAAGGGGTCTGAATACTTTCCGAACCCACTGTATATATATGTCTTATGTCATGAAGGGGTTTAATTAGGTTTTTGGTGTGTTTTTGTAAAGTGTATAAAAATATCAGTCACTTAATTTCATAATGCAATCTGCAAGCAAGGGGCTGTCTTGTTGTCTGATAAGCAAAGTACATTTTAATCAATAGATCTTGCAATAAAAACAATTTCTATAATTGGATGTGTTAAATAGAAATATCTGTCCGTCTGTATACTCTCTTTTTCGTCCTCCCCTGCCCTGGAGCTGTGGTATGAGCAGACCATGTCCCCGCATGGTCAGACACAGCCATTGCACAGTACACAGCACAGCAGTGGCACATTTATAAGATTTTCTCAGCACAGGAACATTTCTTTTTAACACATCCAATTGCGGAACTTATTTTTATTTCAAGATCTATTGAAATACATTGTACCTTGTTCATGAGACAACCCCTTTGAATAGATCTGTGACTATATTATCATCTTTTGAAAGTTGAACTGCCTGAAGTTAAAATAAGAATTTTATGAGTTTATTTTTGGATTATACAGCTATCATGACATTGATATTAAAAGTAACTGCACCAACATCACAGGAACGAAGATATTATTTAATAATGTATATAGTTTGGATTCAGAAAACAGGCCATGACAAATCAACTTTATAGAGTTTTAGAGTGAGTCTTTTGGTAATCCTGGACAGACAATGATGCAGACCTTGGATACTGGCCATCTATTTTCTAATCAGACTGACTATGTCCAAATGGTCCGGAACAGCAGCAATAGTCAAACATGTAAAATAAAGAAAATATTATGATTTATGGCACCAACAAAACCTTGAAGGCTATGGTTTTAGTGAGTTTTTGATGCTGCAGAATTTCTGCACAATTTCTGAACCTATTATTTAAATTTATAATCACAAATTATTGTCCAAGTGGTGGTCATCCTGCACACTAGAAGGTCTAAAGAAGCATTGGACAATGTCCTTCTATACTGTTGGGGTGACAAAGTCATAGAAGATCTTGTACACGTCCACTCCACAATAAATGTAGAATAAGGGACTTTAGTAGTTGAAGCAGGTACTTGATTGGTTTGGATATGACTTACTGGAACTTCAATCGTGAACATGGTGTTAGAAACTTGTCTCTAGTGGCTTCAGCGAACAAATCAATATACTGCCAAATAAAAGATGCTTTTTTGTTGATATTGTTATTAAGTAATTTCAAAAAGAATTATGCAGTTTGAAATCTTGCAGGCATGTAGATATAACTCCCCTTGTATCTGTACAGAAGATTGCATTACTATCATATTTCAAGTCATAAAAAGTCTCACCTGACAAATTGTACAGTTCAGAAGTGATATTAAGGATTCTCCAGTCCTCAGTGTACATTTGTGTGACCAAAACTCAGTCAGCCTTGTGGAATTTTAAAAGAGTTCGGCAGAAGAATGGTTAATCATTCTCGCCCACTATTTCTCTCCACAGCAGTCTGAGGGGGATGAAGGATGCACATCTGTACATCTATGCATCATTAGCTTCTTATCAAATTTTAAGCCTCACTTGATGCTTGTCTCCCTACAGGGAGAGCGGAAGACATGGAGAAATTCATCAGAGGATACAAGACAGCATGTGTATGTCTCAACAAAAGTGGCACACATCTCAGCCGAATGATTCTCACACACGGGTGAAGGTTCAGGGATGTTGATGGATGAAAGTCTGCACAAAAAAAACAGAAAGATTGACTTAATATCTAAAAATAGAGCTGATATCAAATATTGAGATTTTTTTCAGGTGCAGATTCCAAGAGTTACAATCCCTAGCACAAGTATCACAATCCAGTGCAATTTGTCCCAAAAAAATAAATAGCATGTCTAATATTTTATTGATTTCAAGGGTAAACTACAACAGAGATAATATGCCAAAATTAGAGCTATAATATGTAAAAAATAATTTATAGAATTTAGATGATTAGTTTTGCACTTCTCTTATACATGGTGTACTTCCATACAAGCAGTTCAGCCTTCTCTTTAGTCTGTTCAGCCTCAGTCTTGATTCACGATTCTTGATTTAACTCTGTATTTTACTCCTTAAGGCTTTGCTGTTAATCGCATGCGTATAGCATTGCATGGGCAACTGGAGACAATACCATCCACGCAAGCGGTGGTGATAATATAATTATTCTTCTCTCTATAGTCTTTTAAATATGCTAAGAGACTTAGAACTGTACATTTAGGGTGGCTGAAATGTGATCTACTTCATTATAACTGTGTGACAGGTGCTGTCTAATCATTATCAGTAACTGTGATAGAAATTTCTGTTCACTACCCTCTGAAGAACTTTATCGGTCAGTCCATGCAATTCTATCATATGGGCAGTTCAAGAATTCTTGTGACTGAGATGATGACGAGTTTCAGAGAGCATAAAGCATATAGTTCAAATGGGGTCACCATGAGATTACATGACACAAGTCAAGCATATCTACTTACAATGCTGTATTGCACAGCTATTTGGTTGCTAGTCATTGAAATTTATAAATATATTGAGGTCTATGTGTTACCTTTTGGAGTTGTTTCTCTGTAACTTCTGATACTACCCAATCAGGCTGACTGTGGCGCACTGTTATGTCACACCCTATTGACAAGGGGGATAATTATCAGCTGTCAATTTATTTGTAAATTTCAAGGAGAAAAGAAAAGAGGCTTCAGAATTGTTATCTCAGGTATTTATACACATATGTCTAAAGTGGTGACAGGTCTACTTGAAATTCTTAGGAACTGATTCATCATTTGTGGGGTTTTTAAGTCACTTTTATTTTACATCTTGTGGCATTAGTTGCCATTTTTGGTGCCAAATTCTTCAAAATGGTGCATGCAATTCATGAATTCGGCACATAGTAAAAAGCAATCTTGTTTTCTGTCTTGAACTTGCATGTGTCACAAAATAGTGCAAAAATTGCGCCAAAGTACTGACACACTCAAGAATACCCCAAAAGGGTACTGGAATAGAGTTGTGCCAAATTTTGAGCCTTTTTAAAAAGTTGCAAAAAATATCTAGATTAGCTAAACTACACACAAAGTGGAAAACAAAACTAAAAAACAGACAGATGAGCACATATAAAATAGACTTCAAAAAGGCGCAAATATAAAAAATTAAGTGGGTACATAACAAAGGTGCAAAACACAAAAAGTTAGACAAAAAACAGGCGCAAAGGCAAAGATGAATAGGGGCCATAATGTTGAGATCTGGTATGTGCCTTGCCATTAAGTTCTGATTGCCTATTATTACAACTGTAGGAACCGCCAAATTTAATTCAATGATGAATTCTCCATTAAAATTGGATAAGTACTCAAATAGTTAACAAATTGAGATATTTTTTCTTTTAGTTGTTTAAATCTTCCTATTTAATGCCTCTAACCATGCCTGATGCTTCCAGGGAAGACTGCCGATTCCTTCAGAGGAGACGAGCATCTAAGGAGTTTGTAAATGTGTTTTAATTAAGATTCTGCTAAATTTTAACAGGCACCAACTCGAAAAACAAAGCAGCTGAATAATTAACTTTGATGAGAGCAGATGCTGCTCTAATGACAACCTGTTACCGCTCAAGTGCATCGTTATTAGGTTGATTGCAGTTTTAGAGATGTCCAGATCTCTGTAGGAAATGCAGAATTGGGAGTTCATGTTCCTGGAAGACCGTCCCTCATCAGCATTTACCAGTCCCACAATTCATTAGCTGCCTTCCAGCTCTCCCTCTCCACCCAGGACCCAAACATAACTACAGGAGTAGTTAAATGTAAGCACAAATTAAATGGTGTAGGTTTTCGGAAAGATTTGCCATATACATAAATTTGGCTCAGTAATATACTGTAGCTTAACATAAGACTGCATCATTGTGTAAATAAGAATCTTGTTTTTCACATCTTCAACCAATTTTATTATTCTTATACTAATATATGGGTGATAATATTATTTAAGCACAATGAATTTATTAGTCCCACAGAAATTAATTGAACTTTGGTCATGCATGCTCACTCCTGTTCCATTCACAGTACGGACTTTGGAACCTCTTCTTCTGGTTCTCTGGAGGTGCCAGCAGTTTCACCCCCAACTATCATACATTTATCATCCATCCTATGTTTCCATGTGTGTGGCCTATTTTTCAATATGTGCTATGTAGTTTGTGTTTGAAAAAGGATTCGGTGCAAGCACAAAATGTATAATGATAAAAACTATGATATTACTACTGCACCCTGGAACTTCTTCCTTTCTACAGCAGCGCAGTCTACTTTGAAACGTTAGTCTCCATTTTTTCTACTATTTTATCAATATTCACAGCTTTCACCTTTAGCCAAAAAAATCTTTATCTTGGTCTCATTTGTTTGCAACAAAAGTATTTATTATTGCTTTTTTAGTCAAAGACAGAGAAAAAGTACAAAGTCGCAATGTTGTTTTTTTTGTGCTAATTTTAGACAAAAGAGAAAAAAAAGAAATGCAACAAGGATCCTCTATTAACTTATTTCACTATTTTTGTACTCTTGTTTTAAAAAAAACTGGCATATAATTTGAAAATGGTTTTTTTTATTTAGAAATTCATTTTAAGCTATGTTAACATAAATTTGTTTTAACCATATCATTTGATATACTTTACTGGTTTACATTTCTCGTTGGTACTAAAAAGTTTAATCTGCTAGAACTATAATATATAAAAGCGTACATGTTATTGCACATTTTTGTAATGGTCAAAAACATATACCAAAAATGTATCCACATCTATCCATATGATAACTGATGTACTTGAGGTACAACTACTAGGAGACCACCGATACTGAGAACGGGACTCTAAATTGCCCTGTTAGTCGTCACACATGTATGCCACTGCAGGATTCTAACGGGGTATTTCAGAGCACTATTCTCAGGATCTGTGGGAGTTCCAGCAGTCTGACTACTAGCCACAAGAAAATTATCACCTTTCTACTTGCTGAGTTGGTGTAACCCTTTTGAGGGTAAAAATCATAGAATCCTTTGGACTTCAATCTAGCCCAATGTTTCCTAAACTTAAGTCTTCACGTCCTTTAATACATCATGTTTTCAGGATTTCCTTAGTATTGCCCAGGTAATGGAATTATTATCAAAGCAATAGAAATTGTCACAGGTTCTCTCACTTGTGCAACACTAAGGAAATCCTGAAAACATGATGTGCTGGGGACCATGAGGACAGGGTTTAAGAAATACTGATCTAGCCAATGTAGCCAATGACAAAATTACAAAAATGTAGAGAATGCTTTTCTCTAGTATATTACTGTAACAGCTACAACTCATTCATACGTCAGTTTTTTGCATCAATGTTTTTCATGGCTCACAGTTCCACTTATGATAGTCTATTGAGCTCTTCACATGTCCGTGAGTTTTTGCAACCAGAGTGGTCCTTGCAAAATTGTGAAGACATGTCCAATGTTGATCCAAGTTTTGGATCCAACTAAGCAATGAAAGTCTATGGGTCCATGAAAAAAATCAGACTGTCCTTTTTCACTGAATTATAAGATGTAAGAAGTTGGAGAAGCATTTTTATGTCTCAAAGAAAAACGGATGAATCACTGAATTAACCCTACGATGCATATCCCGGGCCTTTTGTTTGTTTGCAAAAATTCTGAAAGGTTTTTAAACTTAGAATTTTGAAACTCTAGGTATTCCTCAGGTCTGTAGTTGTGTGTAATTTCCAGTTGTTTAGATATTTTTATTGTGATTGGAATGTTTCATCCCGGGCCGCAGGGTTTTGTGGATGAAGCCTGCTCAGCCCCGGAGAGTTCAGCCGGTCCAGGAGTCTTGCCCACTCCTCTACTGTGCAGTGACTTGCTGCTGCCTTTCCTGGATCTGCTATTATAGCCAGTGCTGGAGCAGTCGTCTTTGAGACAAAGTCCTGCGTTTTCCCATCTGAGCATGCCCAGAGTGAGATCTCTCATTGGAGATCAGGGGTCACATGTTCAGGTGCTGCAGCGGCTCCTATTGGTCCGCCAGGAAGGTCATGTAGCTACATTTGTTTGTAACAGCTTCTCATTGGTCTTTGTTCCTGGAAGGTCCTGTAGCTGTTGCTATAAAAGGGTAGCATGGCTGGGCCGCCATGCGCTAATATCAACCATTGTATGCTATGTGCCAGTGTGATCATGCGTATGTGTGGTTAGGGACCCAGCTGAAATAAGCCAGGAGTTTGGTATGGTAGCTGGTCAGGGTCGGTGTCCTAGATGCCCTAGATTACCGGGATAACCGGTGAGGATTTTGATTGCTGTATTCAGGGTCTGGCGTTCAGACGCCATAGATTGCGGGTGACTCCCGCGAGGACATTAGCACATGATCACGCTTTATGTACGCTTAGCACTTAACTGTGTACCTGAGAGCCTGACAGGACACAGTGCCTTTTCTCGGCGGCCCTGTGACGTAACAGGGTTCGCTTTCTACGCTAGACAGCGCCCTAGCGTGTTTTCTTTGCGACTCAGTTGTGTCCAGTGAGTGCGCACACATCGCCATATAGCGCTGCGGCTCTCTTTCTTGCGGCGCTGTTGATTAACAGAGTTCGCACTTATTGCCACAGCGCATTACGGCGTTTATGTTAGCGACTCTGCGGGGTAACAGAGTTTGCTTCCCGGCCATTTTTACTAGCAGCAGGCTCCGCTTGCACGGTGGACCCCGGGCTGCGAACGCACCTCTCTACATTATATATTTGGTGCGTTCCGCAGACCCTTAACACTCATCAGTTTTTTTTTTTTTTTGCTATTTTCTGCAAGATTACTTGCTGTACTTTAGAATTTTGAAACTCTAGGTATTTCTCAGGTTTTTAGTTGTTGGTAATTTCCTAGTTTCATGTGATCATGGTTTTTTTTTATAAAAATGCTTTTTTGGAAGAACAAAATGTCTGCATGACATTTATGTTTTCAGACTAAAGGTCCTTTCACACAGCCAACTACCTGTGGTCAGTAGATAAACCAGTTGAACAATAGATGACCCATGTGAAGCCACCTTTACTTTGTGTACACAGCATACAGGCTCCACCTAGCTATTTGCCTTTTGTCCCTTTGCTCTCCCCACCCATCTTTCAGAATTGATGCACTGTTGGAAGGAGAAGCTCATTCCCTCACTGACTGAATATCAAGGACTTCCATTACCCCCTGTGTGATATTATTGCTGGTAAGTACCATTTGGCAACTGTTTGTAGCCACCAGATACCCAAGACTATTACTCCTGCATCTGCCAGCTGCATTTAGAAGATTAGATAGCCAAGCTGGTTTCATACATGTTGTTTAGACTGGTCAGCCATTTATCACATGTATTTCTGTATTTGTTGATTCTTTGCTGGCTTCTTTTCTTTATACTCTGTTTAGCTAGTTGTCAAATTTATTTCTGGATGTGTTGATTCTTTCCTGATTGAGATGTTTATATACTGTTCAGGACATCTCAGGTCACTTCTTTAGGCTGAAATGGCTGGAATTTTTTGCAGTGCAATGCATCATGATGCCATTGTTGAACTCAATATCCGGAAAAAAAACCTGAAATCATCAAAAATGTTTGTAAAGAACATTCTTTAGAGAGATAACATGCGAAAATTGTGATGGAGAGTAATAAAATTGAAAAAGTAAAGGAAAAGTTAGAAACGAAAACTAGTTGCAGGTTTTGTTTACTTCAATTTTACATGTTATTTCTCTTTATAACCACTTATAATTGTGTGCATTTGTCATATCTGACTTTACAATTTTGAAATAAACTCAAAAAATGCCTATATTTTTTTTTTGTCAATTCCTTCCATATAAGTTGCAAACGGCCTAAAAGGCCCGGGATATGTAAGAGTGTAGATTCCAAATATCATGCATCGTAGGGTTAACTTTGATGACACGATGAGAAAATCAGAGGAAATTCTGATCAAAATCACTGATGAAACTCAGACAAATTTTCTTGTACGAGAAAATCACAGACATGTGTATGAGCCCTAAAAACCAAATATTGCACAGGAATTGGTTGCCAAAGGAAGAAAGACAGTAATATAAATTGCTCAGTTATTTGTGATCTATCACTGAAATAATGAAAATAATCTATATTTATATAGCATTAACATATTCTGCAGCACTTTGTAATTCAGGAAATAACATATGGAGTGCATAGATGTGAGGATTTTGCTCACAAGAGCCACAATCTGTGAAGAAATAGGGATGACGCAACAATTAGAAGCAGAAGGAGTATGGAAGATACTGTTGAAACTAAGGGATAATGTTTAGAGGGAATAAAGGAATAATGTAAATGGGGTAAAAGGAAAGGCATAAGACCAGAAACAGTGATAGATCTGCCTACAAATATGTGTTTTTAGGGCATGCTAAAGAAGAATGAGGAGATAGAGACAAGTTTAACATTTTTAAGAGCTATATGGGTTAGATTCTGAAAATTTGTCCTGTTCTCTGGCCACACTATTAGCAGAAGGGAGGGTCATGGGAAAGGCAGCGCAACATAAAGTCACCATGCGTGCCAGACTGGTAACAGGCAAGACTTCCGTGTCCTCACCAACAGGACGACTTACCAAGGTGTCCTTTTCCTCCTCTTCTTCCCTTTCCTCAGACCATCCACGCTGAACAGACGGTATGAAAAGTTGTGGATGTAGTCCATCTATAGCGCATGAAAGTGGCTCCTGTTCTTCCTCCTCCTCCTCTTCCTCATTGTCAACCAATCCACGTTGGGATGACATAAGGCTGGGCTGTGTGTAATCACCTGTATGGTTTCCTTGATCCATGTCTTCGTGCTCCCGCCTGCAATGCCTCCTCTTTCATTGTGGGCAGAGAGCTGTTCAGAATGCAGATGAGCGAGATGGGGGGCTAATTATGGCGTCATCGCCGCTCACCATCTTGGTGGACTCCTCAAAGTTTTGGAGGATGCTACATATGTCTGACATCCATGTCCCTCCTGAGGTCTTTGTGTGGAGTCAAACCTGACAAACGACGGCCTTGTTGATGCTGGTATTCAACAACTGCCCGCTTCTGCTCACAAATCCTTTGTAACATAAAGCAGTGTAGAGTTCCAACACGTGGGGACATCCACACACCAGTCGGTGAGATGGAATCTGCAATCGCTGCTGAAGTACGGCAAGGTCGGATGAAGCTGTAGCTGACTTTCTAAAATGTACACACAGGCAGGTACGTTAACCCGCAGATCTGACAGCTCCGGATAGCTTTTTAGAAAACGTTGAACATGGGTTCAGCACATGGCCAGGCATGGTACATGTTGCAGTTCGCCATAGCCTCAAGCTGAACACCGGTTCCTGCATTGTCACACACAACAATGCCTGGCTGGATATTTACAGGTGTCAGCCACACATCTGCCTGCTCTTTCAGACCTGTCAACAACTCTTCAGCATTGTGCTGTTGTCACCTAAGCAAATTAGCTTCAGCACAGCCTGTGCCACTTTGCTTTGGCAGTGCTGCAGTGCTTCCAGCTTGTGACTGATGTGCTCATTTCTGACATGGGATGAAGAGGAGGAGGAGGTGAAGGAGCTGTACACAGTGGGGGCAACCCTGATTGACGTAGGGCCCGCAATCCTTGAGTCGGAAAGTGTTCCATCCAAGGTCTGACTGGGACCCTGCTTCACTATGTTAACCCAGTGAGCAGTCAGCGCGATTGTACCGTCCCTGGCCACAAGCACTTGTCCATGTGGTGGTTAGGTGTACTTTCCCAGTAACTGCATTGTTGAGGGCACGGGTAATGTTGTTGGCACATGCTTGTGTAATGCTGGACGGCACAGTGGGAGAAATAGTGGCGGCTGGGGACAGAGTACTTGGGATGGCCGCCGCCATCAGATTGCGGAAAGCTTCCATCTCCACGAGCCTAAAAGGCAACATTTCAACTGCAATCAGACGAGAAATGTGGGAAAGGAGTACTGTGGCCTGTGGGGCGTTGGCTGCGTATTTCCGCTCACATTCCAATGACTGGGGTATGGACAAGAGGCTGCGCTGGGACAAGAGGCGTGGACATGCTTGATGATGGTGCTATTTGACTGTGGGCAATGCAGGTGCAGGGCAGGGGGCTTCTTGCTGCACCAGGACAGGGGTTGCCTTGCAAGCACAATGGGGAAGAAGCAGGGGTCACCCCAGCACTGTTTTTGGGTGGGTTTGGGTGACAAAATCGGGCTTTTCTGCCAGTGCCATCCCTTTAAAACTTGTTGAAAGTCTGCAGCACAGCCCAAACACAAGGTTTTAATATGTTTGGGACTTTGGAGCTATTTCATTAGTGTGAGTGACCACAAAAAACTTGGGGCCTTACTCGAAACGGCAAACAAATGCTCGTGTGCTCGCTTTGAGTAAAGAGTATAATGAAGTCAATGGAAAACTCGGCATTTTTCCTGCCCTCCCCCAAAGGGCGGGGTGGGGGGTAAACATTGCGAAAAAAGAGAAACAGTGCTGAATTTTCATGGGAAAAGATGGGGAAACCCCCGAAGTCTCAGTACCCCGGACAGTACTGAACAATGTTGTCGAGTACAAAAGCCACTTTTTTCGGGCTGACAATAAAAAATATAAAACCCACACTAAAAATGGATTTGACTGGAAAAAAATGGAAGAAAAATTCTTTCCAAAATAATAACTTTTTTTAAAGGGCAAATAAATGGGTAAACAATTGCCCCCCACCACAGTGTTTTTTCTGCGTTTTTTCAGCTTGCTTGCTTTCAATGTGAAAAAACATTAACAGGAAATTAAATTTTATCATTTTAGTCCCTTTTCTGGGCCCTGTGGTGGGTTTGAAAAC
>JARQOD010000007.1:37017769-37103352 GCA_033576555.1 Oophaga sylvatica | reverse complement strand
CAACCAGAAATAGATGGAAAAAAAGCATTGGACTTTTCAGAAGTGGTAATTCCAGCTCCAGTAGTGTAAATTCTCCCACTGCCACCTCTTACATACAGATACTACAGAGAAACTGTGAATTGGCACATTAGATCAGTTAATTTTGCCTGCTTTGGTGAATTTCTGGGCACAGATGACCTTAAAAAGCATTAATCAGTCATTGAGTGCATGGAAAAAAACAGCAGCAAGGCTTAGAATTTATAAGCCAATAATCCTTGACTAGATAATCTGTCATATGCTATTCCTACTGCCACACCTCACCATTGAATTGCAGATAAGAGAGTTATTGTACAATATAGAAGGGTTTTGAATTGGCCATGAAAACGTTTTTTTCATGTACGTGGCAGCAACAAACTGTGGGTAACGCAAGTAACACTGCCATCTTTGGTGAAATTCTAAGTACAGGTGAACATAAAATACATGAATCGGTCAATGAGTGCATAGAAAAAACATCAGCAAGGCTTACAATTTATAAGGCAATAATTCCTGACAAGATGCCTGTCATACACTATACCTACTGCAACATCTCACCATAAATGAATTGCAGATAAGAGCATTATTATTCTAACAGAATAAAATTTATTTGAATTAGCCCTGAAAAAAAGCAATTAGTTTAATAGCAGCATCAAGGACTGATATTTTATCAACATTTCTGGGGATATAGTGGAGTGTTTTTGCATCTAAATAGCCTGATATGGAGGAGACCAGGATCTTCTGTACTTACTGTACAAACTCCCCTGTCCCAGTTGTGAAATCCTGTATGCAGTGTGATAACTCCCTATGTGACAACCGCCTGACAGACCACAGCAAGGCACTGGATCATACACTAATAGAACCCATCGGTTATTTTCAAAACATTTTCCCTCATCTAGAAAGAGGAGCCACAGGGAAGCATTTTTCCCATTACTAAGGAGTGGGTCTCATACACTGGTAAAGCATATGCACTAAGTGCAAGGGATGGCAAAAATTAGAAAAAGGCACTCCAATGCCCCTTTGAAGAGATGTAGTGGAGGGCCTTAGAAAACATTTTTTTCCCATTATTAAGGAGTGGGTATCTTAGACTGGTAATACCCATGCACTAAGAGCATGGACTGAAAAACATTTACCCCTTGATGGTATATATACAGTATATATATATATATATAATTAATATATATATATATAAATATAGATACAGTCATGGACAAAAGTTTTGAGAATGACACAAATATTAATTTTTACAAAGTCTACTGCTTCACTTTTTCTAATGGCAATTTGCATATACTCCAGAATGATATAAAGAGTGATCAGCTTAACAGCAATTAATTGCAAAGTCAATATTTGGCTAGAAAGTGAACTTTATCCCCCAAAACACATTTCAACATCATTGCAGCCCTGCCTTAAAAGGACCAGCTAACCTCTTTTCAGTGATTGCTGCATTAACACAGGTGTGGGTGTTGATGAGGACATGGCTGGAGATCAATCTGTCATGATTAAGTAAGAATGACACCACTGGACACTTTAAAAGGAGGCTGGTGCTTGGCATCATTGTTTCTCTTCTGTTAACCATGGTTATCTCTAAAGAAACACGTGCAGTCATCATTGCAATGCACAAAAATGGCCTAACGGAAGAGTATCGCAGCTAGAAAGATTGCACCTCAGTCAACAATCTATCGCATCATCAAGAACTTCAAGGAGAGAGGTTCCATTGTTGCCAAAAAGGCTCCAGGGCGCCCAAGAAAGACCAGCAAGCACCAGGACTGTCTCTTAAAAGTGTTTCAGCTGCGGGATCGGGCTACCAGCAGTGCAGAGCTTGCTCAGGAATGGCAGCAGGCAGGTGTGAGTGCATCTGCATGCACTGTGAGGCGGAGACTCTTGGAGCAAGGCCTGGTCTCAAGGAGGGCAGCAAAGAAGCCACTTCTCTCCAGAAAAAAACATCATGGATAGACTGATATTCTGCAAAAGGTACAGGCAGTGGACTGCTGAGGACTGGGGTAAAGTTATTTTCTCTGATGAATCCCCTTTTCGATTGTTTGGGACATCAGGAAAACGCCTCATTCGGAGAAGACAAGGTGAGCGCTACCACCAGTCTTGTCTCATGCCAACTGTTAAGCATCCTGAAACCATTCATGTGTGGGGTTGCTTCTCAGCCAAGGGAATCGGCTCTCTCACAGTCTTGCCTAAAAACACAGCCATGAATAAAGAATGGTACCAGAATGTCCTCCCAGAGCAACTTCTCCCAACCCTCCAAGAGCAGTTTGGCGATCAACAATGCCTTTTCCAGCAAGATGGAGCACCTTGCCATAAAGCAAAGGTGATAACTAAATGGCTCAGGGAACAAAACATAGAGATTTTGGGTCCATGGCCTAGAAACTCCCCAGATCTTAATCCCATTGAGAACTTGTAGTCAATCATCAAGAGACGGGTGGACAAACAAAAACCTAAAAATTCTGACAAAATGAAAGCATTGATTGTGCAAGAATGGACTGCTATCAGTCAGGATTTGGTCCAGAAGTTGATTGAGAGCATGCCAGGGAGAATTGCAGAGGTCCTGAAGAAGAAGGGTCAACACTGCAAATATTGACTTGCTGCATTAACTCATTCTAACTGTCAATAAAAGCTTTTGTTACTCATATGTTTGCAATTATATTTCTGTCTGTGATAAAAACATCTGTCAAACACTAATGTTGAGCGATACTGCTCTATATCTAAAAATATCGGATCGAAATGGTATCGCCGATATCACTAAAATATCGGCGATACCCGATACCGATACCGGAAGTCCCATGTAAGTCTATGGGAACAAAATATCGTAACTAAAAAAAACCTTTATTTCCTTGTAAACACTAAATATACACACATAGAATACATATATATATATATATATATATATATATATATACATGTCATTGTGACATATATATACATATATGTATAGTTTATACACTTCTACATAGTCAAATAGCCTCTGATTCAATTGCCGGATAAAGCCGGCTTCTGTGAAAAGACAGAAGCACCCGACATGAAATGACACTTGGTGTACATAGGGTTAACCATGTCTTTTCATGTCGTTTGCTATCTGATTTGCACAAACAATTACATCAGTCTATGTGTGCAAAATTTCACACCTGTAGGGGTTAATTAAAGGTGTAAATTCGTTGTAAAAAAAACGACTTTTTTGCTACGAATTTACACCTTTAATTAACCCCTACAGGTGTGAAATTTTGCACACATAGACTGATGTAATTGTTTGTGCAAATCAAATAGCAAAGGACATGAAAAGACATGGTTAACCCTATGTACACCAAAGGTACTGCCACACTAAACAATCCCGCTAGCGATCACAATAACGACGCATACTAATGCGATCGCTAGCGGGATTGTTTCTATATCGCTAAATGCTGCCGCATTTAGCGATATAGTTAACGACGCTATCGCCGTTAGCGATCTTCTTAACGACTTTAGCGGTACAAAAGTACCGCTAAATCGCTAAGAAAAGGTGCCACACAGCGATTAGATACTTACCCAGCGGGAGCGCCGATGAGAAAATAGGGTCCGGAACGATTCCAGCGACGAGCGAGATCACAGCAGGAAGCTCGTCGCTGGAAGCTGCCGCACTGAACAACATCGCTAACAGGATCGCTAAATAGTGACGTTTTTTAGCGATCCCGTTAGCGATATTGTTTAGTGTGGCATACCCTCAAGTGTCATTTCATGTCGGGTTCTGCATTTTCACAAAAGCCGGCAATTGAATTAGCGGCTATTATACTATGTAGAAGTGTATGAACTATAAATATAAATATATATATATGTGTCACAAATTCAATGACATGTATATATATTGTGAGACAGTGAGTGAATATGTGATGAATGGGGTGTACATTTCACCTAGGTATAAGGGAAATGTGTGGCTTTGTAAACCTAGTGGTAGAGAAAGGTCACTACACCTCACATTCAGCACACACTTGCAGCTCAGGCCTGAAACTACTCAGGTCTTAATTAGGAGACCAGAAGTAGGTGTCTGCAAACATAGTCTGGGAGCTGTCTTTAGCCTGGACACAGGGAGGTGTCCCGGCACAAGGAAGCAGTCTCCAGGATTGGGAGCTGTCTTTAGCCTGGACACAGGGAGGTGTCCCGGCACAAGGAAGCAGTCTCCAGGATTGGGAGCTGTCTTTAGCCTGGACACAGGGAGGTGTCCCGGCACAAGGAAGCAGTCTCCAGGATTGGGAGCTGTCTTTAGTCTGGACACAGGAAGGTGTCCCGGCACAAGGAAGCAGTCTCCAGGATTGGGAGCTGTCTTTAGCCTGGACACAGGGAGGTGTCCCGGCACAAGGAAGCAGTCTCCAGGATTGGGAGCTGTCTTTAGCCTGGACACAGGGAGGTGTCCCGGCACAAGGAAGCAGTCTCCAGGATTGGGAGCTGTCTTTAGTCTGGACATGGAAGGTGCCTTCAGACACAAGGAGGAGTATCTGTGAAGCTCCAAACTGATAACATATGTGATATGTGTTGTTTTGGGCACAGACTGGTAGAGTCTGGGTCCCGGATAGAGAGGGCCATCTATCTAAGTGTAATTAGTGGCTAGACAAGCCCAGGTTTTCTGTTTATGCTTTGTTTTATCTGTTTGCTGTGGACTTTAATAAAGCTGGTTGCGGCCAGTTTTGCACCAGAACTGCTGTCTGAATGAACTGTTTTCATGCCATTCTGTCTACCCAGACAGCGATCCTAGAGCTAAACCCCCTGGAAAGCTTACAATTGGCGGAGAATGCTGGGGCAGCGCAGTGGCTGATACAGTTAGTGCTGGAGTGTGCATGCAGCACAGAGGCTTAGAGACAGCAATAAAGGTGAAGTCTGTTGAAATAGCAGCAGAGGAAAAAAAAAAAAGTGTGTCAGCAGAAACGTCTGTTTGGAGCAGTCTTGGAGAGACAGTGGCCCTGATAGGGTCTGCAGAGAGAAAATGTATGCACAGCAAAGCTGAACTTGTTGTGAAAATGACTGTGGAATGTGCAGCAGCAAAAGAAAAGTCTGTGGAGCAGTCTTAAAGAGACAGTAGCCCTAATAGACTTTGCAAAGAAAAAAAAAAAAAAGTGTCTGCACAGCAGAGCTGAATTTTTCTGTGAAAAAGACTGTAGAGTGTGTATGTCTTGAGTGAAGACTGCCGTTGTTAAGACAGAGAAGTCTGACAGCATGGATGACAGCATGGAGTCGCGGTTTGAACAAATGGCGCAAGTTGGTGTGCAACATAAGACTGCCGTTGTCAAGACAAATAAATCCGGCAGTATGGAGGAGCTCATTAAGCACCTGGTCCAGGACCTGCAGAGCATACAGCAGGTCCGGCAGAGCATGCAGAGCTGGCGGCAGCAGCAGCAGGAGGCTAACCGGTTGTTTCTTGAGGAGATTGTAGCACTAGAAAAACCTCTCAGCGCCTTGTCCCCGAGTAATGTTGTAAAGGCACCTGCGTTGCCTACAGGAAAGAAGGAGTGCGAGTCTGCCATCAGCAAACCTGGTCATGGAGTTGAAGAGGTGATAGTGGACCACTACACCCAAGCATGTCCTCCTGAGGTACAGCCGTCTGAGAGGTCGTTACTTCAGAGTTCCCGGACGCCGAACTCTCCCGGTAAGAGTGTTCCAGCTGTTGGGGACATGGGGTATGCTGATAAGCGGGTTCGGGCCCGAGGGGACATATGGGAGGGTGATTGTGATGGACAGTGTTGGAGATGTCGTGAAATTGCTGCCGGCTGTTCACTAGAGGGGGAGCCTATGTGCCGTGATGTTGGCAGGTCCCTCTCTCCCTGCGCAGAACCTGTGTGTGTGTCCACCTCAGCCGAAGAGACTGGACCACAGGGGTCCCTGGTGGTAGTAAATGACTGTCCAGCACAGGCCCTCTTGGACTCAGAGAGTCCAGTGACTTCCGTATGTGACAGCCTGATTGATAGGGACTTCATCCCTGATAAGCACCTGAGTGTGGTGTGCATCCATGGAGACACCAAAGTCTACCCAGAGACTGCCGTGGACTTGGTCCCTAAACTCGCGGAGGTTTCATATGAAGTCGGGGTAGTGAAGAGCCTGGTGCACCCCGTCATATTGGGTGGAGACTTTCCCCGATCTAAGGATCTCTGGGGGAAAAATGTTTCTGATGGACAGTGTGATGAAGCTCCTATTGAGGGTGCGCAGTCCCGAGGGGCGGAACACAATGCTAGTGGGCCGTTAAATTTATGTGATAATGATGATGATAATCATGATAATGATGATGACCATGATAATGATGATGATGATCATGATAATGATGATGACCATGATAATGATGCTGATGCTGATAATGATAGTGATGATGATCATGATAGTAATGATGATACTGATCATAGTCATGATGATGATATTGATAATAATGATGACTGTGATAGTGATGAAATTCCTTTGCAGGTGATGTTGGGAGACGAGGATGGTGGTTCTCGGGAACCGAGTGTCCCTGACTTGCCTGTGTCCTGTGACAATTTTGAGAGTGAGCAGTGGCGAGACCCCACTCTTAAAACAGCACAGGAAAATATGATTGTTCTAAATGAGGTTTCCCAGGAGCCTGGTTCTGAGGAGAGGTTTCCTTATGCTGCCATGGACAATAGCCTATTGTATAGGGACACTGAAGTCCAGGGAGAGGTCGTGAGTCAGCTCCTAGTACCTGAACTATATAGAAGTATAGTGCTGGGGTTGTCACATAGTCACATACTTGAGGGACCAGATGGTGAAGTTAATGTTGTGGATGACACGTTAACTAAGGTTCCAGATCAGGATGTGAATGAAAATGAATTGTATAACCCTGACAGTGGGCAGGATATGAATGAAAATGAATTGTATGGCCCTGACAGTGAGCAGAATGTGAATGAAAATGAAGGGTATGGCCCTGACAGTGAGCCAGATGTGGCTGAGGAAGTAGAGTGTGGGACGGACGGTGGGGCTTCTGGGCATGTCTTGCCAGAAGAGCCTGAAAGTGGGGAACTGGAGAAAAGTGAAAAACCCCCTATACCTTCTGTGATAGTTGGTGACACATGGTCAGTGCACCAGGGACAGGAGGTACGTGAGTTTCTGAGGAAGAGTCAGCAGAAGTGTTCTGATGTGTCGGGTCGTACTTCTCTGGCCAGGCACTATATCGAAAATGAGCCCGGCCCTAAGGTCAAGATGAAACCGTGCAGGATACCCGAGGCCCGCAGAGAGTATAGGCCTGGGAGGGTACAGGGTAGTGCGGATGCTTCAGATGAAGAGAAAGTTGATGTTGGCTATGACTCAGGTGACGATACAAATGACAGTGGTGAAGATGAAGCTGATGAGGGCCATGACTGGTCCAGAGTTCACTGTCTCTGTTGGATTGTTGACCAGCCCTCCGGTCTGGATGACCAGCCCTCCGGTCTGGAGAAGAGGGAGGGGATATGTGAGACAGTGAGTGAATATGTGATGAATGGGGTGTACATTTCACCTAGGTATAAGGGAAATGTGTGGCTTTGTAAACCTAGTGGTAGAGAAAGGTCACTACACCTCACATTCAGCACACACTTGCAGCTCAGGCCTGAAACTACTCAGGTCTTAATTAGGAGACCAGAAGTAGGTGTCTGCAAACACAGTCTGGGAGCTGTCTTTAGCCTGGACACAGGGAGGTGTCCCGGCACAAGGAAGCAGTCTCCAGGATTGGGAGCTGTCTTTAGCCTGGACACAGGGAGGTGTCCCGGCACAAGGAAGCAGTCTCCAGGATTGGGAGCTGTCTTTAGCCTGGACACAGGGAGGTGTCCCAGCACAAGGAAGCAGTCTCCAGGATTGGGAGCTGTCTTTAGTCTGGACACAGGAAGGTGTCCCGGCACAAGGAAGCAGTCTCCAGGATTGGGAGCTGTCTTTAGCCTGGACACAGGGAGGTGTCCCGGCACAAGGAAGCAGTCTCCAGGATTGGGAGCTGTCTTTAGCCTGGACACAGGGAGGTGTCCCGGCACAAGGAAGCAGTCTCCAGGATTGGGAGCTGTCTTTAGTCTGGACATGGAAGGTGCCTTCAGACACAAGGAGGAGTATCTGTGAAGCTCCAAACTGGTAACATATGTGATATGTGTTGTTTTGGGCACAGACTGGTAGAGTCTAGGTCCCGGATAGAGAGGGCCATCTATCTAAGTGTAATTAGTGGCTAGACAAGCCCAGGTTTTCTGTTTATGCTTTGTTTTATCTGTTTGCTGTGGACTTTAATAAAGCTGGTTGCGGCCAGTTTTGCACCAGAACTGCTGTCTGAATGAACTGTTTTCATGCCATTCTGTCTACCCAGACAGCGATCCTAGAGCTAAACCCCCTGGAAAGCTTACAATATATATATGAGGTGTAAAATTGTTTAAAAAAAAATGCGTGGGCTCCCGCCCTATTTTTGCAACCAGACAGACAAAACCAGCGAATGGGGGCAGATAATAATAGCCCAGAGAGGGACCATTATTTTTGCCCCCCCCTGGCTACTAACATCTGCCCCCAGACACCCCAGAAAAGACAAATCTATAATTAGATTCGCCCTTTCTGGCACTTTGCCCGTCTATTCCCATTGCCCTGTAGCGGTGGCGAATGGGTTAATATGGGGTTAAAGCCACCTTGCAATTGAAAGGTGACCTTAAGCCAGGTTAATAATTGAGAGCTGTCAATTAGACAACTATCAATTATTAATCCTATTGCATGAAATAAAAATAAAACACACACTTTAATTAAAAATCATTTTAATGAAATAAAGACACATGTTTTTGACCATCTTTTATTTGACTGCAAAAACCATTTCCTGTAATAAAAATAAAATAAAAAAGCAAAATTATTCTTACCTATCCCATGCACAGTCAGGTCCCACGGTGTAATCCTTCAGAAAGGGTTAATGTTTACTGCAGGGACCGCAGCTAATGCTGCAGCCTCACAGTAAACCCCCAAATGAATGAGTTCCTCTCCTGGCTGACAGGAGAGGAAGTGGAAAGCTTAATTGATTGCTTTCCACTTTCACTTCAGGTCAGCCAGGGACACAATCAGTGACGTCAGAGGGAACTGATTAACAAAAATAGGGGTTCCCTTCGAAAAAAAAATGGTGTCGGGTCCCCCCTATTTTTGTTAACCAGCCTGATGAAGCAGACTGCTGAGCAGTGGCGTACCGTGAATGAAGCAGACCAAGCAGCTGCTATGGGGCCCGGACAGGTGAGGGGGCCCTCGACGGTCGGGTAGCTGTGCTGACACAGTACTACCAGGGGGTCGGCGGGGGAGGGGGAGCACAGCTCTTCTATATATTCACCCCTCCTGGTGCGGTCTCTGCAGCCCCTGCTCTTCTCCCACGGTCTCCGACGCCTGTGTTCAGCGGTCAGGTGGTACCGCTCATTACAGTCATGAATAAGCACATATTCATGACTTTAATGAGCTGTCCCGCGTGACCGCTGAACACTGGCGGCGGAGACCGTGGGAGAAGAGCAGGGGCTGCACAGACCGCGCCGGCAGAAGGGTGAGTATAAGGGATATTTACCTGTCCCGTTCCACCGTTGCTCGCGTCCTCTTGCTGCAATGTTCAGGTCAGAGGGCGCGATGACGTCGTTAGTGCGCGCCGCGCCCTCTGCCTGATCATTCACTGCTGGAGGACCCCGAAGACAGCGGCACTCAGCAGTGGAGAGAGGACAGGTAAATATCTCAGGTGCCGGGGCCCTGAGCGAGCGGTGACATCGGCACCTGGTGTCACCCCCTGCTCAGGACACCGGCACCTGGCCCCCAGCGACGAAAGGTGAGTATTTCTTTTTTTTTTTTTTGGTTGCAGCAGCTGCGGCAGCATAAGGGCCTATACTATGGAGCATCTATGGGGGCACAATCTATGGGGGCATAATACATTCTTTTGTTTAATGTGTCCCCTCACTGTGCTGGCACTTTACATTTACAATGGCTCTGGGTTTTTTTTTTTGGGGGGGGGCCCATTCAGACTTTTGCTATGGGGCCCCATGATTTCTATGTACGCCCCTGCTGCTGAGGCATGGTATTTAAGGCTGTTAAGGAGCCAATATCCATGGACCTTGCCAGCAGCGTCGGACTGGAGTACCTTGGGCCCACCAGAGAAAAAATATTCTTGGGGCCCACCATCATACTTCCCAACCTTTGAAGAAGGGAAAGAGGGACAAAGGCTGTGGTACGCTGTGCCTGCTGCAGCAAATTTTTAGGCCATGCCACGTTGCACCACAGACTGTCCAGGAGTTGGTGGATGCTTTAGTCCAGGTGTGGGAGGAGATCCCTCAGGAGACCATCCGTCGCGCTCATCAGGAGCATGGCCAGAAGTTGTAGTGAGGTCATACAGCATACCTCCCAAATTTTGAAGACAGGAAAGAGGGTTAAAGGCTGCGGCGCGCGTAGGGCGTCGCTGCAAATTTTAGGCCATGCCCCGACCACACCCATTTAACAGCTAATCACACCCATATCCTGGCCCCAAGCGTACCCATTTAGCACTGCTGATCACACTGACTGGTAATGAGGGCACAGTGGCTGGTACTGAGGAAAAGAAAGAAAGAGCAGCGAGAGAGAAAGAACAAACAGAGAAAGAAAGAGAGGAAAGAAAGAAAAGAGAGAGAGAAAGAAAGAACAGAGAGAAAAAAGAACAGAGAGCAAGAAAGAAAGAACAGAGAGCGAGAAAGACTAGAGAGAGAAAGAAAGACTAGAGAGAGAGCCAGAGGCGTAGCTAGGGTTTTGGTTTAGTGGGGGCGAAACTTCTGAGTGGGCCCCTAATCAGAGAACCTCAGCAAATGACCGCGCTGTTGCCAAAAATAATCTATATATAAAAAGACCAATATTGATATTACCGCCATATGGTCTGTGGTAAATAATACCAGTCCTACAGAACATGTAATAGATTACAGCACAGGTACAGATAATGACTTACCGCTGATGTTCTTTCTAATGGAATTGTTCACTTTTCATTTCTTTTCCATCTGGCCCAGACCGACATGACGACTTCTCCAGCCAGGACTCGACTGCAGAGATTACAACAAAGACACATTTCACTTCTCATATTTTTAGCACTGTCTTGGTCACCAATTGGACTATTCTCAACCTGCACAAACTCCTCATCCTGCTGATACCCCAATACTGAGCCGCTGCTGCCATATGTGTCCCTATTTCTGCACCTGATACCCAATACTGAGCCGCTGCTGCCGTATGTGTCCCTATTACTGCACCTGATACCCCAATACTGAGCCGCTGCTGCCGTATGTGTCCCTATTACTGCACGTGATACCCCAATACTGAGCTGCTGCTGCTGCCGTATGTGTCCCTATTACTGCACCTGCTGTGTGGTTCTGTGTGACCTCTAAATTTTAAAGCACCCCTCTAGAATATAGTAATGCCGGGTGCAAGTGCCCAGGAAAACAGTGACCACATTTTGTCCCCTAGACTGTAATAATGCCCTGTGTGCCCCTTTGACAGTCACAGTAACCCGAGTTCCCCTATAACAATAAGGTCCACTTTACATTTAATAATGTCCCAAGTCTCCCCCTGTACATCTCCCCTATACACAGAATAATGCCCCTCACTGGATATATACTGACCCCTTAATGTCCCCAAACTATTTAATGGGTCCAACACTGTATGATGGCCCCTAGATAGCATCCATACAGCATAATACACCAGATAGTCCTCAATATAGTATAATGCACCCCCATAGGCAGCCTCTATATTATAATAAACCCCCATAGGCAGAGTCTATAATATAATGCACCACCATAGGCAGCCGCTATATTATAATGCACCCCCATAGGCAGCCTCTGTAGTATAATGCACCCCAATATGGAGCCTCTGTAGTATAATGCAGCCCCATATACAGCCTCTGTAGTATAATGCACCCCCCATATACAGCCTCTGTAGTATAATGCACCCCCATTAAAAAAAAAAAAAAACAATACTCACCTCCCGGCTCCTGTGCTGCTCACTGTTCTCCCTCTCAGCGTCTGACAGCGGGCGCCGGCAGGTGATGTCATCGCGCCCGCTGTCAGACACTGAGAGGGGGATTATGGGAGAGAAGGAGCGCTCGCTCCTTCTCTCTCTATGCGGTCAGCTGTATCGGCTGGATGCCGATACAGCTGACCCTCCGATGATGGGTGGGGGGCCCACTGCTGGCACCGGGCCCCCCCAACGCCTGTTCAGGCCCCATAGCTTCTGGGCGGCAGAGCAGGAAGATCGATTCTCCCTGCTCTGCCGCAGAATGTAACTGTATCGGCGTGCTGTGCACCGCCCCCTCTGCCTCGCGACCTATCCTTTCAAATCAGGGCCCACCACGCAGGAGCTGGGGCCCACCGGAGGTTTCTCCGGTGGCTCAGTCCGACCCTGCTTGCCAGCCTGATAATACCAGGCCACAGCAGTCTGCTTATCTTTGCTGGTTAACAAAAATAGGGGATCCCCTCGAAAAAAATTTGGCGTAGGGTCCCCCCTATTTTTGTTAACCAGCCAGATGAAGCAGACTGCTGAGGCCTGGTTTTTCAGGCTGTTAAGGAGCCAAGATCCATGGACCTTGCCAGCCTGATAATACCAGGCCACAGCAGTCTGCATATCTTGGCTGGTTAACAAAAATAGGGGATCCCCTCGAAAAAAAAATTGGCGTGGGGTCCCCCCTATTTTTGTTAACCAGTCAGATGAAGCAGACTGCTGAGGCCTGGTTTTTCAAGCTGTTAAGGAGCCAAGATCCATGGACCTTGCCAGCCTGATAATACCAGGCCACAGCAGTCTGCATATCTTGGCTGGTTAACAAAAATAGGGGATCCCCTCGAAAAAAATTTGGCGTGGGGTCCCCCCTATTTTTGTTAACCAGCCAGATGAAGCAGACTGCTGAGGCCTGGTTTTTCAGGCTGTTAAGGAGCCAAGATCCATGGACCTTGCCAGCCTGATAATACCAGGCCACAGCAGTCTGCATATCTTGGCTGGTTAACAAAAATAGGGGATCCCCTCTAAAAAAAAACGGCGTAGGGGTCCCCCTATTTTTGTTAACCAGCCAAGTAAAATGCAGACTGCTGCGGCCTGGTATTAAAAGACTGTCAAGGCCCATGGATTTTGGCCCTCAACAGCCTGATAATACCAGGCTACAGCAGCCCCACATTTGGCGCATCAAAAGATGTGCCAATTGTGGCACTTTACCCGGCTCTTTCCCACTGCCCTGTAGCGGTGGCAAGTGGGGTAATAAGGGGTTAATGTCACCGTTGATTGCACGGTGACAATAAGCCCGGTTAATAATGGATAGGCGTCAATAAGACACCGATCCATTATTAATCCCAAAGTTTTTAAATGTATAAAAAAAAGACAAAGCAAGAAAAAAGTCTTTTAATGAAATAAAAGAGACAACACAGTTTTCATTTCTTTTATTATACTCTCATTCCTGCGACGCCATCGATCTCCTGTAAAAAAAGGAAAAAAACAAACCAACAGTATACCACCTGTCCGACGCAGTCCATAGTAACGACAGTCCCACGACGATCCAGCTCTGCTACATCGCAATGACAGGCAGAGCCTGTCATCGCGACGCAGCACAGCTGATTACCTGCTTCCCCGGCGGTGACGTCATCGGACTGACTGCTTTACGGCCGGGATTACCCAGCAGTCACTGCAGTTATCGCGAGAAACTGCATGTGACCGCCGGGGAAAGATGATGGCGGCCATCAAGCAGTCCAGGCCGTGACCGCCGGAGATCTTCTGCCAGGTAAGTGCCGCTGACTCCTGACAGACCCGACCGACGGACACTGACAGTGACATGTGAATAATATCTTTGGCACTACTGTGGAAAAAAGTGGTGCCAGAGAAGGATCCCAATCCGTATAGTGATATATGATATAATCTCGGCACACACCAATATGATTTTGTGATGGTGATTTTTAATGAAAATTCAAAAGCCAGTACATACAGACGTTTCGGTCTGAAACAAGACCTTCCTCAATGTACTGTAATATAGAACAAAATATATAGAAAATAAGACAATAAAGGATGGGCATAAAATAAGTATATACAGATATATATAATATATGAACATATTGTATATTGATGAGCAAATAGTAGATAACCATTAACATATAATGTTTGGAAACATCCATTATTATCTCTTCAGATAATGATATAAGAAATATATGCATTGAGAGGTGTATACCAACCCCTATGTGGAGACCAGAACTTATAGGCAACAAAAATATACGTACCAGTAACTGGCATTAATAGACCAGGTGATAATTGTGTGAAAATCTGGGAACAATATTATGAGATTGAGTAGCATTTATTATGTGGAAACTGAACGGTGTCCAGAGAAATTATTATCATATACATACCACAGATATAGCTCTAAGAAGTGCGCTGCAGACTGTTGTCTGTGGGGAAAAGGGTGACTAGATGATAAGAGTCAGGAAAGTTATCCGCTATTGTGATGAAGGATTGGTTCAAAAACAACAAGTGTCGCTAATGCAGGTAAGTGCTTACCGTTTGGGTGAGCTGTGGAGGTACAGCAGCTGCGACGCGGTATACCACCGCTTGTCATGGAGCGCTGAGGTAAGTGAGCTGCTGGTATAAGAAGCCAAAGCAGCGTGGGGACCGGACCGGAAGTCCGGTACCGGAAGTGAAGTGGCGTGCGTGTCATGGAGACGATCGTGCGTTCCAGCACAGGAAACAGTATGGTGGTTGGCAAAAATTGCTACTTGTGTGACACAGGCGCCATATTGTGATTGGGAAAACGCAGATAAGTGTTTGTGACAATCCATAACAGCGGAAAAGGTGGATAGATCATCCTGACTCTGGATGGTGAAAAGAATTTGTGTTCCCAGTTTCGTGCACATAGAGAGGGGTGCTCACAATGGTAGATTCTGTAATAAAAACAGATAGTCAGTATCCAATATATTAAAGCTTATGACAATTGTACGATATAAGAAGATAACAAAAACCAAGTTATACAGTAAATGACATAATGTCATATTCTCTATTAAGTCCATGAGGGTGTAGTGTATTGAGTTCATGGATCCAGAAAGCCTCTCTTTTCTTGAGGAGGCTGATACGATCACCCCCCCTCCTGGGTGCTTGTATATGTTCAATAACCTGGTATTTAAGTTGCGCTATGTTATGGCCAGAAGATATGAAGTGATTGGGGATTGGAAGAAGCAGATTTTTACATCTAATCGTGGTCTTGTGCTTAGATATACGGTCTTTTATGACTTGTGTAGTCTCACCCACATACATTAAGCCACAAGGGCATTTTAACAGATAAATGACAAAACTGGAGTTGCAGGTAAAATATCCCTTAATTTCATCTTTTTTGCCTGTCTGAGGATGGAAAAATGCATTGCCTTTAGTAATGTTGTTGCATTGCATGCATTGTAGACATGGAAATGTCCCAAATTTGGGATTTGTGATGAAACGCTGTTGTTTTGGTGGGTGAGAGGAGCCAATGTCTGCTCTGACTAGATGATCTCTGATGTTCCAAGGTCGGCGGAAACAAGGGAGAAACGGTTTGGTGAATTCCTTAATGTTGGGATGTGCTGTATTGAGTAAATGCCAATGACGATGTATACTCGAATGAAGTCGATAGGCTATGGGGTGGTAGTCATGGACAAATGGAATTCTGTCCTGAGTATCAGATCTAACAGTGGTAGGATTATCTATGTTATTGAGAGTATATTCAGGATAGCCCCTTATCCGGAATTTGGAACGCATTTCTTCACTGCGTATGTTCCTTGTTGATGTGTCTGAAACAATTCTTTGGACCCTTTTGAGTTGGGATTTTGGAATTGAATTTTTCATTTTGGTGGGGTGAAAACTCTCATAGTGTAGAAGACTGTTGCGGTCTGTTGGTTTAGTGTATATATCTGTTGACAATTTATTGTCAGTTGATCTTAGGATACGTACGTCTAAAAAATTTGCACTGTTCATGTCAGAAGTCATAGTAAAGTCTAGGCCAGGCCAAGATGTGCGCAAAAAGGAAAAGAAGTTGTTAAGGGAGTTTAATGAGCCATTCCAGATGCAAAAGACATCGTCGATGTATCTTTTCCACATCATGGCATGTGTGCGGAAAAGATCATTGGCGTATATTAAACTCTCCTCATAATGGGCCACGTAGCAGTTAGCGTACGGAGGTGCTGTATTCGAGCCCATTGCGGTCCCTTTGGTCTGTAAGTAATATATATCACCAAATAGGAAATAATTCTTGGATAGTATGATGGTGAGTAACTCACAGCACATGTTGATTTGGTCTGGATTGAATGTCAAGGATTCAAGGAGCCTTCGTACAGAGAGAATACCTTCTTTGTGTGGTATGGATGTATAAAGGTCCTTAATGTCAAAAGTGACAAGTAGGGCTTCTTCAGGGATGCTGTCAAGATTGTGTATAATGTTAAGGAATTCACCCGTGTCTAGGATGAAAGAGGCAGTTTGTTTGATGAGTGGTGTAAGAATTTTTTCTAAATATTTAGCTATTGGAGAAAAAATAGAATCCGTGGAGGCAACTATGGGCCTCCCCGGTGGGTTAGTTAGGCATTTGTGCACTTTTGGTAATACATAGAAGACTGGAATGATGGGAAATTTCTTTTGGAGATAGTCACCAGTCTTGGTGTCGATAGTGCCTTTCATGACATATTTGGTAATGATAGCCTGGCTATCCAGACTGGAATGATGGGAAATTTCTTTTGGAGATAGTCACCAGTCTTGGTGTCGATAGTGCCTTTCATGACATATTTGGTAATGATAGCCTGGCTATCCAGGCTATCATTACCAAATATGTCATGAAAGGCACTATCGACACCAAGACTGGTGACTATCTCCAAAAGAAATTTCCCATCATTCCAGTCTTCTATGTATTACCAAAAGTGCACAAATGCCTAACTAACCCACCGGGGAGGCCCATAGTTGCCTCCACGGATTCTATTTTTTCTCCAATAGCTAAATATTTAGAAAAAATTCTTACACCACTCATCAAACAAACTGCCTCTTTCATCCTAGACACGGGTGAATTCCTTAACATTATACACAATCTTGACAGCATCCCTGAGGAAGCCCTACTTGTCACTTTTGACATTAAGGACCTTTATACATCCATACCACACAAAGAAGGTATTCTCTCTGTACGAAGGCTCCTTGAATCCTCGACATTCAATCCAGACCAAATCAACATGTGCTGTGAGTTACTCACCATCATACTATCCAAGAATTATTTCCTATTTGGTGATATATATTACTTACAGACCAAAGGGACCGCAATGGGCTCGAATACAGCACCTCCGTACGCTAACTGCTACGTGGCCCATTATGAGGAGAGTTTAATATATGCCAATGATCTTTTCCGCACACATGCCATGATGTGGAAAAGATACATCGACAATGTCTTTTGCATCTGGAATGGCTCATTAAACTCCCTTAACAACTTCTTTTCCTTTTTGCGCACATCTTGGCCTGGCCTAGACTTTACTATGACTTCTGACATGAACAGTGCAAATTTTTTAGACGTACGTATCCTAAGATCAACTGACAATAAATTGTCAACAGATATATACACTAAACCAACAGACCGCAACAGTCTTCTACACTATGAGAGTTTTCACCCCACCAAAATGAAAAATTCAATTCCAAAATCCCAACTCAAAAGGGTCCAAAGAATTGTTTCAGACACATCAACAAGGAACATACGCAGTGAAGAAATGCGTTCCAAATTCCGGATAAGGGGCTATCCTGAATATACTCTCAAAAACATAGATAATCCTACCACTGTTAGATCTGATACTCAGGACAGAATTCCATTTGTCCATGACTACCACCCCATAGCCTATCGACTTCATTCGAGTATACATCGTCATTGACATTTACTCAATACAGCACATCCCAACATTAAGGAATTCACCAAACCGTTTCTCCCTTGTTTCCGCCGACCTCGGAACATCAGAGATCATCTAGTCAGAGCAGACATTGGCTCCTCTCACCCACCAAAACAACAGCGTTTCATCACGAATCCCAAATTTGGGACATTTCCATGTCTACAATGCATGCAATGCAACAACATTACTAAAGGCAATGCATTTTTCCATCCTCAGACAGGCAAAAAAGATGAAATTAAGGGATATTTTACCTGCAACTCCAGTTTTGTCATTTATCTGTTAAAATGCCCTTGTGGCTTAATGTATGTGGGTGAGACTACACAAGTCATAAAAGACCGTATATCTAAGCACAAGTCCATGATTAGATGTAAAAATCTGCTTCTTCCAATCCCCAATCACTTCATATCTTCTGGCCATAACATAGCGCAACTTAAATACCAGGTTATTGAACATATACAAGCACCCAGGAGGGGGGTGATCGTATCAGCCTCCTCAAGAAAAGAGAGGCTTTCTGGATCCATGAACTCAATACACTACACCCTCATGGACTTAATAGAGAATATGACATTATGTCATTTACTGTATAACTTGGTTTTTGTTATCTTCTTATATCGTACAATTGTCATAAGCTTTAATATATTGGATACTGACTATCTGTTTTTATTACAGAATCTACCATTGTGAGCACCCCTCTCTATGTGCACGAAACTGGGAACACAAATTCTTTTCACCATCCAGAGTCAGGATGATCTATCCACCTTTTCCGCTGTTATGGATTGTCACAAACACTTATCTGCGTTTTCCCAATCACAATATGGCGCCTGTGTCACACAAGTAGCAATTTTTGCCAACCACCATACTGTTTCCTGTGCTGGAACGCACGATCGTCTCCATGACACGCACGCCACTTCACTTCCGGTACCGGACTTCCGGTCCGGTCCCCACGCTGCTTTGGCTTCTTATACCAGCAGCTCACTTACCTCAGCGCTCCATGACAAGCGGTGGTATACCGCGTCGCAGCCGCTATACCTCCACAGCTCACCCAAACGGTAAGCACTTACCTGCATTAGCGACACTTGTTGTTTTTGAACCAATCCTTCATCACAATAGCGGATAACTTTCCTGACTCTTATCATCTAGTCACCCTTTTCCCCACAGACAACAGTCTGCAGCGCACTTCTTAGAGCTATATCTGTGGTATGTATATGATAATAATTTCTCTGGACACCGTTCAGTTTCCACATAATAAATGCTACTCAATCTCATAATATTGTTCCCAGATTTTCACACAATTATCACCTGGTCTATTAATGCCAGTTACTGGTACGTATATTTTTGTTGCCTATAAGTTCTGGTCTCCACATAGGGGTTGGTATACACCTCTCAATGCATATATTTCTTATATCATTATCTGAAGAGATAATAATGGATGTTTCCAAACATTATATGTTAATGGTTATCTACTATTTGCTCATCAATATACAATATGTTCATATATTATATATATCTGTATATACTTATTTTATGCCCATCCTTTATTGTCTTATTTTCTATATATTTTGTTCTATATTACAGTACATTGAGGAAGGTCTTGTTTCAGACCGAAACGTCTGTATGTACTGGCTTTTGAATTTTCATTAAAAATCACCATCACAAAATCATATTGGTGTGTGCCGAGATTATATCATATATCACTGACAGTGACAGTGACAATTCCGATTCCGGTATCCGATAAGACGACAATATCGGAACTCGGAATCGAAAGTCCGATACAGCTAATATCGGCCGATACCCGATATTTGCAGTATCGTATCGCTCATCCCTATCAAACACACATAAAAACCAGAGGGCAGCAGATCATGTGAAAATATAATATTTGTGTCATTCTCAAAACTTTTGGCCATGACTGTATATGTAAAAGAATGTTAGAGGTAGAACTCTAAAAATTGTTAATGTGGACATCATAAACACCTTTAAAAAATTTATATTGAGGGTAACATAATCACCATCTTGATATGGTGATGAAGAAGGAGGATAACACAAAAAAGGCAAAAAGGACAAAATCCTGAAGCATATGCCCATATTTGGGTGGGAAGGGAAGCATGTGAATAGACCAAAAAACCCACTGGATTTAAGTTTATGCTTCGCTGCTGTAATCCGATGTTGCACAGAAGTCTGTCCCAATCCAGCCACTGCTCATTTTGATAAGAATCAGCCTGTCAGCATTTTCAGTTGGCAGGCGGATGCGCCTTTCGGTAATAAAAATCCACTTTGACAAAACACTAGCGGCAGGGCAGGCCAGCACCTCCAAGGCATAGAGAGACAGTTCAAGCCACGTGTCTAGCTTGGATACCCAGTAGTTGTAAGGCACAGAGGAATCAGGAAGGATGCTGGTACGGTCAGCAAGGTACTCCTACAGCATCTTCCAAAATGTTTCCCCCTTGTCAGATTACCCCACACATCAGGGCCTGGATGCTGGGAGGGTCTGTGAAAACTGTCCCAGACCTTTGAGAGTGTTCTGCTGCCTCTGCTGTATCTGGTGTGTGTCTCCCTAGTCTCCACTCCTTGGTTGAACAAGGAATTGTGACCTCTGCCACCAGCAAAGGCAGATGGAAATTTTTAAAATAATTCTTCAACTAGGGCCTTCTGGTACTGCAACATTTTATTAGACATCTCCGCCACGTGAAGGAGAGATTTAAAGTTCTCCTTGTAGAGTGGGTCCAGAAGGGTGACAAACAAGTAATTAGTGTTGGCAAAAATGCATACAACACGAGGGATCATGGGAAAGACAGGGGAACATAAACTCAGTCATGTGTGTCAGACTGCCAACAGCCAAGACTTTCCTGTCCAGACCAAGAGGGCAACTGCCCATATTGTCCTCCTTGTCCTCCCTCTCCTCCTCATCTTCATGTCATCCATGCTGAACAGACCAGATGAAGGTGGCATGGGTGTTACGTCCATAGCGCAGGCAACCAGCTCCTGTTCCTCCTCTTACTCATTATCACCCAATATGTAATGTTGAGTTCCAACACATGGTAACATCACACACCAGTCCGTGAGCTGGAAACTGCAAATGCTTCTGCAGCACTGCCAGCGTGGCGGTAGCTGTAGCTGACTTGCAGAAATGGTCATACATGCAGTGTACTTTCAACAGTAGCTTAGGCAGATCTGATTAGGATTTGAGAAACCACTGAACTACTAAGTTGAGGGCATGGGCAAGGCATGGTAAATGTGCGAGGTTACCAAGCTTCAGCGCTGCCACCAGGTTACGGCCATTGTGACACATAACCATGCCCGGTTGTAGGTTCAGGGGTGATAGCCACAGATCAGTCTGGTCTGTAGGATCTTTCTACAATGACATGGCGGTGTGCGGTTTGTCACCTAATCAGATTAGCTTCAGCACAGCTTGTTGCTGCTTGGCCGAGGCAGTGCTGCAGTGCTTTCAGCTTGCGACTGATGTTGACATTTGTGAGATGGAGGGTAAGGAGGAGGAAGATGTGCAGGAACTGCTGTAGAGAATGGGGGCATCTCTGATTGAACCAGGTCCCGCAATCCTCAGTGTCGGTAGCAAGTTTCGTGTCAGGGTCCGATTGGGTCCCAGCTTCCACAATGTTCACCCAGTGTGCCATCAGGGAAATGAAGCGTACTTGGCCACAAGCACTCGTTGAGGTATCCATGATAAAGTGGACCTTCCCAGTCACAGTGTTGGTCATGATCACGACTCATGTTATGGGACACATGCTTGTGTATAGTGGGGATGGCAACATTTCCAGAGCAAGCAGTCTAGAAATGTAGTCATTTAGCATTGTAGCCTGTGGGTGGGTGGTTGTGCATTTACGCTTGCATTCCAAGAGCTGTGATAGGGACAACTGAATGCTGCACTGGGACAAGGACGTGGATGTGGTTGCTGATGGTGATTGCAAGCGTGCAATGACAGGTGCAGGGTGGGAGGCATCTTCATCTATGTCATTGACAAGGGATTGGCATGCTTGTAAAAAAGGGGAAGAGACAGTGGTGTCATCGGCTGGCACTGTTTCTGGACCCAAGTAGTCGGGTGCTTTGCTTGCATGTGCCTGAGCATGCTGGTGGTGGTCAGGCTGGTAGTTGTTCTGCCCCAGATAATGCTGGCATGGCAGATGTTGCAAATGGCCTTTTTTGAGTTGACTGGACTGTCTTTAAAAAAGTACCAGACTCGGGAACAGTTTACCCTTGGCTTGGTAACTTCACCTATGTTGGTGCTCTGAGGATCAGTTGCCCAGCTTGTGTCTCTGCCACCCCACTGCCTCTTCCTGCCGATTGTGGTGCTGCGGATCCCTCCCCCTGTGTACTGCCATCCTCACTAGAGATGAGCAAATATTTCAATATTCGGTTCAACTCACGATCGCCGAATTTGCAACATTTGCCAATTTAATCATTGATTAAAACGCCGAATATAGCCGAAGATGCACAGCACAAAAGCCGGTGTTTCCCACGCTGTGTGACAGCGTGGGAAACACTGGCATAGCACTTCTGATCGGTGGTGAAATCATCCACGCCAGTCAGAGGTTCCCGCGCTGTCAGAAGACAACATGAGCGCTCAGCTGTAATTGGAGGTAAAAAGTTTACCTTCGGTCACGGGTGTCAGCTGATAGGACTATAGCTCCCATCATCCGACACCTGAAGCCGCTAAAAACAGTGAGAGCAGGAGCGGCGGATGGGAGTATTCATCAGCGGCTCCTGCGCTGTAAATAAATAAGAAAAACAGTGTGGGGTCCAGCAGAGCAGAACTGAACCCCGTTCACTTGAATGGGGGGCCAGACAATACAGTGTTTGACATACTGTCGCATGCATGACAGCGCGGCAAGCACCGCTTCTGATCGGCGGTGAAATCATCCCTGCCGGTCAGAGAGCCGCGGTTCTAACATTGTCAAAAGACAGCATAAGCGCTCAGTTGTGATCGGAGGTATAAAATTTACTTCCGGTAACTGGTGTCAGCTGATGGGACTATTGATCACATCATCGGACACCTGCAGCCACTAACAACAGTGAGAGCAGGAGCAGTGGATGGGAGTATTCATCAGTCGCTCCTGCGCTGTAAACAAAAAGTTAAGAAAAAACCTGCGTGGGTTCCCCTGTATTTTTGATATCCAGCCAGGCAAAACTCACAGCTGGGGGCTGCAACACTCATCTATCAGCGTTAGTAAGGCTAGTTATCAAGAAAAGAGGGGTTCCCACACTGTTTTTTAATTATTTAAATAAATAATTTTAAAAACGGCATGGGGTCCCTCCATTTTTGACAACCAGCCTTCCTAAAGCAGACAGCTGGGGGCTGGTATTCTCAGGGTGGTAAGGGGCCATGGATATTGGCCCCCCAGCCTAAAAATAGCAGCCCACAACTGCCCCGATTATTATGGCACTTTGCCCAGCTCTTCACCGCTTGCCCTGTAATGGTGGCAAGTGGGGTGATAGTTGGGGGGTTGATGTGACCTTTGTATTGTCAGGTGACATCAAGCCCCGAGGTTAGTAATGGAGAGGCATCAATAAGACACCCCCATTACTAACTCCAAAGTCACATTTTATAACAACACACACTTAAGAATAAAGTCCTTTAATTGAAAAAAAATGACACAGAGTCCTTTAATAACCTTAATTAAACCATACTTACAATCTCGCCTAATTCCACTGAAGCCCTCGATCTCCTGTAATAAAACTAAAATGAAAAACAACAATATACCATACCTGTCTGTCGTTCAGTCCCACGCCGTAATCCATGTCTGGAGGAGAAATAGTTTTCAACCTGGACTGTGCCAAGATTCGACCGTCCAGGCTGAGAACCACTGGTGACTGAACTGCTGCGAGAGCAGCCTCAGTGACTAACAGTGACGTCACTGAGGCTGCGTTACCAGCCTGGCTGAACTGTGGTAAACTTGGTGAGATCCCGCTAGCACTGTGAGAAAGTTACACGGTGCACTCCCGGAGAACTCACCTCTGCACCGTGCTGCTTTCTCACGGTGCTAGCGGGGATCTCACCGAGGTCACTGCAGTTTGAGATTAGAGATGCGCTTTTTCTGGGGCAGCTTAGATCTGATGTTTTTAGCCTGGGGGAGCAGTATCAATGGCCCCTTCTTTGGCTATTAATATCAGCCCACAGCTGTCTGCATAGCCTTTGCTGGTTGTTAAATATAGGGGAACCCTACATCATTTTTTTAGAGTCCCCCATTTTAATATCCAGCCCTGCTGTATGTAGCAGAGGCAATCAGACAGCTTCAGCTTTAAGTCTCCCATGAAAGCAAGTAATAAGTAAAACAAAAATTTTTTTTAAATATATTAAAAAAATATAAAACAATATAAAAGCTCAAATCCCCCCTCTTCAAAATAAAACAAAAAAAATCAAATATACACATATTCGTTATCGCCACGTTCAAAATCGCCTGCTCTATCAATATATAAAAAGAGTTACCGTATATACTCATGTATAAGCCGACCAGTGTATACGCCGACCCCCCTAATTTTGCCACAAAAAACTTGGAAAACTTATTGACTCGCGTATAAGCCGGGTGTATAAGTTGCCGTCCTGCTCTGTGCTCCCCCATCCAGCTCTGTGCGCCCCCATTCTCCTCTGTGCTCCCCTCCTCCTGCTTCATTATCCTGTCCTGCTCTGTGCTTTCCATCCTCTCCCGTCCTGCTCCGTGCTCCCCCATCCAGCTCTGCACTCCCCCATTCTCCTCTGTGCCCACCCTCGTCCTGCTCCGTGCTCTCCATCCTCCCCCGTTCTGCTCCGTGCTCTCCGTCCTCCCCCCGTCCTGCTCCGTGCTCTCCGCCCTCCCCCGTTCTGCTCCGTGGTCTCCGTCCTCCCCCGTTCTGCTCCGTGCTCTCCGTCCTCCCCCCGTTCTGCTCCGTGCTCTCCGTCCTCCCCCCGTCCTGCTCCGTGCTCTCCGTCCTCCCCCGTTCTGCTCCGTGCTCTCCGTCCTCCCCCCGTTCTGCTCCTTGCTCTCCGTCCTCCCCCCGTCCTGCTCCGTGCTCCTTGTCCTCCTCCATGCTCCCCCCATCCTCCTCCATCATACTCACCCTCCCCGTGCCGTCGCTGAACGTCCCGGCCGGCAATCCTGCGTTCTCCCCGGCTTCCTGCAGCTCTCCAGCGCTGAGCGGTGATGTAATACCGCTCATTAAGGCCATGAATATGGAGGCCAAGCCCATGGGAGTGGCGTCGCGTCCATATTACATGACCTTAATGAGCGGGTATTACGTCACCGCTCAGCGCTGGAGAGCTGCAGGAAGCCGGGGAGAACGCAGGATTGCAGGGACGTTCAGCAATGGCACGGGGAGGGTGAGTATGATGTCCCAGCCACCGGCTCCTGCCGCCGCATCCCCTCCCCCGCTGGTTTCTGCCCTATGACTCGTGTATAAGCCGAGGAGGCATTTTCAGCACAAAAAAAGGTGCTGAAAATCTCGGCTTATACACGAGTATATACGGTAATCTAATCGGTAAATGGCGTAGCGAAAAAGAAAATCGAAATGCCAGAATTACGTTTTTTTGGTCGTTGCAATGTTGCAATAAAATGCAATAACAGGCGATCAAAAGAATGTATCTGCACCAAAATGGTATCAATAAAACGTCAGATCGGCACAGAAAAAAATAAGCCCTCAGTCAGCCCCAGATCTCATAAAATGGAGACGCTACGGGTCTCGGAAAATGGCAACTTATTTTTCTTTTATTTTTTTTACAAAGTTTAGAATTTTTGTTCACCACTTAGATAAAAAAGAACCTAGACTTGTTTGATGTCTATAAACTTTTAATGACCTGGAGAATCATAATGGCAGGTCAGTTTTAGCATTTAGTGAACCTAGTAAAAAAGCCAAACAAAAAAGAAGTGTGTCATTGCACATACAGTTAGGTCCATAAATATTTGGACAGAGACAACATTTATCTAATTTTGGTTCTAGACATTACCACAATGAATTTGAAACAAAACAAATCAGATGCAGTTGAAATTCAGACTTTCAGCTTTCATTTGAGGGTATCCACATTCAAATTGGATGAAGGGTTTAGGAGTTTCAGCTCCTTAACATGTGCCACCCTGTTTTTAAAGGGACCAAAAGTAATTGGACAAATGACTCCAAGGCTATTTCATGGACAGGTGTGGGCAATCCCTTTGTTATGTCATTCTCAATTAAGCAGATTAAAGGGCCGGAGTTGATTTGAGGTGTGGTGTTTGCATTTGGAAGGTTTTGCTGTGAAGGAAACATGCGGTCAAAGGAGCTCTCCATGCAGGTGAAACAAGCCATCCTTAAGCTGCAAGAACAGAAAAAAACCCATCCAAGAAATTGCTACAACATTAGAAGTGGCAAAATCTACAATTTGGTACATCCTGAGAAAGAAAGAAAGCACTGGTGAACTCATCAATCCAAAAAGACCTGGGAGCCCACGGAAGACAACAGTGGTGGATGATCGCCGCATACTTTCTTTGGTGAAGAAGAACCCGTTCACAACATCAACTGAAGTCCAGAACACTCTCAGTGAAGTAGGTGTATCTGTCTCTAAGTCAACAGTAAAGAGAAGACTCCATGAAAGTAAATACAAAGGGTTCACATCTAGATGCAAACCATTCATCAATTCCAAAAATAGACAGGCCAGAGTTAAA
This sequence comes from Oophaga sylvatica, assembly GCA_033576555.1. Classification (NCBI taxonomy): domain Eukaryota; kingdom Metazoa; phylum Chordata; class Amphibia; order Anura; family Dendrobatidae; genus Oophaga; species Oophaga sylvatica. Next base: position 37,076,879 of record JARQOD010000007.1, on the reverse strand, counting down.
TTTGCTGAAAAACACCTCCAGAAGCCAGCTCAGTTCTGGAAAAGTATTCTGTGGACAGATGAGACAAAGATCAACCTGTACCAGAATGATGGGAAGCCAAAAGTTTGGAGAAGAAAGGGAACGGCACATGATCCAAGGCACACCACATCCTCTGTAAAACATGGTGGAGGCAACGTGATGGCATGACCATGCATGGCTTTCAATGGCACTGGGTCACTTGTGTTTATTGATGACATAACAGCAGACAAGAGTAGCCGGATGAATTCTGAAGTGTACCGGGATATACTTTCAGCCCAGATTCAGCCAAATGCTGCAAACTTGATTGGACGGCGCTTCATAGTACAGATGAATAATGACCCCAAGCATACAGCCAAAGCTACACAGGAGTTCATGAGTGCAAAAAAGTGGAACATTCTTCAATGGCCAAGTCAATCACCAGATCTTAACCCAATTGAGCATGTATTTCACTTGCTCAAATCCAGGCTTAAGAGGGAAAGACCCACAAACAAGCAAGACCTGAAGGCTGCGGCTGTAAAGGCCTGGCAAAGCATTAAGAAGGAGGAAACCCAGCGTTTGGTGATGTCCATGGGTTCCAGACTTAAGGCAGTGATTGCCTCCAAAGGATTCGCCACAAAATATTGAAAATAAAAATATTTTGTTTGGGTTATGTTTATTTGTCCAATTACTTTTGACCTCCTAAAATGTGGAGTGTTTGTAAAGAAATGTGTACAATTCCTACATTTTCTAACACATATTTTTGTTCAACCCTTCAAATTAAACTTTACAATCTGCACTTGAATTCTGTTGTAGAGGTTTCATTTCAAATCCAATGTGGTGGCATGCAGAGCCCAACTCGCGAAAATTGTGTCACTGTCCAAATATTTCTGGCCCTGACTGTACTTTTTTGCAATTTCACCGCACTTGGAATTTTTTCCCATTTTCTGTTACACGATATGGTAAAACCAATGGTTTGTTCAAAAGTACAACTCATCCCGCAAAAAAACAAGCCCCCAAATGGCCATTTTGACCAAAAAATAAAAAGGTTATGGCTCTGGGAAGAAGGGGAGCAAAAAATGAAAATGCAAAACCAAAAATACCCCTGGTCGTTAAGGGGTTAATCAACCATGTGGGGTGGGGACTCAAGCTCCCACTTGAACATTCAAAAAATACTAACTGAATACTGAGCATCCGAAGCACACTGATGCTTGAGCGATTCACGAGTGGTGACGAGCCCACTCGCTCATCACTGATCACATGCCAATTATTGGCATTGCTGTTTTTGGCCAGTACAGCATGTGAGCTCACCTGTATAAAGGGCAGATCACGCATGCCAAAGCCATTATGCTCTCATTAGTGTAGGGACAGGACCCAGCTAAAGTGAGGGACAGATCCTAACTGCTCATTTTGCAAAAAAGCCTCTGTGTGTACTCTGCAACCCATATCTATGGGAGTACTGTGCTAAAAGCAGGCGGCCGTGTGTACTCTGCAACCTATCTGCAGCCTATATCTGTGGGAGTATTTTGCCCAAAAGCCTCTGTGTGTACACTGCACCCCCTGTCTGTGGGAGTACTGTTCCTTTAAGCAGCTGTGTGTACTCTGCACTCATCGCCTGTGAGAGTACTGTTCCTTTAAGCCACTGTGTTATGTTTCGGTAGCTGAGGAGTGCAGGCAAAAAAGGCAATACACCAGAGCAGTTGGAATCTATGAGATTGCAGTACCCTGACTAACCACAACAACTAGAGGCAGCCGTGGAGCGTTCCTACGTTGGTCCTAGACGCCTCGTCACAGCCTGAGAAACTAACTACACCTAAAGATAGATATAGGAAAGCTATCTGCCCCGGAGCAGAACCCCAAAGATAATAGAAAGCCCCCAAACATGTAATGGCGGTTAGACAAGAAGAAATACTGACACAGACAGAAAATAGTATGAGCAAACGTTGGGGCCCAAACTAACTAAATAGAAAAGGATAGGAAGGGCACTTACTGCAATCCCAGAAAACCCTGAAAAGCACCAACTCTACTAATTTCAAAAACACCTGAGATCACACGACCTCTACCACCTAAATTAGTTCTCTGGTGTAACAAAATCAAAACAGCAGCCACTGAAAAAACTGGAAAAAGCAAAAGTACAAACATCAGTGGCTGAACTAAACTGAGAGGGCAAAAGCCCCCGGAGGGGACCCTGAAGGCCCCCACAGAAGTGCAGGACAAAATGCAAAAATCAAGCACAAAAACAAAAGAAGAAAAATGTCTTATCTGTTAGCAGGAGATGCAGACACGACACAGCAGGCTACAAGGGAAACAGGAATCAAGGATAGAGACCAGAACAATTGATCACCGGCAACCCTGATGGGAAGGTGACTCCCTTATATAAGACCAGTCAGTAACACCTGATTCCCAATCCTCACAATCTTCACAATCTTCACTGGACAGACCAGTACCGCTTGTAACCACCAGAGGGAGCCTCTGCTCAGAACTCATCTCAAGCCCATTCACAACAGTACCCCCCCCTTGAGGAGGGGTCACCGAACCCTCATTTGAGCAACCAGGTCGGTCAGGATGAGTTCTATGGTACGCACGGATGAGTCTCCTAGCATGGATGTCCGAAGTAAAGACCCAAAAATTGTCTTCCTGACCATAACCTCTCCACTTAACCAAATACTGGAGTTTCCATCTAGAAAAACGAGAATCTAATATTTTCTCAACCACATACTCCAGATTGCCCTCAACCAAAACAGGGTCAGGAGGCACAGAAGCAGGAACCACTGGCTCAACAAACCTCTTCAACAAGGACTTGTGGAACACGTTATGGATCTTAAATGTCCCTGGAAGAAGCAAACGAAAAGAAACAGGATTAAGAATCTCCATGATCTTATAAGGTCCAATGAACCTAGGCTTAAATTTAGGAGATGCTACTCTCATAGGAATATTTTTTGAGGACAACCAGACCAAGTCCCCTACTTTAAACCGAGGACCATCAGTCCTATGCCGGTTAGCAAACCGCTGGGCCCTCTCCTGAGACAGGGACAACCTCTCCACTACCTGGTCCCAAATCTGTTGCATATGCTCCACAACAGAGTCAACACCTGGACAGACAGAAGCCTCCGTCTGTCCTGAAGAAAATCGAGGGTGAAACCCAGAATTACAGAAAAACGGAGACATCAAAGTGGCAGACCTAGCCCTATTATTAAGAGCAAACTCAGCCAAAGGCAAAAAAGAGACCCAGTCATCCTGATCAGCAGACACAAAGCATCTTAGATAAGTCTCCAATGTCTGGCTTGTTCTCTCAGTTTGACCATTGGTCTGAGGATGAAATGCCGAGGAGAAAGACAATTGAACACCCAGTTTAGAACAAAAGTCCTCCAAAATCTGGAAACAAACTGGACTCCTCTGTCAGACACTATGTTCTCAGGAATGCCGTGTAAACGAACCACGTGCTGAAGGAACAACGGCACCAATTCAGAGGAGGAAGGCAACTTAGGTAATGGCACAAGATGTATCATCTTGGAAAACCTATCACAAATCACCCAGATGGCGGTCATTCTCTGAGAAACAGGAAGGTCGGAAATGAAATCCATAGAGATATGGGTCCATGGTCTCTTGGGCACAGGCAATGGCATCAACAAACCACTAGAGCGAGAGCAAGGCTTGGAGCGAGAGCAAGTCCCGCAGGACTGCACAAATTCCCTGACATCACGAGACAAGGTAGGCCACCAAAAGGACCGACTAACCAAGTCTCTGGTACCAAAAATTCCGGGATGCCCAGCCAACGCGGAACAATGAATCTCAGACATCACACTCTTTTTCCACTGGTCCGGGGCAAACAATTTTCCAACAGGGCAGCGCTCGGGCCTATCCTCCTGACACCCCTCCAGAGCAAGTCTCAAATTAGGTGAGATGGCGGAAAGAACTACACCCTCTTTCAAAATAACAGAAGGATCAGATAACTCAGGAGAGTCCGCAAGGAAGCTCCTCGAGAGGGCATCCGCCTTAACATTCTTAGTGCCAGGAAGAAAGGAAACCACAAAATTAAAACGTGTGAAAAACAAGGCCCACCTGGCCTGTCTAGGATTGAGTCGCTTGGCAGATTCCAGATAAACCAGATTCTTATGGTCAGTAAGGACCACCACCTGATGTTTGACTCCCTCCAGCCAATGTCTCCACTCTTCAAAAGCCCACTTCATGGCCAATAACTCCCGATTACCCACGTCATAATTACATTCAGTAGGAGAAAATTTTCGAGAGAAAAAGGCACAAGGGTTACTTTTAGAGGTCTCTGGATCTTTTTGGGACAAAACGGCACCTGCCCCAATTTCAGAGGCATCAACCTCCACCTGAAATGGCAGAGAAACATCAGGCTGACGTAGAACAGGAGCAGAAGTGAATCTCTGCTTAAGTTCCTGAAATGCAGAGACTGCCTCAGGAGGCCAATTCACCACATCAGAACCCTTTTTGGTCAAATCAGTTAATGGTTTAACAATAACCGAGAAATTACCAATAAATTTACGATAAAAATTGGCAAAACCCAAAAATCTTTGAAGAGCCTTTAATGAAGTAGGTTGGACCCAATCACAGATGGCCTGAACCTTGACCGGGTCCATTTCAATAACAGATGGGAACAAAATGAATCCCAGAAATGAGATCCTCTGTATGCCAAAAAGACACTTTGATCCCTTCACATACAGAGCATTCTCTCTCAAAATCTGGAATACAGTGCGAACATGTTTCACATGAGAGTCCCAGTCATTAGAAAAAATCAAGATATCATCCAAATAAACAATCAGAAATTTATCCACAAAATCCCTGAAAATGTCATTCATGAAGGACTGGAAGACAGAAGGAGCATTAGTGAGCCCAAAGGGCATCACAAGGTACTCAAAATGCCCCTCCGGGGTATTGAATGCCGTCTTCCATTCATCCCCGTGCTTAATGAGAATAAGGTTATATGCCCCCCTGAGGTCAAGCTTGGTAAACCAAGTAGCGTTTTTCACCCTGGAAAACAGGTCAGAAATCAAGGGTAACGGGTATTGATATTTCACAGTAATATTGTTCAAAAGACGATAATCAATACATGGCCTTAATGAACCATCCTTTTTGGCCACAAAGAAAAAACCGGCACCTAAGGGTGAAGAGGATGGTCTGATATGACCCTTCTCCAATGACTCCTTGATATAAGACCGCATAGCGTCATGTTCAGGTACAGACAAGTTAAAAAGGCGACCTTTAGGGAATTTACTACCAGGCACTAATTCAATAGCGCAGTCATAGCTCCTATGGGGAGGCAAGGATGCAGATTTACTTTCGCTAAATACATCAGAAAAATCAATCAAAAAGTCAGGAACATCCTGAGCCTGGGGGAGGCAGAAAAAACAGGAGTGTTGGTATTAACACATTGGCAGCCCCAACTGGTTACAGACACAGATTTCCAATCCAAAACAGGATTATGAGACTGTAACCAAGGGAAACCCAGTACGATAATATCATGCAGATTATACAGAACCAAAAATTTGCAGCACTCTTGATGATCAGGTTCAACCCTCATTATCACCTGAGTAGAGAACTGAGGTTTATTCTCAGCCAAAGGGGTAGAATCGATCCCCAGTAGGGGAATAGACTTCTGTAGGGGTATCAAGGGAAACCCACAACGTTTAGCAAAATCATAATCAATCAGGTTAATAGCTGCTCCAGAATCAACGAAAGCCTGAGCAGAAAATGAGGACAGAGAGCATATCAGAGTGACAGTTAATAAAAACTTAGTCTGAACACTACCCAAGACAACTGAGCGTGCAAAACGTCTTCCCCGCTTAGGGCAGACTGAAATAGCATGAGAGGCATCACCACAGTAGAAACATAACCCATTGCGCTTTCGAAACTCATGACGCTGTGCCCCAGACACCACTCTATCACACTGCATGGATTCAGAAGCAGGTTCACAAGGCAACACTATTCCACGCATACTTCTCCGCTCACGCAAACGTCTGTCAATTTGAATCGCTAATGACATAGAATCATTGAGACCAGAGGGGAAAGGGAATCCCACCATAACATCCTTTACATTATCTGACAGACCCTTCCGAAAAAGGGCCGCCAAAGCGTCGTCATTCCACTTGGTCAGGACTGCCCACCTACGGAATCTCTGACAGTATAACTCAGCGTCATCAAGCCCCTGATTTAATGTCAACAAGGCTTTTTCAGCTTGATCTGTGACATTAGGCTCATCGTACAATAACCCCAAAGCCTGAAAAAATGCATCAACATCACTCAAAACAGGATCCCCAGGTGTCAGGGAAAAAGCCCAATCCTGAGGATCGCCGCGCAGGAGAGAGATGACAATTTGAACCTGCTGCGCTGCATTCCCTGAGGACTTAGATTTTAAGGCAAAAAACAATTTACAATTATTTTTGAAATTCTGAAACTTAGCTCGATCCCCTAAAAACAAATCTGGCATGGGAATCCTAGGTTCCACAACAGGCAACCTAGCAAGATAGGTAGCAATACTCCGAACCTCAGTGGCAAGCTGACCCACACGGCCAGACAACTGTGCAAAATCCATTGAGAGAAAAAATCCTCCCCAGCACCCAGAGATACAGAGGGAAAAAAAAAAAATGCAACAAACAGAAAAATATCTCTGACAACTCTGACAACCTTTTTTCTTTCACAAATTTTTTCCCTTCTGTGAGTACCATACAATTTTAAATTTTGGGCCAGTGATACTGTTATGTTTCGGTAGCTGAGGAGTGCAGGCAAAAAAGGCAATACACCAGAGCAGTTGGAATCTATGAGATTGCAGTACCCTGACTAACCACAACAACTAGAGGCAGCCGTGGAGCGTTCCTACGTTGGTCCTAGACGCCTCGTCACAGCCTGAGAAACTAACTACACCTAAAGATAGATATAGGAAAGCTATCTGCCCCGGAGCAGAACCCCAAAGATAATAGAAAGCCCCCAAACATGTAATGGCGGTTAGACAAGAAGAAATACTGACACAGACAGAAAATAGTATGAGCAAACGTTGGGGCCCAAACTAACTAAATAGAAAAGGATAGGAAGGGCACTTACTGCAATCCCAGAAAACCCTGAAAAGCACCAACTCTACTAATTTCAAAAACACCTGAGATCACACAACCTCTACCACCTAAATTAGTTCTCTGGTGTAACAAAATCAAAACCGCAGCCACTGAAAAAACTGGAAAAAGCAAAAGTACAAACATCAGTGGCTGAACTAAACTGAGAGGGCAAAAGCCCCCGGAGGGGACCCTGAAGGCCCCCACAGAAGTGCAGGACAAAATGCAAAAATCAAGCACAAAAACAAAAAGAAGAAAATGTCTTATCTGTTAGCAGGAGATGCAGACACGACACAGCAGGCTACAAGGGAAACAGGAATCAAGGATAGAGACCAGAACAATTGATCACCGGCAACCCTGATGGGCAGGTGACTCCCTTATATAAGACCAGTCAGTAACACCTGATTCCCAATCCTCACAATCTTCACTGGACAGACCAGTACCGCTTGTAACCACCAGAGGGAGCCTCTGCTCAGAACTCATCTCAAGCCCATTCACAACACACTGTGTGTACTCTGCACTCCCCCACATCATCTCCACCTGTGGGAGTGCTTTGTGAAAAAGGCACTGTGGGTACTCTTGCCATTCATAAACCAAAGAAGTAATTTTTTTTGTACCTCTGTCTTTTCTATTAGTGTGACAAAAAAAATAAATCAGCCAGCTTTTGCCATTTATACACCAAAAAATATTTTGTCAGAACCACTGTCTTTTCTTGTAGTGTTGCAAATAAATAATTGGCATCAGCCATCTTGTTGCCATTTATAGGCCAAACAAATATTTCTTCTAAACTGGTGTGTGATTTTTAGTAGTCTGGGAAATAAATAATTGTCATCAGCTGTCTTGTTGCAATTTACAGGCCAAATAAATAATTTTATTAAAGAGATGTTTGCCTTATAGTAGTCTGAGAACGAAATAATTTGCATTATCCATCTCGTTGCCATTCATATGCCAAAGAAATAATTTTTCTGTAATGCTGTCTTTTCTAGTAGTGTGACATATAATTATTTGGCATCAGCCAGCTTTTTATCATTTATAGGCCAAAAAATATTTTCAGATCTGCTGTCTTTTCTAATAATGTTGCAAATAAATAAATGACATCAGATATCTTGTTGCCATTTATAGGACAAAGAAATACATTTCTTAAACCGATGTGTGTTTTATAGTAGTCTGAGAAATAAATAACATCAGCCATCTCGTTGCCATTTATATCCAAACAAATAATTTTTCTAAACCTGTGTGTGATTTTTAGTAGCCTGGGAAATAATTGGCATCAAACCAGCTCGGCTTTCCCTCTGTTGCTTATGCAAAGTACGGGACATCCACGCCTATTTTTTCAATTTTGTTTTTAATTTATTAACAAGAACAGTAAGGTCACATCATAGCAACTGTTACTCTTGATTTGCAAGAGTCGGACTGATGAACGTCTGCGAATTCAGCAATCATGAGACCCTGTGGCTTGAACTCAGGTAACCATTCAGGTTACCAGAGTTCACAGCCACAGGGTCTGCCGACAGCTGTTTCCAACTGCTGAAACACTTGGAGGCTGTGAACTAAGGTTACCTTGGGTGTGTATTTTACTGTACTTGATAATAAAAAATGAAAAAAAAAATGGTGTGGGGTCACCCAAATTTTCATAAGCAGAAGAGGGAATGCTGACGGCTGATGTTAAAATTCTGTGAAGGAGCCAAAAGCCATGAAAGTTCCCAGGCTATTATAATCAGCTCACAGCTGTTTGCTTAGCCATTACTGGTTATTATAGGGGTGACCCCCCCTAAAAAAATGACGTGGGGTCCTCCTATAATCAATAAGCACCAAAATCTATGCAGACATCTGCGGGCTAATATTAATAGCCTAGGAAAGGGCTATGAATATTGGCCCCCTCCCATACTAAAAACATCAGCTCTCAGCCACCCCAGAAATGGTTTACAAATCTAGCACTTAGCCTCGCTCTTCCCACTTGCCGTGGTGCAGTGGCAACTTGGGTAATATTTGTGGGGTCAATGTCAGCTTTGTATTGGCAGCTGACATCAAGCCCACAGGTTAGCAATGGAGAGGCGTCTATAAAATGCCGCTATTACTAAGCCCTTAGTTAGATTGTAAAAAAGACAGCCAGAATAAAGTCCTTTAACTCCTTTACGACTTTAGATGTGTCCATGCATCCAGGTCGTCAGGTACTTTATAATCTTGGACGTATGGATACGCCCAGGTGATTTTGCGCACACAATAGCTGTGTGCGCTCAATTGCTGCTGGGTGTCAGCAAATTCTGACAGCTGACACTCGGCTCTCAGTGTCAGGACTGCTCTCGGGCAATTTAACCCCAGCATTTAATTGCAGAATTTAGTGAGCAGGCTGAGGTAAAAAAGCCCCTCTGCCCTTAAATCAGTGCCCCTGCGACTTCATCGCGGGGGCCCATTCATTGCCATGGTGACCCGATGTCGTCACCATGCACTAGCAAGTTAGTTAGATCATGCGCAGTGTATTACAGCACTTCTCGTGGGGCAGTCATGGATTCCCCTATTCAGATACTAGTGCTTAGGGATCCAAAAACATGGCGCCGCATGGGGACACTTTCTGCTGCATTACATCACTTCCGTTGAGGCAGTCACATGATCTGCTACAACCAGGAATTTGATACACCAGGAATTGAATCGCATGGCAGCAGCTGAGGCTCTCTGCCTTTCCTATAAAAACCGCACATGGTCCTTGTTTGTTAGTGCTTCTCTCCTATGCACCATGATGCCATTCTCATGTGCTGTGTCTACAGTCGTTTGACCTGTATGATCTTATTCTGGTAAGTTTCTCTGCATAGATCCCAATCTAGGTGAATGTATGAACACTGTTTTCATCTTGCTATACCTTTAGCTCTCACAATTGATTAATTGCATAAACTCTTTGAGCTATGATACACATGCTGTAGGCATATACCTTTGACTATGTATATTTTTTTGGCTCACTTTCCTTTCCATTTGTCATGAACTTATTAAGCTTACTTGCATTAATATATTGACGCTGCTTATATTTTAAGGGCTGATAATTTTTTGACTGCCATGTAGAGTTGAGCGATACTTTCCGATATCCAAAAGTATCGGAATCGGAATGGTATCGCCGATACCCAAAAAATATCGGCGATACCCGATACCGATACCGGAAATCCAATGTAAGTCTATGGGAACAAAATATCGGAATTAAAAAAAACCCATTCTTGCCTTGTTGGTTAATTGTACATGAAGGAAAACAACAAAGAGTAATGTAGAATGTATTGGGGGAGGTTGACGAGACATTAAAGGCATAGATGTTTAACCCAATCAAATGGAATAGCATTAATATTTTTTTTTTTAAAGATGTTCGGATTGACGAATAAATTGACAATGTTGTTAACGTTTTTTCTATTTTGGCAAATATGTATATTTCACAACTTCCATGCTCTTCACCTTTTTAACTTTTGACACACTTTCTCCTTCATAATCTTCAGCAGCATCATCTTTTTCATCAAATTATTCTTCAACTTCACCTTCTTTATCTTCTTCTTAAACTTCTTGCTATTCATCTTTTTGTTAACATTACTCATATTGTTCTTATTAAACTATTATGCTTCTTCATATTCTACTTCATCTTCATCTTCTTCATCATATTCTTATTTGTGACAGAGATTCCTGTACTTGTAATCTGTAAAAGTATGAATTTTTCATCCTTCCGTTCTTGCTGTCACAAAAGATTTAAATTACAACAGTATTTGTCCATGTTCAGTTTAGCCTGCAGCAGCAGGCATTTTCCAGGGGCACCACGAGGAGGAACGGACTCACCCCCATACACTGCTTAGTCTTCTTCTGCTTATAATTTAGAGCATATATTTTGCTCTTCATTTTGGTCTTATACTTCATGTTCTTCTGCTTTTTGATCTTCTGCTTATTGTTCTTCTGTCTCTTGTTCTGTATCTTGTAGTTTGTCTTAACCTTCTTTGTCCTGTTGGTGATCTTCTTTTGGGTAATCTTTTATTTCTTCTTTGTGATGGTGTTCAGGCTGGTTGGCTTGATGCTCGTCGTCTTTGTGGTCGTCATCTTCTTCGGGGTGGTCATCAGGGTCGTCGTCTTCATTGTTGGAGATCCAGCGTGATTACCCAAAAAAACATAAAAAATCTTCAATTTGTAAATGTAGCTGAAGGTACAAGAAGGCTGACTAACTTCCGAGAACCAGCTGACGTTACTGGAACCCGGACGGGTAGCAGAAGGTACAAGAGCCAATGCAAGTAACGAGGACCAGCTGACTGTGCTGGAACCCGGAGGGGCAGCAGAAGGAAAAGAGCCAATGGCACAACCGAGGACCAGCTGACGTTACTGGGACACGGTTACTAAGCAGGAGGTACCTGTGCTCCAAAGCACTACCAAGGACCAGCAGACGTTGCTGGAACTCGGATACCGAGATGGAGGCACCTAGGCCAAAGGCACTGCGTAGAACCAGCTGACAGTACTGGAACCCGGACGGGTAGCATAAGGCACCCATGAAAATGTAAGTTGACAGTCCGCAAGCCGTCCGCAGTTACCGAATCACACAGTCCTACAGTGGGTGCTTGTCCTATTGTCACAACGGAAACAGCATTTATTTACTTATCCCACAGCACACATAGGAATCACCTAAACTGCAGGCACCATACAGTCGGCTAACCCGAATGCAACACGACAGGACAACTTATTGGAGGCAAATTGACGTTGACACTGCCAGGAAACAGCTGTCATGCTGTAACCAGGCTAGGCAGGAGTCAGTACCCCTGCCAATTACTTCCGAGCAACAACTGGCGGTGTTGGAGCCCAGGGATGAGAAGAGAACAGGGTGGAGGCAGCAGGACTTTTTGTTGCCGTACACACAGCAGGGGAACAGCTGACATTACTGAACCCCAGTAACACAGGAGCAAATGTTGACTGTGCTAACAGCACTTCCGAGCAACAACTGGTGGTGTTGGAGCACAGTGTCAAGGAGGGTGTAGGCAGAGGCCTAGTATGAGATGTTTGAAGTTAAATTTGTAGTTAGCAGCATAAATTTTTGCCGGACACACAGCAGGGGAACAGCAGGCGTTACTGAACCCCACAAACACATCAGCGATTGTTTTGATCTGTGCATCCAACACTTGTGAGCAGCAACTGGCGGTGTTGAAGCCCAGGGTCAAGAAGGGTTTTGAAATAAAATATTGAGTTATTGCCTTGTTACGTGGCCATTGCAAATGTATGTACTTCAACCAAGAAAAAATGAATGTTTACTAGGACAATAAAATGATGAATTTCAATTCCAAGAATAAAAATAAACACCCTTAAAATATAAACGCATATAAGCACATGGCAACAAGAAATGGAACAACACACCACCCAAAATTTATTTTACAAAATATAGTGTTGTAAATTTATGAATAAAAGTCCATTTTTGTATTTAGGAATGATGTGTAAGGAACGCTATGTTAAACCATAACATAGTGAAGACAATGGATTTTGTAATAGTCACTCATCATCATCATTACAATTTATATGTGACAGTCACACAGATTAAAATTATTTCACTTACGAAAATTGTTAGTTCGGACAGCATTTATTACATGTCCAGCATGGACTCATCAAAGTGATGAGATGACGCAATAATGCACGAAAAAAAAATAAACATTTTAAAAAAACATTATGCATTGTCACAATTTAAGTGGGTGCCTGCAAGTGGAGGTGAAACAAAGGCTACAGATAGCAAAGGTATATACTATGTCTGTATCAGACAGTGGCCAGCCTCTGATGGGTAATGGCGATGTTATACTGTACGTCAATAAAGGCTGCGTCTGCAATCATGCATTTTTTGCTTGTAGAGTGTTGAAGAGGGTAAAAGCATGTCTGGTTGCGCAAGGCTTTATCCGGCAACACTACCTTCCTTGTGTCACGGGTAGGGTAGCGTGTGTCTATTATATGACTCTCTCTAAAATGTGACGTTACGCAGCCTTATTCTGCCCTAGGGACGGCAAAAATACGACAGCAGTAATCATTTACTGTATAAAACTCCACCTATGAGCAACAAAACAAGCACGTTCCCTCTTCCGGTTCCTGCGCTGACATGTGAGGAGGGAGTTTGGAGACGCTCATGAATTCCTCCCAGGTATCCAAGCATATCGGGCCGATAGGAGAGCAGTAAAACCACCCCCGGGAACAGTGACACCTTTTACATTCGTGGGGAAATAATTTATTGAGCGCTACTTGCTACAGAGTTCACAACAGACCCCGAACGGTTTACCTATCCAACTGAAGCAGAAGGACAAGATGGCGCATGGAGGAGAGAAAGAGGAAAGAGGCGCGATGCTGAGCGCTGCCATAGACATGCATCAAGAGCTATTATCAGAAGCACCATGTGACCTGAGAGTTCCTCAGGAATTTGATTCCCAGAAAATGGCTGGAGAGGTCACAGTCCTTCTCTTACCAGACATTCAGCAGCTGCTGGAGTCGGCATTGCAATCGTCATTGTCTTCCATACAAAAGTCTGTAGATCTGAATACCATTGCAATTACCAAGCTGCAACAGGATGTGGCGCTGCTACAACAGGAGAAGCAACTTTCCCAAGACAGAGAACAGAACCTTCAGCAGAACTTACAAAATTTGATAGACAAAATAGAGGACTTGGAAAATCGCTCGAGACGAAGCAATTTACGTCTCGTAGGACTGCCTGAATCGTTTCAATCAGCAGACTTACAATCCATCTGTGAGAATGATCTAACAAAAATATTGTGACTTAAGTACTACTGTTGTTTGGAACGTGCACATCGTGTGGGACCGCTGCAAAACAGCAACAGGCGAGGGAGGCATCGAAACCAACGATGTACAGACCACGGCAAGTAATAATGAAGCTGTTAGATTATAACGACAAAGTTTCATTGTTACGGGCATTCAGAGAAGCGAGGCGCCCACTGCTACTCCATGGCTATGAGATTCTGCTCTTTGAGGACTTCTCAGAATCGGTCTCAAAGAAGAGGAGGGCGTTCAGTTCCATTTGCACAACGTTTTTTGAGCGAGATGTTCGCTTTCAACTACTGTTCTCAGCGCGTTTGCGGTTACAAAGATCTGACGGGACATATGTCATTTATGACACACCAAAGCACTTGGAACAAAATCCACAAAGTGATAGGGAGGCACAGCGAGGCACTTCCAGGTTCTCCCCACGCAGACGACGACAAGATGGCAGTTCATGAAGGAGATCAGGAAAGATGAAAGAAATTCTCTCCACGTTAAATTACATATGAGATATATTTGCTGTTTGAGCCGTTTCTATTGGAGTTCCTTCATACCTATGCTAAAGCATGATAGCTTTGCTGCAATTTTAGATGGTTAAATTAGTTAATTGATATTAGATGTTGAAGATCTCTCATGAGAGAGGGTATCTTGATACACGTGGGACAACTGACTTAAACATTACATATGGAGGGACAATAAGTGAAGCAGGCTATTGGGGTTTCATGCTTTGGACACATGGGGGGGTACACTGAATAGACTGGGAGTATGGGGGTAATCTCCTCACAGTTTAGAAAAAAGAAAGTCACATAAACAGAGGTAGTGGTGGAGAGACTACGACCGCTTACAGCGGTTTATTGTTAAACAAGAGTTACTAGAAAAGGGTAGCAAGGGACCTCTCTCCAATAATTAATCCTGGAATTGTCAATATATCTTGATTTGGTATTTGATATTGTGGTGCTACTTCCTCCTTTCCTCGCAGGTTGGTGCCAACGACGGCCATAAGAGGGTACACCGTCTCCTCCAGCACACTCATAACTTTTCTGCCGCCCATTCAATATGAAGATCATCTCCTGCAATGTCAAAGGCTTGCAGGCGCCGGACATAGCACTTCTCCAAGAGACACATCTGAAGGTGACTGCCATGCACAAATTTTGGGTGGGAGACAGTTACGGGTCACAGGGCACGGAGCGCAAGACAGGGTTATTGACATTAATCAGCAAGCGCTTCAAGGGCAAGGTGATTGACTCCGAAAATGACACAGATGGTCGTTGGGTGAGAATATCAGTATCACTTGACAACAAAACCTGTAGTATTTATAACTTATACGGACCCACAGAAGACAATGGACCATTTTTCCGAGAATTGGAGGCACGTATACTTCAAGACACAATTTCACTGAAAATAGTAGGTGGTGACTTAAATACGGTGAATCGAACCAGTGAAGACCGTCGGTCGATGCGAACGACTGTGCGATCACATGACACACGTTTGAAACCCTTGCTAGACACGACTAACTTTGTAGACACTTGGAGACACCTGAACACAGATGGCAGTGAATATTCCTTCTATTTGTCGGCACATGACTCTTGGTCAAGAATAGATTATATATTGCTATCACAGGAGCTAGTAAGGGGAGTGGAAGAGGCACGTGTGCACAACGTAGCTATATCTGACCACGCACCCGTATCAGTGACCCTGCCAGATATGGTTCAGATGGGGCCAGACCAAACTTTGCGCTCCACTTCCTATTTGTTAACGGATGAGAATTTTCGAGATCAGGTGAAGCAATGGTGGTTGCAATATGTAAGGTATAATGGAGATATTAGGGATAGGCAGCAACTTTAATGGGCAGCAGGGAAGGCAGTAATGCGTGGGAAACTAATAGCTTATCAGACAACCCTAAAAAAGAAGATAGCGACAAACTACTCGCAGGCTAGCAGGATATTACGCGATAGCTACATGGCATACCTGAGAACTTCATCGACACAGGATAAAAATAGATGGAAGCAGGCTAAGGCTGACTTTGACCTATGGGTAGATCGACGCGAGAGAACCAGTAATATGAATTATAGAGCCGATCTATATCGTTATGGTAGCAAATCAGGGAGACAATTATCACGACTAGCGAAAGGAAATCACATTCATCAACATATTACAGCGTTAACGAATAAACATGGGATCATGATCGATCATGCTGATATTGAGGAAAGCCTTATATTTTAACATGATCGGATAAATGAATGTAAAGGTGGCGAGAATTTGAAAAAATACACGCCAGAGAAGGGTGACGAGTGAAATAGTTTAATCAGGATCACAGCAAAGTTAGAGAAGGAAGATGACGGGAGGAATCATAGAACTTGGGGGTTTCCTTACAATTATTAACGAGTTTCGGTTTTCTGTTCTCTTGTTACTTTGACTTTTACAATGTTTATTTTATGACCATATCGGCTGCGACCGAGATGTGTAACGCCTTATGTGGCATTTTTGTTTTGAAAATACAAATAAAAATGAATTTAAAAAACCAAAAAAAAAAAAAAAAATTCCCTCTTCAACAATCTACAAGACAAACAAGCATGATGGGTGACGCTGCCTTTATTGAGGTACAGTATTAGATCGACATTGTCCATGAGTAACTATGCACTGTGATAGCTATATAGCATTATTAATTTATATCTGTTGTGGTTGTTTCACCAGCACTTGCAGGTCTAACTACCTATTGTTAGTATGCAGGATGCACTTTCTAGGTGTAATTATTTATTATTGCGCATTATTACCAGGTTTAGATGCTGGCCATTTCATATATGGTGTGTGAAGTTACAGTTGTCCTCAGTCTTTGTATTTTATTATGTCTGTCATAAATAAAAACTCGTGAGGATGATGATGATGTTTATGATTCGTACATCCATTGACTGCATTATCTTACAGGTACAGATAACGTTCCTTAAGAACCATTAATTGATAATTATGAAATTTAGTTTTATGCATTAATTTTCAAAAGTAAACACTATGTTTTAGTTTTTGTTACCATTTCTACTAGCCATGTGCAGATATGCGCTGTGATGACAAATTAAGATTTGTCCATATTTCTTAGTAAAATGTATCATTTTAGGCCTTGAAAACTTCAATCTTTCCTGTTTTAAACATAACAATCAGGGTGACGGCTCTTCCCTATTTGGAGCATGTTCGACATGGGTTTTTCTGTGCATGTGTAGGGAACAGGAGACTTCTTGCCGGTGTGGTACACCAAAGGGGATCTTGCTGGATGGGAGATATATTTCTTCTAGCAGACTGAAGTTTGCTCATGATTTCACATGATCACAAGGACCTGTGATAAGGTCATAGTAACGTGATCTGGTCAGCTCATGTGTACCTCACCTGAGGGTGTGGAGTAGGCCTATAAAATAAGGAGCTGTTGTAGTTGGTGTGTGGAAGGAAGGAGTTTGGCTGGAGTCAGCCTGGAAGATTGTTTTGTTACTGTGTGCCAGTGTGCACCAGGAAGCGAGTACCAGACCACCCGGAATGGGACCTGGCGGTCTCTGCTGACCTGCAGCCGCTTAGTTAAGCCCGTCCCAAGCAAGGGTGAGTCTGGGACCAGTGGTTCTCCAAACTGTAGTGATTTATGTTCTGTTTTTATTTTGTTATCTGGACTTTTTGTTGAAATCATGATTAAAACCACTGACATTTGAACTAAAAGGCTGTGTGTTTTCCTCATTACTGCGGCCCAGCCCTGCCTACCAGAGCGGATCCCTACAATTGGTGGCTTCAATGCGGGCAACGCAGGGAGGTCAGGCTATTTTTTCCTGCATGACACTAAATGTCCTGGGTAAAGAAAGTGACGCAAAACCCGATGGATAACTGTCCGAAGATGGAGAACACCGTAAAAATGCTGGTGGAGGCCATGCGACAGCAACAGCAGGCTACACAGCAGCAACAGCAGGCTATGCAGCAGCAGAAGGCTATACAGCAGCAGGCTATGGAGCGGCAGCAGGCTATACAGCAGCAGGCTATGGAGCAGCAGCAGATATTTAATCGACAGCAACAGGAAAACTATAGTCTACTGATGCAGCACATCACAGCGCCGCAGACAGCAGGAGCTACCCGGGATGCCAGGATGTCCGTAAAGCAGTGCGTACACCGATCCGAAATATGAAGCAATCAGATGACGTCGAGGTGTACCTGGAGATGTTTGAAGGCGTGGCAAAAAGGGAGAGAGTGCCCCGGGACCAGTGGCCGAGATCGTGGCTCCGTTTTTGACTTCAGGACCCGCAAAAGCCTATAGGGACCTACCCCCCGAGCAACAGGAGGACTATGAGAGCGTCAAGGGTGAGATACTTGCACGTCTTGGGGTAAATGTTTTGGTCCGGGCCCAGCGGGTACACCAGTGGAAGTTTTCCCCTTCTGAGCCAGCTCGGTACCAGTATTATGACTTGATACACCTGATAGAAAAGTGGTTGCAGCCGGAGGTGTTGTCACCCCGCGCTATGCTGGATCGTATAGTGACTGATAAATTCTGGAGAACTTTGCCCCACACCCTTCAAACATGGGTTGGACAGGCAGCCCCTACTGATGGTCTCCAAATGGTAGACCTCATTGAAAGATATGGGGCTACCAAGGAGATACAGGAAGAGACTACCCGGAAGGTATCAAGTAAATTCCCCAAACCTTCACCCACAGCTCGGCGAGCAGAGACTTTGAGGGCCGCCCATGATGGGTCGGGGAACGAAAGGGGCCCCATAATCTGTTGGCGGTGCCAAGAACCAGGACATGGGAGAGCTGATTGCCCCCACCTGACTGAGCCCATGGACAACAACTTTGGCTACTATCAGTCTCACTATGCAGAACACGTGTGCAGTGGACAAACCAGAGGGACCCAGTATGAACCATTTGTGTAAAGTGGAGGTGGAGGGTAACCCTGCTGTGGCTGTACTGGACTCAGGTAGTCTCGTGACCCTAATACGAGCCAGCCACGTCCAAATCAGCGAGTATACTGCTCTGAAAATGGGTGTTTTGTGTATTCATGGGGACTTAAAACATTATCCTACCGCCCTGGTGATGATAAACACGTCAGCGGGGAGGAGGTGAGACGAGGTGGGGGTGGTGGTTAATTTGCATTATGAGGTAAGAATGGGGATAGATTTTCCATTATTTTCTGTGCTTTGGCCTGTAATTACCCCTCCCACAGAACAGTCGTCGGCACCAGTGGCAACCAGGTTGCATTCTCCTGAAATCGGGCATGAACCTGGTGGCCCAGAGGAAGATGTACTGGCGGTAGGAGTACCTTTGCCTTCGGTGGAGGAGGAAAACCCCTCTCCTATAGAAGTGTTAGCTGGGGAGATGGAAGATTTGCCACCGGGACCAGAATTCTCATAGTTAAATGTGGCAGGTGACAATTTTGTTACGGCGCAACTACGTGACCCTACGTTGACTCCAGCCCGTGAAAATGTACTGGTTGTCAATGGGGAACCCCAACACCCCGGGGCAGCTACAGTATTTCCCCAATTCGAGATGAACCAAGATTTGCTGTATCGGGTTGAAAAAATACATGGGGAAATTGTCGAGCAATTGCTGGTACCGCAGTCATATCGGAGGTTGGTAATGGACTTAGCGCATGCGCATGTACTAGGGGGACATTTGGGACAAAAGAAAACCCTAGACAGAATTCTATAACGGTTTTACTGGCTAGTGGTCTATGAAGAAGTTAAACAGTATTGTAACTCTTGTCCCGTGTGCCAGGTAACCAGTCCGCAGCCTCATTTTCGGAGTCCCTTGGTGCCATTACCAATTATAGAGGTACCGTTTGAGACAATAGCCATGGATCTGGTGGGTCCGGTTAATAAATCACCAAGGGGTCATCAACACATCCTCGTTGTTCTAGATTACGCTAGCAGGTATCCTGAGGCTATTCCCCTGCGACACACCTCAGCCAAACAGATCGCAAAAGAACTCATGGGTATGTTCTCTCGGGTGGGAATCCGTCAAGAAATCTTAACAGATCAGGGGACCCGCTTTATGTCAAAAATCATGAAGGAACTGTGCCACTTGTTAAGTGTTAAACAGTTGCGCACATTGGTCTATCATCCCCAAACAGACGGTTTAGTAGAAAGGTTCAATAAAAAACCCTGAAGAATATGTTTAAAAAACCAGTCTCGAAAGATGCTTTGGACTGGGATCTCTTGTTGCCATATCTGATGTTTGCAGTGCGGGAGGTGCCCCAGGCATCTACGGGGTTCTCGCCCTTTGAACTATTATATGGCAGACATCCCCATGGCTTACTCGATATAGTAAAAGAGGCCTGGGAAAACCATCCAACTCCCCACAAAAGTGTGATAGAACATGTGGCCAAAATGCAAGAGAGAATGGAGACAGTCCTACCATTAGTCCGAGAACATATGGAAGCAGCACAAAGGTCACAGAGGCAGGTCTATAACCGGGAGGCACGGGTAAGGTCCTTTAACCCTGGGGATCGGGTGTTGGTACTTGTGCCTACAGTGGATAGTAAGTTCCTTGCAAGGTGGCAGGGTCCCTACGACATTATAGAGAAGGTGGGACCAGTAAACTATAAAATACAGCAACCAGGGCGGAGAAAGCCAGAACAGGTATACCATGTGAATCAGCTCAAACCATGGAAAGACAGAGACACGCTTGGTGAGGATTGTCCACGGCCTGCATTTCCAGTACAGATGGCTTCCTTGCCTCAGGAGAAGGCAAGAGAAGTCCTCTCCGCCGTCAAAATACCAGACACTTTGTCGCCCAGACAAGTTCAGGAAGTCCGAGAGTTTGTTAGCTGAAATACAGATGTATTTTCGGAACTTCCTGGTCGTACCTCCCTAATCCAACATGACATTGTCACTGAGCCGCAGGGCAAAGTACAATTAAAGCCATATCAGCTGCCTGAGGCCCGGCGACAAGCCAGCAAGGAAGAGGTCAAGAAGATGCTGCAGTTAGGGGTCATTGAAGAGTCCCAGAGTGAGTGGGCCAGCCCAATAGTCCTAATACCAAAGCCAGATGGGACACTAAGGTTCTGTAATGACTTCAGAAAACTGAATGAAATTTCAAAGTTTGGCACTTACCCCATGCCCCGGGTCGATGAGTTAATAGAGCGGTTTGGGCAGGACCGTTATTTTTCAGTCATTGACCTCACAAAAGGGTATTGGCAGGTGCCCCTAACAAAAGCAGCGAGAGAGAAAACGGCTTTTGTAAAACCCGAGTGACTGTTCCAGTATATAGTCCTACCCTTCGGGTTGCATGGCGCTCCAGCGACATTCCAGAGGTTAATGGACGTTGTTCTTCGTCCTCATCGCCGATATGCCGCGGACAATCTGGACGATATTGTGGTGTACAGTACAGACTGGGAAAGTCACTTAGCCAAGGTACAGGCGGTGATACATTCGCTGAGACAAGCAGGGCTAACTGCCAACCCAAACAAGTGTTCCATAGGGTTGGAGGAAGCTCGGTACCTGGGGTATGTGATTGTGAGAGGAGTTATCAAACCCCAAATAAACAAAGTGGAGGCAATCCAAAACTGGCCCCGTCCCCTCACCACAAAACAAGTGAAAGGGTTTTTGGGGGTTAGTGGGATACTAGCGGCGGTTTATTCCCAATTTTGCAACCCTGTCTGCGCCGTAACTGACTGCCTAAAAGGCAGGAAGTCAGTAATGGTGCGATGGAATGATCAGCTTAAGAAGCGTTTGTAAAACTAAAAGGGGCACTGTGTGTGTCACCATTTTTGATCACACCCGACTTCAAAAGAGAATTCATTGTCCAGACAGATGCGTCAGAGGTAGGTGTGGGTGCCGTGTTGTCTCAGGAGGTTAACGGGGAGGAGCACCCCATTAGTTTCCTGAGTCGAAAGCTTACTCCAGCTGAAACCAGATACAGCATTGTAGAGAGAGAGTGCCTGGCGATCAAGTGGGCACTGGAGTCGTTGCGCTACTATCTGTTGGGGAGAACATTTTGGTTGGTAACTGATCATTCCCCTCTGACTGGCAGTGTTGTAGCCCAGGGAGTAGAGTTCAGGTGGTAGATAGATGAACATAACAGGAAACATGGATAACGTTGCCAATCAGTTATTTAATCGGAAAACGGACAGGCAAATTCAGGCGAGATCCATGCCTTGTTCATTTTCAGAAAAGTAAGCCGGTCTACATTATCGGAGGATAGTCGCATGCGACGGTCTGTTAGTACACCACCTGCAGCACTAAAGACGCGCTCCGATAATACACTGGCAGCAGGGCAAGCCAGCACCTCCAATGCATACTGGCTAAGCTCTGGCCATGTATCCAGCTTAGAGACCCAAAACTTGAAAGGGAAGAGCCATCTGGGAGTACACTGAGAGGGCAAGACATGTAGTCTGTCACCATCTTACGGAAACGTTGCCTCCTGGTGACTGAGCCCTGCCCAGCCCTTTGTGAGGAACCACGTTGCGCTGACTGTCCAGAAGGTGATGGAATTTGTGACTCCTCATCCTCCACCTCTTCCAAAACCTCATCCCTTAGTGCTTGCAGTGTTTTTTGAAGCAGGCAGATAAGGGGGACAGTCAGGCTGACTAGTGCATCATCTGCACTCGCCATCCACGTTGACTCATCAAACGCATGCAAAACGTGGCAGATGTCCTTCATAGAGGCCCACTCAGTAGTGGTGAAGTGTGGACGGTGCAAATTGCGACTTGATTGCGCCTGATGCAGCTGATACTCCATTACTGCTGGCTGCTGCTCACACAACCGCTCCAACATATGTAACGTGGAATTCCACCTGGTGGGTACGTCACATATGATGCGATGTTCAGGAAGGCGAAATCTGCGTTGCAGAGCTGCAATGCGCGATCTGGCCATGCTGGAACGTCGCAAGTGAGCGCACTCTAGGCGGACCTTGTGCAGCAGTTCATCAAGATGCGGATATTCCCTCAAAAAACTCTGCACGACCAAGTTGAGCACATGTGCCAGACATGGTATGTGAGTGAGGTTGCCAAGGCCCAGAGCTGCCACCAGATTTCGGCCATTGTCACACACTACCAAGCCTGGCTGTAGATTCGCTGGCAAAAACCACACGTCGCTCTCCTGCTTGATGGCATTCCAGACCTCCTGCGCTGTGTGGCTTTGATTCCCCATTGAAATTAATTTGAGGACGACCTGTTGACGTTTGGCCACGGCTGTGCTCATATCGGTCGCAACAGGTAAGCGTTCACGGGTCCATGTGGAGGTAGACCGTGACGGCTCCTGCAGCGATTATTCTGAGGAACTGGAGTAGGAGGAGGAGTCAATGTGTACAGACTGGATTCCTGCAATCCTTGAAGTTGGCAGAACACGTACAGCGCCACTCGCAAGATCTGTACCCGGCTCCACAACATTGACCCAATGGGAAGTGAGGGAAAGGTATCGTCCCTGGCCATGGGTACTGGTCCACGCAACGGTGGTCAGGTGGACCTTGCTACTGACGGCGTTTAGTAGCGCATGTTTAATTTTTCCCTCAACATGCTTTTGCAGAGCAGGGACGGCTTGCCTGCTGAAATAAAATCGGCTTGGCACATTGTATTGTGGGACTGCCAATGCCATTAAGTTCCGGAAACTCTCAGTCTCCACCAGCCTGAATGACAGCATTTCAAGGGACAGGAGTTTTGCAATGCCACCATTCAGAGCCTGTGCTCGTGGATGGTTTGCCGAGTATGGCCGTCTTTTATCCCATGCCTGTGCTACCGATGGCTGTTTTGTGGCCTGGGAGTGTGAGGATGACAGGGAACTTGCTGCTGTGGGTGGAATAACACTTTTGCTCTGGACAACAGTGACCGAGGTTCTTCCATGGCGATCCTGTGAGGAAGCCGAACCAGCTGTGTGTGAGCTGGAGGAAGAGGCTCCAACACGAGCTGAAGATGTAGGTGCTGCTGTAGGTTGGCCTACATCTCCAGTGTGTCTTTGTAACTCAACTACGTGCTTTGTCCGCACATGTTTACACATATTTGTGGTATTGAGGTTACTGACACTTTTACCTCTTTTTACTTTTTGCTTACACAGCTTGCATTTGACATAGCAAATATCATCTGCAAGTGTGTCAAAAAAGGACCACGCAGTGCAAGTCCTGGGAGCGCCCATTTTGACTTTTGTAAGAGTACTGCTCCGAACAGGTGCCAAACTGGAGGCTACAGGCAACCTAGTCTGCAGCCTACCTCTCCCTCCTGTTTGTACCGTTGGGCCAATCTCTTCCTCAGAGCTGCTCCCACCACCTTCCTGTTCCTCACGCCATGTTGGGTCTTGGACCTCATCATCTCCACTACCCTCTTCCAACACCTGCTGCTGTTGGGTGGTCTGGACAGCACCATGCTCAACAGAAACTGGAACCTGAGTCTCATCATCATCAGATGCATTCTACGGTGTGCTGACCATCGGCACTGGCTCACCCGCCTCTTCAGATTCAGAGAGACACAGCTGTTGCGCATCACTGCATACTCCCTCTTCTTCAAATTCCAGAATGCTGCTTGGCTGGGCCCCTGTTTGCAAGCCAACAGATTCTGAGAACAGAAGCAGAGACTCAGCTGGCTCCAGTTCAGAACTCTCTGACTGCCTGGGCAATTTGACAGGCGGTGAAGAGACAGATGGTTGCTCAACAGTGTTGTGGTCCTGAGAGGAGGTGGAAGCAATTGAAGTCGATGCATTGGCTGCCATCCAACCAACAACGGCTTCAATTTGTTCTTCCCGCAGCAGGGGGGTACGCCGACCTCCTACAAAAGTGCGCATAAAGGAACGCTCACGGGAAAAAATGGTGGATGCTGTGTCACTGGGGGCGGCAGCAGACACAGAATCCCCACGTCCTCTCCTGCTGAAACTCCACGGCCACGACCACGTGCCTTACTCCCTGCCTTCTTCATCTTGGTAGATTGATAAAGAAAGTCAGAAAAGTTAGAAGGCCTAAGTGTGGTTATTACGCAGAGACTGCAGTGAACACTGCAGGCAACTGTTCACTAGGTGTGAAAGGCTCCTTTGTGTACTTCTATAGTGTTTGCAACCAATGTATTGGATACGGATGGAAGCGCGTCACACTAATAGATTAGAGTTATTTTAAATAGAATGGAGCAGCACCAATTAGAGAAAAATGTCAAGGATGAGGCAGTGACACACGTTCAGCAGACTACAACCAGCAGTGGTTGAAGAACTAACTGGAGCGTGATCTGCACTCCAAAAATGAAAACCTCAGACTACAGTGAACACTGCACACAACTGTTCACTATCTCTGAAAGGCTCCTTTCTGTACTTCTATAGTGTTTGCAACCAATGTATTGGATACGGATGGAAGCGCGTCACACTAATAGATTAGAGTTATTTTAAATAGAATGGAGCAGTACCAATTAGAGAAAAATGTCAAGGATGAGGCAGTGACACACGTTCAGCAGACTACAACCAGCAGTGGTTGAAGAACTAACTGGAGCGTGTTCTGCACTCCAAAAATGAAAACCTCAGACTAGAGTGAACACTGCACACAACTGTTCACTATCTCTGAAAGGCTCCTTTCTGTACTTCTATAGTGTTTGCAACCAATGTATTGGATACGGATGGAAGCGCGTCACACTAATAGATTAGAGTTATTTTTAATAGAATGGAGCAGCACCAATTAGAGAAAAATGACAAGGATGAGGCGGTGACACACGTTCAGCAGACTACAACCAGCAGTGGTTGAAGAACTAACTGGAGCGTGATCTCCACTCCAAAAATGAAAACCTCAGACTACAGTGAACACTGCACACAACTGTTCACTATCTCTGAAAGGCTCCTTTCTGTACTTCTATAGTGTTTGCAACCAATGTATTGGATACGGATGGAAGCGCGTCACACTAATAGATTAGAGTTATTTTAAATAGAATGGAGCAGCACCAATTAGAGAAAAATGACAAGGATGAGGCAGTGACACACATTCAGCAGACTACAACCAGCAGTGGTTGAAGAACTAACTGGAGCGTGATCTGCACTCCAAAAATGAAAACCTCAGACTACAGTGAACACTGCACACAACTGTTCACTATCTCTGAAAGGCTCCTTTCTGTAATTCTATAGTGTTTGCAACCAATGTATTGGATACGGATGGAAGCGCGTCACACTAATAGATTAGAGTTATTTTAAATAGAATGGAGCAGCACCAATTAGAGCAAAATGTCAAGGATGAGGCAGTGACACACGTTCAGCAGACTACAACCAGCAGTGGTTGAAGAACTAACTGGAGCGTGATCTGCACTCCAAAAATGAAAACCTCAGACTAGAGTGAACACTGCACACAACTGTTCACTATCTCTGAAAGGCTCCTTTGTGTACTTCTATAGTGTTTGCAACCAATGTATTGGATACGGATGGAAGCGCGTCACACTAACAGATTAGAGTTATTTTAAATAGAATGGAGCAGCACCAATTAGAGAAAAATGTCAAGGATGAGGCAGTGACACACGTTCAGCAGACTACAACCAGCAGTGGTTGAAGAACTAACTGGAGCATGATCTGCACTCCAAAAATGAAAACCTCAGACTAGAGTGAACACTGCACACAACTGTTCACTATCTCTGAAAGGCTCCTTTGTGTACTTCTATAGTGTTTGCAACCAATGTATTGGATACGGATGGAAGCGCGTCACACTAATAGATTAGAGTTATTTTAAATAGAATGGAGCAGCACCAATTAGAGAAAAATGACAAGGGTGAGGCAGTGACACACGTTCAGCAGACTACAACCAGCAGTGGTTGAAGAACTAACTGGAGCGTGATCTGCACTCCAAAAATGAAAACCTCAGACTACAGTGAACACTGCACACAACTGTTCACTATCTCTGAAAGACTCCTTTGTGTACTTCTATAGTGTTTGCAACCAATGTATTGGATACGGATGGAAGCGTGTCACACTATAATTTCAATTGAATGGAGCAGCAAGAATTACACTAAAGAAAAAAAAAAGAGTCTGTGAGTGACACGTGCAGATGCCTACAAACAGCGTTGCATGCAGAGCAAACTGCAGCGTCACCTGCACTCTCACACACACACCTTGCACAGAGCTGTTAAAACAACACTGCAAGGCAAAAGGAAGCTTTACACAGCGGTTGGTAAACTAGCCTGCCTAGAGCACAGTACACAAAATCGCAATCTCTAACTGTCCCTCTGAGTCAGCAGAGCAGCGTTCTGTCCCTAACTGAATTCACAGCACAGTGACGCTAAAATGGCGGCGGCGCCTTTTATAGTGCATTCTGACATCATTTCAGCATCCAATCACAGCCATGCCATTAGTTAACATGACCGCAGCTTTACAGGATGTGCCCACACTTCTTAGGATTCCTCATTGGCTGACTAAAATCACATTGCCTCTCAAAGAATTATGGGAACTTCCGATTCCGGTATACGATATATGGAAAATATCGGAACTAAGTATCGGAATTCCGATACAGCGAATATCGGCCGATACCCGATACTTGCGGTATCGGAATGCTCAACTCTACTGCCATGTTTATCAATTGTATTTATTTATTTGTCCAATTTTACTAATATAGGAAGTTCATTGTTAACTCCTACAGGAGACAGGGCGGTGGGACTATGCTGCCTAGCCCACGGTATAGGCAACAGTTGGTTGTAGGCGTTCGACCCTCCTCCTCCTCCAGAAGCGAAAGCTCGTAAACAGAGCGCAGTCTCACGAGCACTCCATCCGCAGCTGCCAGTGTTGCACACGAGGTATCCCACTATCGAACAGCTAGTGTTAATGTCAGCAGGCTGTTTTAAAGATGATGTCTTTGGGCGACAACAGACACACCGCGGAGGTACTGGCCGACAACTTGCAGCGAGAAACTGAGTCATGGCTGGGCAGTCTACATCTTGAGCCAGGCAAGGTAGTCAGTGATAACGGCCGTAATTTTGTGGCAGCCATAGCCCTGGCAAAACTCAGACACATACCTTACCTGGCTCACACCTTGAACCTGGTGGTGCAGTGCTTCATAAATAATTATCCGGAGTTACCAGCCCTGATCCATAAGGTACGAAGACTGTGCTCGCACATCCGTCGCTCACCCGTAGACTCCAGTCGTATGCAGAGTCTGCAGCGATCGCTCCACCTCCCCTAGCACTGCCTAGTCATAGACATTGCAACAAGGTGAAACTCCACCATGCACATGGTTGAGAGGTTGTGTGAGCAGAGGCAGGCTGTAATGCATTTGTCTGAGGATACACGGGCAGGCAGTTTGAGGGCAGACATCGAGTTGTCGGGTGTGCAGTGGTCAAAGCTGAAAGACCTCTGTAAAGTCCTTCAGTGTTTTGAGGAATGCATACGGCTGGTAAGCGCAGACGACGCCATCGTAAGCATGAGCATCCCACTTATGCGTCTGCTCATGCAAACTTTGGCGCACATTAAGGATCAGGCGTCTGCTGCGAACGAGGAGGAGGGCATTGTCTGCTCAGGGAACTGTCCTGGATGAGGAGGAGGAGGATGAGGAGGATGATTATTTTGGGGAGGAGGATGCTTCTCAGGGGGCAAGAGACAATGTTGACTTGCCAATGTCAGGTACAGGGTTTGTGCGTGACTGGAGGGATGTGGATTTGGCAGAAAGTGCTCCTCCACCCACCACTGGCAGTGCATCATTGACACCTGGAACATTGGCCCACATGTGTGATTATGTCTTGCGGATCCTAAAAAGGGACCCCCGCATTGCCAAATTTATGACTACCGGTTGGCCAGCATCCTCGATCCATGCTAAAAAGGCAAATTACAGAACATCATGCCACAAGAGAACCTAGAGCTAATATTGGCGAACAAACAAGCAACTCTGGTAAACCGTTTGTTAGAGGCATTCCCAGCACACAGCAGCGGTGCAGGTTCTACCACGAGCCATACTGGGCAACATGGAAGAGGTGTTCGTGGTGCACACAGTCGAAGTGGCGTTGGAGACAGGGGTTTCATGACCATGTTGTGGACTGATTTCTTGAGTACCGCTCACACGACTGGTAATACTGAATCGATTGCAACAGACAGGAGACAGCAGTTGTCAACTATGGTTCAAAATTACCTCTCCTCCCCTATCGATGTTCTCCCTCACAGTTCATTCCCCTTTGACTACTGGGCCTGTAAACTGGACACTTGGCCTGAATTGGCACAATATGCCTTACAGGAGCTCGCTTGCCCTGCTGGTAGTGTGCTATCAAAAAAAGTCTTCAGTGCTGCTGGATCAATCCTGACAGAAAGAAGTACCCGGCTGTCGACCAAAAATGTTGGTGATCTCACCTTCATTAACATGAACCATGCATGGATTTCAAAGTATTTTGTCACACTTTCCCCTGATGACACATAGGTTGCCAGCAAAATGTCTCGCTTTGTCCTCCTCTTCCTCCGACTTCTCCAATTCCTCCATTTGCAGCTGCTGAACGTCCAGCCTACACCTCAACATATGCCAGTTTTTCCACCTCCCTAACTGGGCTGTACCCCCCAGGGCCATCGTCCGCACCTGGCGCACCCGGGCAAGTGGCGGGGCCCTAAGCAGGTAGGGGGGCCCACTCGCCATCAGAGACACCGGCGTACTATGAGGGGCCCTGTGCCAGTGCCGGCGCACACAAGTGGACCCCCCCCTGCTTGCTCAGGGCCCCAGCACTTGCAATACTTACCTCTCCCTGCTCCACCGCTGTGACGTATTCCGCAATTCCTGGCAGTGAAATTCAGGTCAGAGAGCGCGATGACATCACGTCTGTGCGCCCTCTGCCTGAACAGTCACAGTGCAGAGAGCTGGAAGATGGCGACGCTGAGGAGTAGAGAGTAGACCAGTGCCCAGCGAGGAGAGGTATTTCATTTTTTTTTATGCTTTGATCAATATATGTGGAGCATTAAACACTGGAGAATTATATATGGAGCCCATCATATACTTGAGCATCATAGATAGGGCCCATCATACACTGAAGCATCATATATGGGGCCCATCATATACTAGAGCATCATATGGGGTTCATTATTTATGGGGCATCATATAGGGCCCTTTATATATGGAGCATCATATGGAGCACATATGGGGCCTATTCTGTATGGAGCATTATATGGAACTCATTCTGTATGGCGCACTATGTGGTGCCCATAATACTGTATGGAGGACTATACTGTCCGGTTTTTGAGCAATTGTAGAAATTACAATAGATATCACTCATGTAATGTAAGAAGTGAAGTATTTAGCATTGTACTATACCTATATTTCTCTGCCGTATCGGAGCATCATGAATTGTGGTATGTGTTAAAGGGGCCCACTAAGACTCTTTCGCCCAGGGCCCACGAAATCTGGAGCCAGCCCTGGATGTGGCAATACCATTGCTATGTGTGGTAATACATGTTCCCATGTAGGAGTAGCACCGAAATATTTACAACAACAACAATTATCACATACATAAATTAAGAACCCTTAAGGGGCAGGGCAAAGCAGTGATAATCCTTCACCCACTTACACATTGTCTTGCCATGGAGTATATCCTTCTGGTGAAACAAAATAATTTGTAAACACATCCCACACTTTAAGTCCAGAGAACTGACTGCGTGGATGATGTACATGTGTAGCAGCCCTGCCATTATTTCCATCTGCCACTTCATCACCATCATTTGATGTACAGTCATGGATTCTGGTGAAGGTATGAAGTATCACACAGGCTTTAATAACCTCATTCACATTTCCTTCACTAAGTTGAATGGCAGACTGCAGGACCCGGCATTTGGCACAGAGAATGCCAAAGGCACAGTCCACCAGTCATTGTGCGAGGGATAGGTAGAAATTAAAGACTCTGCGCTGGTGGTCCAGGGCTCTACATGGATATGGCCTCATGATGTTGCGGTTTAATTGTAAGGCCTCATCAGCAACCATCACATAAGGCACCGTTTCCATAGTAGACCCTGGTAGCTAACGTGGGGGTGGGAGGTCCAAGTCATTAGTGCACAGCCGCTGACCCATTATGGAAGAATTGAAGACTCTGGAGTCTCCAGTTCTTCCATAGGCCCCAACAGCACTACAGAAAAAAAACTGTTTAGAATTACAATATTGGAACCCTGAGTTTGGCAGCTTATGAACACGGATGTGCTTAACATCCAGGGATCCAATTTTAGTTTGAAAACTGGCATGTTTCCTCAAAGTCACAGGCTATCCACAGCCAGTCCTTTTTTTTAGGCTCAGGCATTACCGATTAATGCAGTTGGGACCATATTTCTGGGCATGTGGAACGGACAATGCCTGAGATGGTGGATTCCCCAATTAAAAACTCAAGATGAAGAGCCTCATAGTAGAGCCCAGTGGATAGGAATCTATAAGGGAAAGAAAAAAAAAATCAGAAAAGTACATATCCATGCCTCATCTTAACAGTTTAGGACATCAAAAGTTATGGGCAATGCAAACTAAGCCCTGCCTAAACAAAAGACAGCACAATTTAATGCCTAGGGAACAATTACAAACCGCATGGAATGTCAAAGGCAAAATGAAATGTAAAAATTGTATAAAAAAAGGGAACAAACCATAACAACAAAAGGAAGGGAGCAGTGTATTAAAATTCATAAGCAACATAGAGGATGACTACATACCATAAAGTAAGTAAAAGGCGCTCCTCGGCTGAAATAGACTTGCGCACCTTGGTGTCGTTGAAGGTGATCCCAGGGCACACAGTCTCAAGAAGAATGTCAAATGTTGGCATACTCATCCGACAAAACTGGTAGAACTTGTCAGGTTGACTGCATACAGACAGTGAAAATGACCTTTAGTCAGCTGTCACCTCATAAGCGGATGTATCCACATTCTTCTCCGCCTCCTTGGATTCACAATCACTGGGTAAGGCTCCCCAAAACCCAGTGGAAAAGAACCCGCTCAATTGTGTTGAAGGTAAGCCTATATGACATGTTGGACACAAAGCAGCAATAGCAAAACACCAGCAAGGACTGTAATGCAAAGCTTGGAGGAGTTAACTTGTTGTGTAGCCAATTAATAGGGTTGATGATTAGCTTTTAATTCATTTCAGGCCATGGATCCATTATATGTCTATTTTGCAAGTGTGCGATAAAATCACGGCATACGCATGACATACGGATGGCATAAGGATGTCACACGGATACTTAGATGAGAGGAAATTGCATCATCGCATTGCAAACGGTTTACACACGGATCACCATACGGAGAACATTGATGCGATTCTCGGCCGAGAGAATCGGTCCGATTTTTCATACGGCAAGTGTGACTCCGGCCTTAGAGCGATATTCACATCAGTCTCTCAGACCACCTTGACGATGGTTGATGGGCAGATATAATTTGGCCAAATTTTATGCTAAGCATCTTTTTTTTCCTACTATTCAAAAGTCGTATTGCCATTCAAATTTCACATATTTCACATTGATATGCTTTAGCACGATAGAGTGCAACTTTTTTTGTATATTGAATGAGACGTTGTGACCTATAAAAACGAGGTTCTGCCTGTGTTCAGGGTGAGTCTACATTACAGAATTCATGGCTTCATCACTCAAACTGAAGAAATGCAGAGTTGCCTCATTTGACCATCGCTGAACCATGGATACGTTTGGAGAAAGCCACGATTGGGACCTGCCGGTCGCCTGGCTTCATGGAGATGTTTGGAGAAGCCAGGTTGTGGTAATTTAATCTGACCTTGTACTTTGTATGAACTCAATGGACTGTCATATTCCTACGCTTGTCATTACCTCCTCTCTATGTGCGTGCCACAGGTGGGGTAGCGACCCTGGAAGATCTGAAGTTACAGCTGCTATTATCCCGGCGAATTGGTCGGAAGGGTGAAACTCTGTTATGTGCACCATCTTGGCTATTTGCTCGGACTGTTCTGTATGCTAATGTGTGTTGTGGTTCAGTAAAGTATTGCCACACTGTTTTACCCTCACCCTGTGTTGCGGATCAGTGTTCTGCCCACGGGGAGAGAGAGCGGGTGTACAGTGGTATGAGCCCTGGTCCATACAGTCTTGCTAAAGACAGCCTGGCCAGCAAACGAGAACACCCATCACTGATCCCCCGTGTCTCCACAGTGACATTATACACGGGAGCTCTGTATATGGTGTACAGGTAATACAGTTACCACTGGTGACACTGTACACAGGAGCTCTGTATATTGTGCATAGTGTCAGTGTAAAGGTAACACACTGACTCACCAGTCATTCATCTTTGCTTTTATTCTTCATCCAGTGCAGACCGCCATCACTTCTTCCAGCCAGGACTCGTCTCTGCAGAAAATAAGACAGTTATTTACACTGTGTTCCAAATTATTATGCAAATAATATTTTCTCAGATTTTCCCAAATTACCTATATGAATTTCAGTCATTGTAATTTTCCAGTCAAATAACTATTAGAGTACAATTGAAAGGTTTTTGTAAAAACTGCCTATGATAACAGTATATTTTTTAAAAATAAAACACTCAAACTGCACTCAAAATGCATGTTCCAAATTATTATGCACAGCAGAGTTTTCAACCTTTTCATTTTAATAAAGAATAAAAAAAATGGTCATTTTTTAAATTATAAGCATTAGCAGGTTATTAAAAACTGAAATCAAACAGTTTTCAACTCAAAACTTTATTCTAGGTGATGTTACATTTGCACATAGGACCCCTTGTTCGAAAGGAGCTTCTGAACTCTCTTGTCCATTGAATTTGTCAGGTTTTGGATGGTTTCTGCTTCAATTGTTTTGCATGAGGACAGAATACCCTCCCAGAGCTGTTACTTAGATGTGAACTGCCTCCCGCCATCATAGACACTCCTTTTGATGATGCTCCAGAGGTTCTTAATGGGGTTGAGGGAGCATGGGGGCCACACCATAAGTTTGTCTCCTTTTATGCCCATAGCAGCCAGAGATGCAGATGTGTTATGTGCAGCATGAGACGGTGCATTATCATGCATGAAAATGTTCTTGCTGCAGAATGCACGGTTCTTCTTCTTGAACCATGGCAGGAAGTGCTGTTTGAGAAACTCAACATACACTATGGAGTTCATCTTTACCCCTTCAGGGCCGACAATCTCTCTCCCCATGATTCCAGCCCAAAACATTACTCCACCTCTTCCTTGTTGGCGCCGTAGCCGTGTTTGCATGGGGTGTCCATAAACCAGCCATCCTCCACTCCATCCATCTGGACCATTGAGCGTTGCACGGCACTCATCGGTGAAAAAAACAGTTTTGAAGTCAGTCTTCATGTATTGTTTGGCCCACTGGAGCCGTTTCTGCTTGTGTGCAGTGGATAGAGGAGGCTGACAGGATGGCTTACGCACAGCTGAATACCTCTGAAGGACCCTGCATCTTGTTGTTCGGGGACGTTGGAGGCACCAGCAGTTTCAAAAACTTGTCTGCTGCTATGACAAGGCTTTTTTGCCGCTGCTCTTTTAACCTGACGTAATTGCCTGTAGGAAAGAGTCCTCAATTTTCCCTTATCAGCACGCACATGTGTGTACTGTGAATCAGCTACATACTTCTTGATTGTGCGATGATCACGATGAAGTGTCTTGGCAATGTTGATTGTAGTCATTCCTTGACCTAAACATTCTACAATTTGTTGCTTCTCAGCAGCCGACACATCCTTTTTCCTTCCCATTTTGGCAGAAAATGTAGGCTGCTTAATAATGTGGGACAGCCTTCTTAAGTAGTCTTGCCTTTCACTGGACACACCTGCCAAACTAATTAGCACAGGTGTCTGCAATTGCTTACAGTGATATAAAGAGCCCTGACACACATCACCATCAATGAGTTTAACTTAAAACAAAAAAATTCTTACCTTATTACTCATAAACAATTTTTGCATAATAATTTGGAACACAGTGTATAGCTGCTTGCTTCCAGAGCACATTCCCCACTTTTTTCCCCAACTTCTACACTACGTCAGATGAAGAAAAAAACAATGTAGTGCCGCCCTGCAAAGCAAAAGGACCCCCCTTTCCCCACCACCCATGAAAGACAGTATCCTCAAAGTAAATTAAATTACAGTAGTAATAATGTCCCTCCTACATTATGTCCCCATTTGCCACCATAAACCAATAATGTATGAGGCTCATCCTGACCACTATACAGTAATTATGTCACCTTTTATTTAATTAGGTCCAAGATCCTGGGACCCCTTATTTAATTCCCCCAGGTGCAGCGGGTAGTGACGCCAGACCTGGTCATCGCGGCTGATCAGGTTGAACCCTGCATGTGGCCCTACGCCCCTGCCTACACTTTTAAAGGACCCGTTCCCCTTAAAAACTTGATCCCCCTCCTTATTCACTTTCGGGCCCACTGGACATTTCACTGGTACCCCGCCAGACCAATCCATCCTTGCCTGTGCCTATGCTGTATTGCTTTGGATTTCTAAAAGTCCCATATTGATCATCGTATCTTAGTGTAAGAAGGGCCAGAGTTACAAACAATCTTGTTGTTCTTCAAAAAACCACATCACTGAAGCAGTAGCTTGAGCCTTTGAGATGATTTGCCAGCTATGAATCACTGTCCACAGAATTTCTCAGTTGATATAAACTTTGTTTTTGAGGTCCTCAGTTTGTTCAAATTGATTTGCATGTATCAACATTGAACCTTACTGTATTCAGAATGTTAACACTGACTGCTATTGCTGAATGTTTCACTTAATTAAATAGCTCATCAGACCAAAGGCTGTAGTTTTGAGATATACAGTATTGCAGCATGAATCATGTAACAGTTTCCCTTTAACAGACCTGGAGTGCTTCTATAATATTCCACTGACCATCAGAGTCTGGATATGGAGCACTAGTGAATAAAATGAGTGTGGAAGAATTTGAAGATTTGCAAGGTGCCATTGGGGATTGGATTAATAGAAAAAATCAGCTAGTCACTCAAAAAACAGGCTTTCACACACCTGCATCAGCATAAAGATGAGAATGTTACTTATTCCAGAAAACGCTGAGGATGCACATCCAGCTGAAGTAGGGGCTGGTATCAGCGGGCCCTCGGGCACCGCGGTCATCATGCCCCTGCCAATTACTGTGATCTTTCCTAGCACAAGAGTATAAGGAAGCGTTGGTGACTGTAGACATATAGTGAATGCAAAAAGCTTAAAACTTGTGTGATATTAAAAAAAATCATTTTTTTAATTGCAGACATCCAAATTAGTTCCTTCAAGTGATGTTTAATGCTAAAATGGAATGTGATTTTTCTTCATAACATATGTGCATGGGAAACCAGAACTATAGAAATGTATATAGAGTGTAGAGATGTATATAGAAGAACAATTACTTTTAATTGGTAACAGCGCTTGAAAAATATTTGGTATGGGAAAAGAAAGTTGCATACCGAGCACTATATACCTCTTTCACCCATCAACCTACTCACTTTCTCTGAGTTTCATTCATGTAAATTAAATGGGATGTGTTTCTTAATCTCTTCCTTACTGGGCGGTTTTCCATTTTTGATTTTTTTTTTTCCTCCCCTTCTTCCAAGAGCCATAAAAAATTTTTTTATCAACACAGCCATAGAAGGGTTTTTTTTTTGTTGAATGAGTTATAGCTTTGGATGACACCATTCATTTTGCCATTCAATGTACAATGTAGAAAAAAATTCCAAGAGCAGAAAAACCAAAACCAAAGAGCTGTCTAAGAACAACAGGGACAAAATTGTAGACCTGTACAAGGCTGGGATGGGCTACAGGACAATAGGCAAGCAACTTGGTGAGAAGGCAACAACTGTTGGAACAATTACTAATAAATGGAAAAAAAACACAAGCTGTCTGTCAATCTTCCTCAGACTGGGGCTCCGTGCAACATCTCGCCTCATTGAGTTAGGATGATTTTGAGAAAGGTCATTAATCAGGCCAGAACTACGCGGGGACCTGAAGAGAGCTGGGACCACAGTCTCAAACATTACCATTAGTAACACACTATACCATCATGGATAAAAATTTTGCAGGGCATGCAAGGTCCCCCGCTCATGCCAGCACATGTCCAGGCCTGTTTGAAGTTCGCCAATGACCATCTGGATGATCCAGAAGAGGCATGGGAGAAGGTCATGGGGTCAGATGAATGAGCAAATATGAACAAATTGTATTGGTACAGTACATAAAAAGTACAATATATTTAAAATGAATATTTACATTATTTGTACTTTAAGGAGATTGGACTATTAGAAAGGTCATACACTACAAAATAGTTCAGGGATCATATAGAAAAAATTGCACATAAGGACAATATAACAATTAGTAATAAAATATATAAATCTTTATCAAATGATTTTAAAAAATATATATGCATACAGTTGGACCAAACAATAAAAATGCAACAACATTCATCTGACCCCATGAACTTCTCCCATGCCTGTTCTGGATCATTCCAGATGGTCATTGGTGAACTTCAAACAGGCCTGGACATGTGCTGGCATGAGCAGGGGACCTTGCGTGCTCTGCAGGATTTTAATCCATGATGGTGTAGTGTGTTACTAACAGTAATGTTTGAGACTGTGTTTATATATATATATGTATATATATATATATATATATATATATTCATATATATATATATATATATTTATATATATATAACAAAAAAGAGTTCAGCACCACTGTTCATGAATCTAGGCCATGTGAAAACACAGAAAAACATTAAAAACATTTGATTTAGATTTTACTCCTCAAAAAGATTTTTTTCAAACATTTTTTTTAACTTCCAGTAATTGATGAAAATGAAGGTTCTTAGTGCACAAATTGGCCAATTCATGTATGCCCATCAACCACGGCAAGGTGACGTCCCTCTGATGGGTCCCTGCTCTACTGTATATGCCTCTCTTGGGCTTTCAGCCTACAATTATGGACACTCATGTCACTCCCAGGCTAAGCCTACAATTTATGGGCAGGTAGAGCTGATAACGGCCACCTGCAGGTCAATGGGAGGAGTGCAAAATCTGCCCGCATCCAATAGTTAAATATAAAAAAAACCTGATCAGCACCTCCTAATATGAACATGTGCACAATAAAAATGCAAATATACAGTACAGACCAAAAGTTTCGACACACCTTCTCATTCAAAGATTTTTCTGTATTTTCATGACTATGAAAATTGTAGAATCACACTGAAGGCATCAAAACTATGAATTAACACATGTGGAATTATACATTACACTTTACAAAAAAGTGTGAAACAACTAAAAATATGTCTTATATTCTAGGTTCTTCAAAGTAGCCACCTTTTGCTTTGATTACTGTTTTGCATGCAGAAAAGGTGAACGGATGGACTCTACATGCCTAGTTCCCACCGTGAAGCATGGAGGAGGTGGTGTGATGGTGTGGGGGTGTTTTGCTGGTGACACTGTTGGGGATTATTCAAAATTGAAGCCGTGAGCGGTCCAGCTCACCCCAAACCATCTCGATTGGATTCAGGTCTGGTGACTGTGGAGGCCAGGTCATCTGGCGTAGCACCCTAAGACTCTCCCTCTTGGTCAAATAGGCCTTACACAGCCTGGAGGTGTGTTTGGGGTCATTGCCCTGTTGAAAAATAAATGATGGTCCAACTAAATGCAAACCGGATAGAATAGCATGCTGCTGCAAGATGCTGTGGTAGCCATGCTGGTTCAGTATGCCTTCAATTTTTAATAAATCCCCAACAGTGTCACCAGCAAAGCACCCCCACACCATCACACCTCCTCCTCCATGCTTCACGGTAGGAACCAGGCATGTAGAGTCCATCCGTTCACCTTTTCTGCGTGCAAAGCAGTAATCAAAGCAAAAGGTGGCTGCTTTGAAGAACCTAGAATATAAGACATATTTTCAGTTGTTTCACACTTTTTTGTAAAGTGTAATGTATAATTCCACATGTGTTAATTCATAGTTTTGATGCCTTCAGTGTGATTCTACAATTTTCACAGTCATGAAAATACAGAAAAATCGTTGAATGAGAAGGTGTGTCCAAACTTTTGGTCTGTACTGTATATATATATATATATATATATATATATATAATATACAGTATATATATATACATTATATATATATATATATATTCACATAATGTGCAAAGTAAACAAATAGTTAATACTTTAAGCATTCATGTGAAGTAGGAGATCTATATAGGTAGTACTACCAGTGGTAGTTATAAAGTAAACAAATACCCTAACAGAACATGATGGTTAGTCTGCATGTGCATTAGCTCTAATAGCTAAAAAATGTGAAAAGAATGGAGGTAGAGATGAAGCAATAGTAAGTAACATCATGACAATTACCACAGCTGGGAGAGTGGGGGAAACATCGTACTTTGGGGGTGTTTTTCTGCAAAGGGGACAGAACTACTGCACTGTTTTGAAGGGAGGATGGATGGAGTCATGTTTCGCAGGATTTTGCCCAGCAACCTCCTTCCCTCAGTAAGAGCATTGAAGGTGAGTCGTGGCTGTGTCAGAGACATATATCTCTTTGCCAAAAGAGAGAACAGGAGAGTGTGGCAGTTTTGTTCTCTAAACCCCAGAGAAAGTCCTCATGTGGTGGATGCTCTCCTGATCCCATGGGATTTTAAGCTAGCATATGCCTTTCCCCTGATATCCCTGATTACATTAGTATTGAGGAAGATATGGGAGGACAAGGGCGTGTGTTATTCTAATAGCCTCATTGTGGCCCAAGAGTCTGTGGTTTTCCTGTCTGAGGAGGATTTCCTTCACCAACCCCTGGGTTCTCCCGGATCTCGCAGACCTCCTCTCCCAGGGACCGATCTTCCATCCACGAGTGTACAACTTACATCTGATGGCGTGGAATTTGAGAGGGCGCTGTTATGGGGGAAAAGATTTTCTCATAACCTGGTAAACACTTTATTCAAAAGCAGGAAGGCTTCCACAACAAAAAATTATGCCAGAACTTGGAGCAAGTTTTTGTCAATTTAAGGGACAAAGGTTGGAGGAAAGATTAAGATAGGCCAGGTGTTGGAGTTCCTGCAAAAGGGCTTAGAAATGGGTCTAGCCAAAAACACCCTCAAAGTCCAGGTATCAGTACTAGGGGCCCTATATAATTGTGATTTAGCAGGAAATTATTGGATATCTAGGTTTATCAAAGCATCGGCTAGGTCTAGGCACATACTTAGGCAGAAGTTAATGCCTTGGGAACTGAATCTAGTGCTAGCGGTATTGATGGAAGCTCTGTTTGTACCCATTGAGGAGGCCCCAATAAAAATTCTGTACCTCAAATCGGCCCTGCTGTTTGCACTGACATCGGTCTGCAGGGTTAGTGACATCCAGGCACTACCAGGCAGCCTCCATATACCCAGTTTAGGGATGATAGAGTGGTCTTAAAACCGGATACCTCATATTTACTAAAGTTAGCTTCTAAGTTCCACAGACTTCAGGAGATAGTTCTTCCTTCCTTCTGTGCCAATCCCAGGAACGAAAAAGGAGAGAAAGGTCCATTCACTAGATATTAGAAGGTACCTACTTAGTTATATTTCAAATACGAATCCATTGAAGGGAATTATTTATTTATCTCCTTTCAAGGGGTTAGGAAGGGGCTTAGAGTCTCCAAGAGCCCCTTAGCTAGGTGGATCAGGGAAGCAATTTCTTTGGCCTATACAGTAAATGGTGTTGCAGTTCCAGAAGGTCTGAAAGCTTACTCCACACGAGCTGTGGCAACTTCCTGGGCTGAGAGATCAGAGGTGTTGATTGAGGAGATATGTAAGGCGGCTACATGGTCTTCTTCCTCCACATTTTTCAAACATTATAGACTGGATATGGGTGCCTCCTGCAATCTCACATTTGGGAGAAGGGTGCTGCAGGCTGTGGTCCCTCCCTTATTTCCTTACATCTCTGTAATTCTCTCGTGGTACTGTCATGGGAGACCGAATAAATGCTTAGTTACTTACCGGTAACAGTGTTTTTTGGAGCCCATGACAGCACAGTTATATTCCCTCCCTTCACATGTGGGTGAGAGCACTTCTTGTTGCCTTAGCATAGTCACGTGTGGAAAGTTATTTGGGTATAAAGTAATGTGTATATTTTGCTACTACTCTGGGAGGTCCTCTCATGCTCTGTAATTCAACTGATGCGGGAGAGAGGTGCCACCTTTTTATGTCTGTAGGTTTCCTGTCCCTGAAGGGCGAATCCCCTCTCTCGTGGTGCGGTAATGGGCTTCGAAAAACACCGTTACCGGTAAGTAGCTAATAGTGTTGAGCGATACTGCTCGATATCTAAAAATATCGGATCGGAATGGTATCGCCGATATCACTAAAATATCGACGATACCCGATACCGACACCGGAAGTCCCATGTAAGTCTATGGGAACAAAATATCGCAACTAAAAAAACACTTTCTTTCCTTGTAAACACAAAATATACACACTTAGAATACATATATATATGTATATACATGTCATTGTGACATATATATATATACATATATTTATTGTTTATTCACTTCTACATGGTAAAATAGCCTCTGATTCAATTGCCGGGTAAAGCCGGCATTTGTGAAAAGACAGAAGCACCCGAGAGTCCAGTCGCCACAGAGATGTTGCATCGCACCCAGCGGTGTGACAACTTACTCTCAGGTAAGGAGGAAACACCCCATTGACTCCAACCACTGCATTCAACAGTACACTATGCCAGCTGAGTGTAGGCGGACCCAATGGGATGGTCTAGCTCAGGCTGGTTAGAACAGGGTGTAGCTAGTTGGATGGGAGGGGTTGAGGCAGCCTTATGCTGCATGTCTTTGTAGTAAGAATTGTTTCCTTTCCTGCTTTCTTACTACGTCGCATACTCCACTCTGCTACATCACTCTGCACCATTGCTCTATCTCACATTTATCTGCCCTGGAAGGATACCGTTTATACCTGTACAAGACTTATCACCTAGCTGCACTACACCATCCCTGCCAGAGGACCTGCACAGCAGCGCTGGTCACCCTGACCAGGTACTACAGGTGGCGTCACGACAAACTACACAAACATTCTATCATCCCCTGGAAATATCCCACATTCCAGTGAGCGACCAGGGCACGGACATAGCTGTGCTACCCGTCACATCCCCCATAGAAGTCAACGGGCTTGGTGCCGAGTACCCCCAAAACCTGTGGCTCTGTGCGACTCAACTTTGGCGTCACGAACAGGATTCAGAAGCTCGCTATAAGCGAGTCCTGTGTGCCTTAATTGAACTGTTTTTTTGCTTGAGAATTGCAAAAATCATCATAGACTGTATTTGCCATTTTTCCGTCATATCTGCGCCACGAGGCACAGGTGAAGAATAAGGGCGTGTTCTCGTGGGCGTACACTCACTCCGTGGCGCGAAAACGATGTCCGCCCACTCTAAATGTTACTGCAATGTAAGATCGTGCCCCACAGCTCTGGAGTTCCGCCTCCTCATCCTCCTCAGTGGGCGGAAACGAACGTGAAGGTCCCGCCTCCCTACAAAAGATGGCGCCTCTCCTGATGCTAATGACACATGTGACTTGGCAGAGATGGCGAACGGACATGAGCAGAAGTGGGAAGGGATGGAGGAGTCAGAGCTCTCCCCCACGGAAGCGACCCGATCGCCACGGAGCCACCGTTTGGCACCCGGCCTGGAAACCCTCCTACGCTGGAAGAAGCGGAGGATACCCTGAGAGACCTGGCCCGGCACCGGGAGGAGGTCGCCAGGATGGAAGCGAGCTGGCGGGCCCTAAAACTACAATTGGAGCGGCGCCAATCCCTCTTACCCCCTGAAGTGTCTGTACCGGAAGGTGAGGCACCCGTTCCAGTAGAGGAGGCCGTGCGGGCATCCCAGCCCTTGCAATCTGAACCGGTTGACAGTATCTCAGTGGAGGCACCCGTTCCAGTACAGGAGGCGTGCGGGCATCCCAGCCCTTGCAATCTGAACCGGTTGCCAGTATCTCAGTGGAGGCACCCGTTCCAGTAGAGGAGGCCGTGCGGGCATCCCAGCCCTTGCAATCTGAACCGGTTGACAGTATCTCAGTGGAGGCACCCGTTCCAGTACAGGAGGCCGTGCGGGCATCCCAGCCCTTGCAATCTGAACCGGTTGCCAGTATCACAGTGGAGGCACCCGTTCCTGCAGAAAACGCCGCACCAGCACCCCAGATCCCGCTGTCTGCCCTCGTCGCTGAGGCAGAAGAAGCGACACCCGTCCTCATGGAGGAGGCCGCGCAGGCACCAGAGCTCTACCTGCCTGTACCGGAGCCCCGACCGTCATCTGTTCCAGAGCCGGCTGCGTCCACCACAGGTGAGCGCCGCCAGGACTGGCAAGCACCAGGAGAGCTGCCGCAAACCGGACATCGTAAGCTGGCGTTTGATGGTGGAGACATGGAGCTGCTGGTGGAGGAGAATTACAACCGGCGTCAGGAGGAAGAGTGGAGACGTCGGGAGCGGGAAGCAGAGCGACAAAGGGAGCAGAGAGAATCCCAAAAGCTTCGGCAACGTCACCTGGACAAGGACCTGGCAGAGAAGGCACGTATGAGAAAGGATAAAAGTACGCTGAGGGAGCCGCGGCGTAAGGGTGCAGTACGGAACTTTAAGTTAAAAGGTGGTTGGGGCTTCATCCAGGAGCCTGGACTTTATTTAGAAGTCTTTGTAACCCGGCGGGACGTGGAGGCTCACCTCCCAGAAGGACACCCGGGGAGGGACCTGTTGCCAGGAGACTTGGTGACTTACACCCGACACTGGGGTTACAATGGATGGTACGCCCTAAATGTTACCAGGTGCGACCCCTACTCCCCAGAGTGTCAGGAAACTGACAGACCCTCCGAGCCTTCAGCCTCCCCCAACCAGGCCTCTGCACAAGTGCCCACCCCATGCCGTAAATCTCCCCAGCCTCCCTCAGTGGTCTCCTCAGCAGCCCCAGCTATGGACATGATAATGATAGCTGGCCCGTACCCGGCGCCTGTTAGGCCCCCTGGGTTCGTTCAGTCCGGGACATAGGGGTCCAGACCCGGAGGGAGACGAAAGAGGTGGCCACACAGACCCAGATAGCGGGTCACGACGTCACTGTACAGGCCACACGACGTCATCAGGTCTGGGTGGACCCTCCTGTCACGGATGTTTGGCAAGCTCCAGAAGAGTACCAGGTGGTACCTGTAAGAGGCCAGCCAAAGAAGTCTAAATAACCCAGACAGGGTCTCTGTATGTAAATAGTTAAATTATTGATGTACCCGGACGGGTGAATGTTCATAAAAAGAAGTTTATTGTTGCCTTAATATACCCAGGTTGGGTAATGGTTTGATGTACCCGGACGGGTGAATGTTCAGAAGAACAAGTTTATTGTTGCCTTTATATACCCAGGTTGGTAATGGTGTTTCACTGTAATCAAAATGTTGAACTTTGAAGCCATGAACTGTACTGGCTCACAAACTTTTCTGTAAATAGTTGGCACTTCGGTGCTCCATCTTGGTTTTACAAAAAACTTAACTGTGCACTATTTTCAACTACCTCAGAAACTAAAAACCCGTTTGGTGTGGCCGAAAGTGAGGTCTGCTCAAGGAAAGTCTTGCAAGCCCACCCAAGACCACAGTTGGAGGTTTGGAGCGGGTCCTCCACAAGCACAAGTAAAGGACACTGTGAAGTTACCCCGGTGGGGTAGTCCTAAGAAGTCTCCACGAACTTCGGCAGTAATGCAATTTGCACTTTTGTAATGTTATTATTAAAAATTTATTATGCAACGTTTAACTTTAAGTGTTTCCTGCTTTCTTACTACGTCGCATAGTCCACTCTGCTACATCACTCTGCACCATTGCTCTATCTCACATCTATCTGCCCTGGAAGGATAGCGTGTTACCTGTAGAAGACTTTTCACCTACCTGCACTACACCATCCCTTCCAGAGGACCTGCACAGCAGCCCTGGACACCCTGACCAGGTACTACAGGTGGCGTCACGACAAACTACACGAACATTCTATCATCCCCTGGAAATATCCCACATT
This sequence comes from Oophaga sylvatica, assembly GCA_033576555.1. Classification (NCBI taxonomy): domain Eukaryota; kingdom Metazoa; phylum Chordata; class Amphibia; order Anura; family Dendrobatidae; genus Oophaga; species Oophaga sylvatica. The sequence goes on along the minus strand of JARQOD010000007.1, from coordinate 37,032,233 downwards.
CCAGTGATCGCCCAGGTCACGGACCGAGCTGTGCTACTCGTGACATCCCCCATAGAAGTCGACGTGATCGGTGCCGAGTACCCCCAAAACCCCTGTCTCTGTGCGACTCAACTTCCCTCACTGTGCTGGCACTTTACATTTACAATGCCTCTGGGTTTTTTTTTTGGGGGGGTGGGGAACATTCAGACTTTTGCTATGGGGCCCCATGATTTATATGTACGCCCCTGCTGCTGAGGCATGGTATTTAAGGCTGTTAAGGAGCCAACATACATGGACCTTGCCAGCAGCGTCGGACTGGAGTACCTTGGGCCCACCAGAGAAAATATATTCTTGCGGCCCAACATCATACTTCCCAACCTTTGAATAAGGGAAAGAGGGACAAAGGCTGTGGCACGCTGTGCATGCTGCAGAAAATTTTAGGCCATGCCACGTTGCACCACAGACTGTCCAGGAGTTGGTGGATGCTTTAGTCCAGATGTGGGAGGAGATCCCTCACGAGACCATCCGTCGCGCTCATCAGGAGCATGGCCAGAAGTTGTAGGGAGGTCATACAGCATACCTCCCAAATTTGGAAGACAGGAAAGAGGATTAAAGGCTGCGGCGCGTGTTGCGCGCCGCTGAAAATTTTAGGCCACGCCCCGACAGCACCCATTTCACAGCTAATCACACCCATATCCTCGCCCCAAGCGTAACCATTTAGCACTGCTGATCACACTGACTGGTAATGAGGGCACAGTGGCTGGTACTGAGGAAAAGAAAGAAAGAGCAGCGAGAGAGAAAGAACAAACAGAGAAAGAAAGAGAGGAAAGAAAGAAAAGACAGAAAGAAAGAACAGAGAGAAAAAAAAACAGAGAGCGAGAAGGAAAGAACAGAGAGCGAGAAAGAAAGACTAGAGAGAGCCATAGGCGTAGCTAGGGTTTTGGTTTAGTGGGGGAAAAACTTCTGAGTGGGACCATCATCAGAGAACCTCAGCAAATGACCGCGCTGTTGGCCAAAATAATCTATATATAAAAAGACCAATATTGATATTACCGCCATATGGTCTGTGTTAAATAATACCAGTCCTACAGAACATATAGATTACAGCACAGGTACAGATAATGACTTACCGCTGATGTTCTTTCTAATGGAATTGTTCACTTTTCATGTCTTTTCCATCTGGCCCACACCGACATGACGACTTCTCCAGCCAGGACTCGACTGCACCACCATTAAAAAAAAAAAATAAAAAAAAAACTCACCTCCCGGCTCCTGTGCTGCTCACTGTTCTCCCTCTCAGCGTCTGACAGCGGGCGCCGGCAGGTGATGTTATTGCGCCCGCTGTCATATGCTGAGAGGGGGATTATGGGAGAGAAGGAGCGCTCGCTCCTTCTCTCTCTATGCGGTCAGCTTTATCGGCTGGATGCCGATACAGCTGACCCTCCGATGACGGGTGGGGGGCCCACTGCTGGCACCGGGCCCCCCCAACGCCTGTTCAGGCCCCATAGCTTCCGGGCGGCAGAGCAGGGAGAGCGATTCTCCCTGCTCTGCCGCAGAATGTAACTGTATCGTAGCTCCGGGTGGGCCCCCTCAGAGCGCGGCCCCGGGGCCACCGCCCCCTCTGCCCCGCGACCTATCCTTTCAAATCAGGGCCCACCACGCAGGAGCTGGGGCCCACCGTAGGTTTCTCCCGGTGTCCCGGTGCCTCAGTCCGACCCTGCTTGCCAGCCTGATAATACCAGGCCACAGCAGTCTGCATATCTTGGCTGGTTAACAAAAATAGGGGATCCCCTCGAAAAAATTTGGCGTGGGGTCCCCCCTATTTTTGTTAACCAGCCAGATGAAGCAGACTGCTGAGGCCTGGTTTTTCAGGCTGGTAAGGATCCAATATCCATGGACCTTGCCAGCCTGAAAATACCAGGCCACAGCAGTCTTCTTAGCTTGGCTGGTTAACAAAAATAGGGGATCCCCTCGAAAAAAAAAGGCGTAGGGGTCCCCCTATTTTTGTTAACCAGCCAAGTAAAATGCAGACTGCTGCGGCCTGGTATTAAAAGACTGTCAAGGCCCATGGATTTTGGCCCTCAACAGCCTGATAATACCAGGCTACAGCAGCCCCACATTTGGCGCATCAAAAGATGTGCCAATTGTGGCACTTTACCCGGCTCTTCACACTGCCCTGTAGCGGTGGCAAGTGGGGTAATAAGGGGTTAATGTCACCGTTGATTGCACGGTGACAATAAGCCCGGTTAATAATGGAGAGGTGTCAATAAGACACCGATCCATTATTAATCCCAAAGTTTTAAAATGTATAAAAAAAAAAAACAGCAAGAAAAAAGTATTTTAATGAAATAAAAGAGACAACACAGTTTTCATTTATTTTATTATACTCTCATTCCTGCGACGCCATCAATCTCCTGTAAAAAAAGGAAAAAACAAAACAACAGTATACCACCTATCCGACGCAGTCCATAGTAACGACTGTCCCACGGCGATCCAGCTCTGCTACATCGGAATGACAGGCAGAGGCTGTCATCCCGGCGCAGCACAGCTGATTACCTGCTTCCCCGGCGGTGACGTCATCGGACTGACTGCTTTACGGCCGGGATTACCCAGCAGTCACCGCAGTTATCGCGAGAAACTGCATGTGACCGCCGGGGAAAGATGATGGCGGCCATCAACCAGTCCAGGCCGTGACCACCGGAGATCTTCTGCCAGGTAAGTGCCGCTGACTCCTGACAGACCCGACCGACGGACACTCACAGTGACAGTGACAATTCCGATTCCGGTATACGATATATGGAAAATATCGGAACAAAGTATCGAAAGGCCGATACAGCTAATATCGGCCGATACCCGATACTTGCGGTATTGTATCGCTCAACACTAGTAGCTAATCATTTTTCAATTGTATAAAATACTTATTCCATGCAATAAAATGCAAATTGGTTATGTAAAAATCATACAATGTGATTTTCTGGATTTTTTTTAAAGATTCTGTCTCTTACAGTTGAAGTGTACCTATGATAAAAAATGGTGTAGGCGAGTATGGGTCCATCCTCTCCTTTGCAAACTTTAAACAAGAGACCATTTTGCACGTCTTTATGGGGAGTTATGGCAGCACCCTGGGAAACTTTAGGCATGCTGCTGAATGCGTCTGGAAACTTTCGACCAGCTACTGCAGGATCTACAGCTGGGGATCACATTTTTAAATACAAAAATTCTCCAATGTATTTCTGCAGAAGAGCGGCTCCTGGTGACCCTGAGGAAAGGTAGCCATCCATGTGGTTGTTTTGCCCTTTTTTGTGGACAAATCAGTATATTATATTATTCAAAATTAACTTCCAAAGGATTACCACAATCACTGGCCAAAATAACTGTGATATAATGATATTATGTCCAGTTTAGAATGCGCCACCTTTTGTTTGGTCCGCTTAGCAAACCCACACAAGATTCTTTGTGGCATCAACCCTCAATGATTCAAATGTCTACCCCACTACTGTGGCAAATCTTTAAGGATAAATCGATTCTTGTTGACTTTTGCATCTGCTTTAATTAAATGATTGCTAATTATGTTGTTTGCTCCCATTTTAGCTTTGTATCCACTGGTTTATCCTACGCCGCTTTGCACCTTGAATTTCTCCTTGGCAAATCCACTATTTCCTGCTCAGTGCACCACACCTGCGAGCAAATATGGGTGCATCTCCAGGAGAACGTCATGCCCCAGCCCACCACAAGTGACGGTTTCCGCATTTCTCAGGGCATCATGGAAAAGTGCCAGTTTCCCAACTAAGATGCTAAAAATGGATAAGATGTATGCTAGCGAAAAAATTAAAAATAAATATTATAAACATCGCCTGGGTTCATCTAGTCTTCCAAAAAACATAGAATCATAGAATCATAGAATGGTAGAGTTGGAAGGGACCTCCTGGGCCTTCTGGTCCAACCCCCTGCTCAAAGCAGGATTCTCTAAATCATCCCAGACAGATGTCTATCCAGCCTCTGTTTGAAGACTTCCATTGAAGGAGAACTCACCACCTCTTGTGGCAGCCTGTTCCACTCATTGATCACCCTAACTGTCAAAAAGTTTTTTCTAATATCTAATCTGTGTCTCCTCCCATTCAGTTTCATCCCATTGCTTCTAGTCTTTCCTTGTGCAAATGAGAATAAAGATGATCCTTCTACAATGTGACAGCCCTTGAGATATTTGTAGACAGCTATTAAGTCTCCTCTCAGTCTTCCTTTTTGCAAGCTAAACATTCCCAAATCCTGCAACCGTTCCTCATAGGACATGGTTTGCAGACCGGTCACCATTCTGGTGGCTCTTCTCTGAACTTGCTCCAGTTTGTTGATGTCTTTTTTAAAATGTGGTGCCCAAAACTGGACACAGTATTCCAGATGAGGTCTGACCAAAGAGGAGTAGAGGGCAATAATGACCTCACGTGATCTAGACTGTATGCTTCTGTTGATACATCCTAGAATTGCATTTGCCTTTTTTGCTGCTGCATCACACTGTTGACTCATGTTAAGTCTGTGATCAATTAGTATACCCAAGTCTTTTTCACATGTGCTGTTACTTAGCCCTATTCCTCCCATTTTGTATATGCTTTTTTCATTTTTATTGCCCAGATGTAGTACTTTGCATTTTTCCCTGTTAAAATCCATTCTGTTAGTTGCTGCCCACTGCTCCAGTTTATGTATATCTTTTTGAATCCTCTCTCTCTCTTCTCTAGTATTAGCTACCCCTCCTAGCTTTGTGTCATCAGCAAATTTGATCAGTTTACCCTCAATTCCTTCATCTAAATCATTGATAAAGATGTTGAACAATACAGGGCCCAAAACAGAGCCTTGTGGTACCCCACTTGAGACATTCTTCCAACTGGATGTGCAGCCATTTACAACCACTCTTTGGGTCCGATCACTAAGCCAGTTATGAATCCACCTAACAGTTGCCTTGTCCATTCCATACTTAGTCATTTTTTCAATAAGGATTGTGTGAGATACTTTGTCAAATGCTTTGCTGAAGTCAAGATATACTATATCTACAGCATTTCCCTGATCCACCCAGTCAGTGATTCTGTCATAGAAGGAAATTAAGTTAGTCTGACATGACTTATTAGTTACAAACCCATGCTGACTCTGTTTAATCACTTCATTCTTATCCAGGTACTTGCATACATGTTCTTTAATAATTTGTTCAAAGATCTTTCCTGGTATAGAAGTCAGACTCACCGGCCTGTAGTTCCCTGGGTCCACCTTCTTCCCCTTTTTGAAGATAGGAACAACATTTGCTCTTCTCCAGTCTTCTGGGACTTTTCCTGTTCTCCAAGAATTTTCAAAGATTATGGACAGTGGTTCAAGAATTTCTTCTGCTATCTCCTTTAGTACCCTGGGGTGTAATTCATCTGGACCTGGAGACTTGAATTCATTTATGTTAGCTAAGTGTTTCCTCACTGTCTTTCTGTTTATAGATATCCTGGATTCTTCTATTTCTTTAATAGGACAGTGAAGATCAGTTGATGTTACATTTCCTTTCTGAGAGAAAACAGATGCAAAATAGGAATTTAAAAGTTCAGCCTTCTCAACATCCTGACTTAACATTTCATCATTTTCATCCTGTAAAAATCCTATAGCATCTTTGACTTTTCTTTTACTTTTGACGTATCCCCAAAATCCTTTTTTGTTGCTTTTGACGTCACTTGCAAGCCTTAATTCATTGTCAGCTTTAGATAATCTGATTTGTGCCCTGCAGGTTCTGCAGACGGCATTATATTCTTCTTTAGATATGCCTCCCTCTTTCCATTTGATAAACATTTCTTTCTTCCTTTTTAGCATGTGTTTAAGTTCTATGTTCATCCATCCTGGTTTCCTTAAATGCTTCCCATTCTTCCCTCTTTTCGGAATTGTTAACGATTGTGCTTTGAGAATCTCATTTTTCAAGATTTTCCATCCTTCCTGGACATTTTTGTCCTTAAGGATATCAAGCCATTGGATCCCTCCAATTCTCTTTCTGAGTTCCTTAAAATCTGCCTTTCTGAAATCTAACCTTGACGTCTGAGTCTTCACAGGTCTTCCTCCTCTTGTTATCCAAAATTCTAAAATAGCATGGTCACTACCTCCTAGAGTCCCAGCCACTCTTACCTCCTCCACCATTTCCTCCCTGTTTATGAGGATTAGATCCAATGTAGCAGATCCCCTTGTTTTCTCCATTACCTTTTGGAAGATAAAGTTGTCAGCAAGAGAGGATAAGAATTTCCTGGAACTGTTAGTTTTGCCTGAGAGAGATTCCCAACAAATGTCTGGATAGTTGAAATCTCCCATGACCACTATGTCATATTTTTTGGAGAACTTGGCCATTTGATGCATAAAGAGTTCATCCATATCTTCAGCTTGCATAGGCGGCCTGTAGTAAATGCCTACAATGGTGTCCTTTCCATTGTTCTGTCCTTGTATTCTTATCCAAACAGTTTCCACAGAACTCCCAGTCTCTGAAGCGTCAATCTCTGTGCAGATATACGCTTTTCTAACATACAATGCAACACCTCCTCCTCGTTTATCAAGTCTGTTTCTTGCAAATAAGTTGTATCCTTCTAGCCTTGTATTCCAATCATGTGTATCGTCCCACCAAGTCTCAGTGATTCCAATGACATCATATTTCTTCTCCTGCGTTAGTAGCTCCAGTTCTCCTTGTTTGTTGCCCATGCTTTGTGCATTCGTATAGAAACACTTTAGTTTGTGATTGGTTTCTCTTCCTTCAATATTTTTATTATGTAAATTTTTTTGTCTTTGTTCTTCCCCTTCACTTCTAATAGCAGAAATCTCAATAGTATTTGTCAAGTGTATGGCTTTTGCTGGCGTTTTGCTTCCCTTCCCACATTGTTCTAGTTTAAAGCTCTCCTGATGAGTGTAGCAAGGCGACTTCCAAATACATGTTTTCCAGTCTTCGTAAGGTGCACCCCATCTCTAGCAAGTAGTCCATCGTATAGGTAATTCACTCCGTGATCCAGAAATCCAAATCCTTGCTGACGGCACCATCGACGTAGCCAGTTGTTCACCTGCAGAATCTTATTCCACCTCCTTGTTCCATGGCCATCCACTGGGAGGATGGAAGAGAAGACCACCTGCGCTCCCAGTTCTTTCACTTTCTTACCTAAGTTTTCAAAGTCACTGCAGATGGTTTCCAGGTCGTTTCTAGCGGTGTCATTTGTCCCCACATGTATTAGCAGGAATGGGTAGTCATCTTTAGGTCTGAAGAGTCCTGATATCCTGTCAGACACATCTTTAATTTTTGCACCTGGAAGACAGCACATTTCTCTTGTGGTTATATCCGGTCTGCAGATAGCGGCCTCTGTTCCTCTCAACAGGGAATCGCCCATGACAACAACTCTCCGTTTCTTCTTCACAACAGTTTTCTTTCTCCATTCAGGAGGACTCTGAGGGCGTACAAGGTTGTTTGTGGGCAAAGTCTTATCCTGATGTATTTCTTCATCGTTCTCCTGTGTAAGAGCCTGGTATTGGTTCCTGAGCAGAATTGGTGCTGACTGCCTCCTGATCCTCCTGCTTCTCTGGGTCACATGCTTCCATTCCTCTGTTTCTTCAGTTGCACTTTGAATTTCTTCTCTTTCTGTACCATGAAGAGATAATTCTGCTCTGTCTAAGAACTCTTCACCTTCCTTAATGGTCTTCAATGTAGATAACCTCTCTTCCAGATTTTGCAACTTTTCCTCCAACAGGGACACAAGCTTGCATTTCTGGCATGTGAAGTTTGGCTTTTCCACTGGTAAGTCTATGAACATGTAGCAAGAAATGCAGCTCACCACATGGCTCCTAGCCTCTTCCATGTTCTTATTGTTCAAGAGATAATCAAGCGGTGAAATATAAGCCAAAACTCGCGCGCCTAGCGGCGCGCGGTTTACTGGTGTCCTCCTTTCAGCTGCAACAGCCAAAATCCAGTGTTCCTTGAGCTCGCGGAGACTCTTCACTTATCCCAGAAGGCACTGGAAATATGCAAATTATCTCCTCGGGACTCCTCCCCTGGTTTACTGATGTCCTCCTTTCAGCTGCAACAGCCAAAATCCAGTGTTCCTTGAGCTCGCGGAGACTCTTCACTTATCCCAGAAGGCACTGGAAATATGCAAATTATCTCCTCGGGACTCCTCCCCTGGTTTACTGATGTCCTCCTTTCAGCTGCAACAGCCAAAATCCAGTGTTCCTTGAGCTCGCGGAGACTCTTCACTTATCCCAGAAGGCACTGGAAATATGCAAATTATCTCCTCGGGACTCCTCCCCTGGTTTACTGATGTCCTCCTTTCAGCTGCAACAGCCAAAATCCAGTGTTCCTTGAGCTCGCGGAGACTCTTCACTTATCCCAGAAGGCACTGGAAATATGCAAATTATCTCCTCGGGACTCCTCCCCTGGTTTACTGATGTCCTCCTTTCAGCTGCAACAGCCAAAATCCAGTGTTCCTTGAGCTCGCGGAGACTCTTCACTTATCCCAGAAGGCACTGGAAATATGCAAATTATCTCCTCGGGACTCCTCCCCTGGTTTACTGATGTCCTCCTTTCAGCTGCAACAGCCAAAATCCAGTGTTCCTTGAGCTCGCGGAGACTCTTCACTTATCCCAGAAGGCACTGGAAATATGCAAATTATCTCCTCGGGACTCCTCCCCTGGTTTACTGATGTCCTCCTTTCAGCTGCAACAGCCAAAATCCAGTGTTCCTTGAGCTCGCGGAGACTCTTCACTTATCCCAGAAGGCACTGGAAATATGCAAATTATCTCCTCGGGACTCCTCCCCTGGTTTACTGATGTCCTCCTTTCAGCTGCAACAGCCAAAATCCAGTGTTCCTTGAGCTCGCGGAGACTCTTCACTTATCCCAGAAGGCACTGGAAATATGCAAATTATCTCCTCGGGACTCCTCCCCTGGTTTACTGATGTCCTCCTTTCAGCTGCAACAGCCAAAATCCAGTGTTCCTTGAGCTCGCGGAGACTCTTCACTTATCCCAGAAGGCACTGGAAATATGCAAATTATCTCCTCGGGACTCCTCCCCTGGTTTACTGATGTCCTCCTTTCAGCTGCAACAGCCAAAATCCAGTGTTCCTTGAGCTCGCGGAGACTCTTCACTTATCCCAGAAGGCACTGGAAATATGCAAATTATCTCCTCGGGACTCCTCCCCTGGTTTACTGATGTCCTCCTTTCAGCTGCAACAGCCAAAATCCAGTGTTCCTTGAGCTCGCGGAGACTCTTCACTTATCCCAGAAGGCACTGGAAATATGCAAATTATCTCCTCGGGACTCCTCCCCTGGTTTACTGATGTCCTCCTTTCAGCTGCAACAGCCAAAATCCAGTGTTCCTTGAGCTCGCGGAGACTCTTCACTTATCCCAGAAGGCACTGGAAATATGCAAATTATCTCCTCGGGACTCCTCCCCTGGTTTACTGATGTCCTCCTTTCAGCTGCAACAGCCAAAATCCAGTGTTCCTTGAGCTCGCGGAGACTCTTCACTTATCCCAGAAGGCACTGGAAATATGCAAATTATCTCCTCGGGACTCCTCCCCTGGTTTACTGATGTCCTCCTTTCAGATGCAACAGCCAAAATCCAGTGTTCCTTGAGCTCGCGGAGACTCTTCACTTATCCAGAAGGCACTGGAAATATGCAAATTATCTCCTCGGGACTCCTCCCCTGGTTTACTGGTGTCCTCCTTTCAGCTGCAACAGCCAAAATCCAGTGTTCCTTGAGCTCGCGGAGACTCTTCACTTATCCCAGAAGGCACTGGAAATATGCAAATTATCTCCTCGGACTCCTCCCCTGGTTTACTGGTGTCCTCCTTTCAGCTGCAACAGCCAAAATCCAGTGTTCCTTGAGCTCGCGGAGACTCTTCACTTATCTCAGAAGGCACTGGAAATATGCAAATTATCTCCTCGGGACTCCTCCCCTGGTTTACTGGTGTCCTCCTTTCAGCTGCAACAGCCAAAATCCAGTGTTCCTTGAGCTCGCGGAGACTCTTCACTTATCCCAGAAGGCACTGGAAATATGCAAATTATCTCCTCGGCACTCCTCCCCTGGTTTACTGGTGTCCTCCTTTCAGCTGCAACAGCCAAAATCCAGTGTTCCTTGAGCTCGCGGAGACTCTTCACTTATCCCAGAAGGCACTGGAAATATGCAAATTATCTCCTCGGCACTCCTCCCCTGGTTAATAGATGCTGGCGTGCAGTTGTTGTATTTCATCAATTGCATTTAGGTGCATGTGTGGTTATGTTTGGTTTGGCCTTTCTTTTGGAAGAATTTTTTCATTTAAAACTATAACAAAAAAAGGGAATCATAAACATGGGCTGGCCACATTACAGAGTTACAGAGTAAATTAAAGCAAGACTTACTCCAATTTACACCTCACATGTGCTGTTGTCATAAATTGAATAAAATTGTTGACATATATAGGTACATGAGGCATCTTTTTTTGGCCTGTCCACGTATCCTGGGTCCCTTATGTCCCATAGCTCAGGTCGCTCCTGCACCAGGACCAGGAGCATCTCCACGTTAATTGCTCAGGACATCTTCTTAGTCTCTGTGGAGGTGTGGATATTGCTGTAAGTTCTGCCTCAGTTTGGGGAGGGTACTAACAGTTCCCTGTTTGATGACTTCCTGTCTTGATTGAATATCTGTGTTTTTTTTTTTACTTGACCCGAGTCAAAATTGGACTGCATACAGATGGTCCGTGTGACTCGCACCCATAGACTTGCATTGGTGAGTCTCGGCCATTTTACGCGACCATACTCAGCACGCTCCTATTTGTTTCCTCACAGAAAATACAGGTGAGAAAATAGCAGATCAGTTCTGCCTCATTGAATAACATTGGTCCAAGTGCAATGCAATTTTTTCTCGCATTGCACTCATCCGTATTATACGCTAGTATGAGCGAACTCATAATCTGCACATGACTTTTTACTAATGTTTTGTCAAAGCCAAATACTAGAAATTATGAATAAAGCAGCTCTTGCAAAACATGACACACCAAGAAAAGTCATGAACAGCAGGATCAAAAATGAGCTAAAAACGCAGGTAAAAAACCACACTCTAAAACGTAATGAAAAAATGCACATAACTTAATTTTCATAATAAATCTGCAGCATTAAAAATTTGACAAATAATCATGGGAACATAGTGTTATTCTCCCAGAAATATCATTTTTCTCAAGGATACCAATGACAGATAAAGATTAACATATATTATATAAAGTAATGTCTGATATGATACCCGAGTTGTCTGCTTTGTAAAATACAAATGGTCCATCACATATGTTAAATGCTTTTATTATATATTCTTTCATTATTTGCAACAGGAAAATTCTGCTTTGCTTACTAATAAAACCCAGACTACATGCACCAAGATAACGATAAGTACAACGTAATTTATCATCTAGTTCAAGCAAAATCCCTATTTCAAGCATTTTTATCATACGCCATGGACAAGGATGAAAGTTATAGATCTTACGTGCTTTTTCGCCACCTGCTGGACAGACTAAATTGTACGGCTACAATATAAAAATGTCATTTTCAACTGTTAGCTGAAGTTGTGATTGTATTATTTAGATATTTGTTGCTCTGTTTTACAGGAAAAACTTTTTGTAAGTGACTACTACTAGTACTGAATAAAAAAAGGATGGGTTTTTACTGAGTCCTTAAAACAACATTTTTAGACTATATAAGGTACTGGAAAAATAAGTAAGCCTTCATAGTTCTGTTCTTAAAAAGTGATAACATAAACTGCTCATGAAAACAATTTCTATGGCAATTGTGACCTATTCACGAGTACCAAAACTCTCCCTAGAGTCCGTAAAAACAGCTTTCTGTTGTCAATCATTGAAAAACGTAAAAACTGTTCCAACTGAATAAAACAGATTGTTAAATTGTAAGTTTGTGAAACATTGAATTATATAGTGTAATATAAGTCAATAATGGCTCAGAGAAACAGTAAACACGTTACGAGATTTCTTACATTTTGTACATAATTGGCAACAACCCAATTTTATTCTTGCAAAGTCGGTATGTTTTATTTTTTTCTTGGAAAATCAAACATTGGTCAGGGCCCTAAAAAGATGTTAATAGATTTCATATTGTCTTTGGCAAAACCAAAAATGAGATCTGAGCACTTTGTTGATAATAAATTGAACTGCAATCAGTAGCAGAATAATTTTTCCATATGTAGTAATATATGCAGCAGTATAGATTCAAACATATTTTATCGACTTTTCTATATAGATGAGAACCCACAAAGAAATGATAAATTGAAGAAATCCACTAACTGGGTTTTCTCTACAAAAAGAAACAACATTTATGCATCTGAGTGAGAGGGTCTCACCCCAGGGGGCATCATAGCAGCTGCATATGTACAGGAATGTAACTAAGAAAGGCTGAGTGCCATAGCAAACACTTCAATGGACTTCCCCACATTACAGGACAAAAAGCACATTATTATAGCGAGACCTAAATCTGTTAAATGGGTTTCCAAATGTAAAAAAAATAGCCAAATAGTAGGAAATGTAATCATAAAAAAAATTACCATTAATCACTTTTTAAATCCTCTGCGGCTCCTGTTCTGAGACTAAGGGCTCGTGTACACGACTTTAAAAATCGGACGAGGGGTATATATCAATTTGATATATAGATCTCCTCCCCATGTTATTTCATAGGGCCATGCATGTGCCCAAGTCAGTCTGAGGAAAAGATTACAGCATGCACGAGTTGCATCCGATTATCTGATCACACTCGGCCATTTATGTCTATGGATCCGTGGAAAAAATTGGGCACCACACTTGGATGACATCTGAGTGTTGTCGAATTTTCATGGACAGACTGAATGGAGAGGATGGAGAATTTTTTTTTCTTTCTCCTCATCTGAGAAAATCAGATCACACTCTAATTAGAGTCTGATCAGACTTTGATTTGCATCGGTCTCATTTTCTTGGATGGAGCACATACGGTCGTGTGACCCCAGCCTCAGGTGGTCCTTAGCGGTCATTATTTATTTTGTAGCTATAGCATAGGTTACATCACTTTGAACAATGAAGGAAAATTTATTGACTTGAAGAGACTTACTGGAGTGTCGGGTGATGCTAATTTTTTACACTTCTTGACAGCCCCTCTAGGATATGTCCACACTGGGCCTATCTCTATTGATACCAATTTACCGCAGATTTCACTCCTTGTGATGCAAAGGGTGAAAACCACAATGAAAATCTGCTGCATAAATTGATACGATTCATATGTCAAATCCGCAAAGATGGTCAATTTCCACTGTGGATGTACTCCCACTGTGTGAAGATGAGACTTAATACACTGCAGGACAAAAAATCTGCTCTGTATCTGACCCTGTGGATATATATTTAATCTTTTCTGGGCAGCTGAATTTTATGTATATTTTACACATAATGTGCACAATAACATTTACAAATAAAATACATAATACACACATTACATCATAGAGTAAAACAAAATATTTGCACAAATAAATCTGCAATATGCTACACATAATATCTCTAAATACTGTTGTTTGCTAGGTTGCGTTCACATCTAGTGTGTATGTCAGTAAAAATCCCAAAGTTCAAGATAAATGTGACCATATGCTTACATTAGTCATGCGGAGGCCAAAAGAGTGATACTTTTGGCCTATACCAGGCTGGTATGTGATAGTATAATTCCCAAAAAAGTTTAGAATTGTGTAGTGGATTGTAAAAAAGTACACATTGAAACATACTGTGCAACCATCTTACAGGCCGTCCAGACCAACCACGAAAGTTAGGCCGGCGTCACACTGGCGACAGAATCGGACGACTGAAAAATCGTATTGCAGTCTGCCCTATGTTAATCTATGGAGCAGCTCCCAGTATCAGATTTTTTGTGGTCCGTTTTAAACGTCCGTGTGCAATCGCAGCATGCTGCGATTGTCACCGATTGTGGGTCGACTATCGCCAATGCAAGTCTATGGGAGCGATGAAAAATCTGATTACAAACGGACCGCATGTGTGACTTGCGATGAAATCGCATCGGTGTCCTTTAGAAAAGCCGGCAATTCATCCCCGGCTATACTGTAAAATCACACTGACAGCTTTAATAAAGACTAGAAAGAATAGATATACACACATAGAATACATATATATATATATATATATATATATGTAATTGTGACATGTATATATATATATATATTTATATTTCCTAGACTTCTACATACTGTAATAGCCGCAAATTCAATTGCCGGCTTCTGTGAAATCACAGAAGCCGACATGAAATGATACATTGTTTCCACACAGTTAACCATGTCATTTCCTGTATTTTGATATTTGTTTAGAACTTACAATTACATGAGTGTATTTGTGCTAAATTTCAGACATGTAGGGGTTAATTAAAGGTGTAAATTCGTTGACAAAAAAATGCGTGGGCTCTCGCTGTATTTTCTCCACCAGACAGACAAAGCAAGCGAGTGGGGG